>LPNX011064709.1:19513-64997 GCA_001517045.1 Pseudotsuga menziesii
TCAATAATTAATAATAAAAAACATAATTCATGAAAAATTCTGAATAAATAGTGTTGCACTAGGCCCATATGTCCTTTATATGTCTGCAATATTTTATCCCAAATGGACATCATTTTCCTCATATATTGCTGCACCCGCATAAACATATATGTTAGGATGTGCTGAAAATTTGAAAACCCACTTTCACGGAAACTAATTTTATAATCATTTACACACATTTTCTTTGCATAAATGCTATATATTATAAAATCTGATTCAATTAACTATCTTTTCTCTTTTTACTTCATTTTCAAATAAGTTAGGGAAGTACCCCTAATTGTCACCTAAAGTCAAAGTTTCCTATTTATTCTAGTATTAAGTGGCATCTAAAGTGTCTTTAAAGGAGTCCATGATTGTGCATCAAGCCAAAATATACTATAGATTCAAGGAAATTAAGATGTTAAACAACCTAAAACTCAAGGAGAAGAAAAGGTCATGGTCCTAACATTCATGGACATTATTGGATGGGCTCATAAGAGAAGAGAAACATCCAAAATATTCACAATATAACAAATGAGCTCATAAAATGAAAAAAAAAGGTAGTTGATTAGTAATTAGAACTAGAGAATTGAAATTAAGTTCAAATTTCATTCTATTATTCATAAAAGTAAAAGGGTTTTAGAAGAAAATAACACCTAAAGGAAGAAGTTTCCTAATGGATTACATTGTGTAACACAAACTTTACAAAGAATCCACACTCATACATATCTAAGTTTTCTACAACAAATAATACATACTTACACATGCCTATAATCACAATTCATTATTTAAGACCTAGGATTTCTGCAGTAGTAGGATTTCTGCAGTAGTATCCATTATGAGATTCCTTTGGAAATTATGTAGTGTTAAAATTTTCACTCATGCCCTATAACAACAAATCCATTATTTAATATCTAAAATTTCTACAATAAATAATCTACACTCCCACATGCCTGTAGTAGGAATTCATTATTTTAGATCTAAGATTTCTACAGTAAAGTCCATTATAAGATTCTTTTGGAAATTTTGTAGTGTTAAATTTTCACAATATATCCAAATGAACTCATAAAATGTACAAAAAAGTAGTTGATTAGTAATTAGAACTAGAGACTTGAAATTAAGTTCATATTTAATTATATTATTCATAAAAGGGAAACAACTTTAGAAGAAAATACTACCAAAAGGAATAAGTTTCCCACTACATTACTTGTGCAACACAAACCAAACAAACAATCAAGACTCATGCATGCCCTGTAGCACTAAATGCATTATTCCAAATATAATATTTCTATTTTATGCAATAATTTATTATTTGCAATAATTTATATTGGATCTCCACTTCGAGGCCAATGTGTGCCTAGGATCTGCATATACCTTAAATCTTAGAAGCAAACAACGTATTTAAATATCTTAACATGAGAAACAGAGATAACTATAGAGTGTTGCAATATAAAAAGCACAACCACGAAGAGCTTTATCATTGTTTTCGACTTCTATAATTCCATGATTTATCACATGTAGTTTGGACTCTGAGAGTTTAGTACAAAATATGTTCAAATCACTAGTGTGAGTTTCCACTACAAAATGTTTAGAATCTGTATGCTGCACGATTAAGAGTTTGAACAGATAGTCGATTAGGATGTGATCTAGTGGTAGATTGGTACGATATGAAATCTAATTGAAAATTCCCAAAGTTTAGATTATGATTCAATAGTAAATTGGTGGGAGTTTACCACAACTAACCCAGATTTGGTTCTTAACTCATTTCTACATATGCTCTACCTAAGAATCCCAAATACATATTTAACAACTGGAAATTCCATGATTTCCATCAAATACAAATCAATATTCACCTTGAATATGTTAACCTTAAGAAATTCCTCAAGGTATGAATCTCAATATGGCATTTAGAATGTTCAATTCAAATTGATAATTCAATACAAAAAATACCGCATTTCCACAATTCAGAAAGTTCAATTGAAAATGAAATTTCAAAACAAACTAGACTACTTTTTTATCTAAAAAAATCATACAAATCCATCTTAACTTCAAATTGGTATGGGCTTCACGAAATTCAATGTCAAATGAAATTCATATTTCAATACAAACAATGCTACATTTGTACCATTATAAAAGTTAAACTAAAATTGAAATTTTAGAACAAAATATGTTGCATTTGTACCTGAAGAACTAACATAGATCCATCTTCACCTCAAATTGTTATAACGAAGAGATGTCAAATCCCTAGCAGTACCAATATCAACATTTTAATGAGATACTCAAATCTACTCCAATATACATTGGGTATTTAATTTCCATTGTTATGCATACCATCATCTTATGCATAATTATAACTATGTATCCAACACAAATTCAGAAGAATAAGTATAATATAGGATTGTATGGCCTTAGCATTATACTAATTAAGGATTTCATTCACTATCAAATTCTTGATTAGCACAACTAGATATCCAACACAAATTCAAAATACCAAAAGTACAATATGGGATCTTGTGACATATTTCTCTAGTAATAATTTGATGAAAGATATAATGAAAGATTTGTTGGGGTGCTGAATTTCTAATTATAAGAGTCGAGTATCCAACATAAATTAAGACTAAATGCAGTTCTATCCATAGAAAGGATAAACCCATGCAAACCCATATCACTAGAAGGTCTGGTTTCGGCTAACCAAGAGATTCTTTTACAAAAAAATTATCAATTTTGGCATCTCCTCTTTGTAGTTGTCAATAAGAAAATGGGGGGACTGCACAAAGCACACAACTTTGTGTGTATACCACCATACGGTGTTGTCACATGCATGATTTTTCAGGGGAAGGGGAATCTAGAGACAAAGGCAAGCCATGATTTCACTAGAGAATTCGTACCTCCTATGACATAGAAATGAATGGGGAATTGATATATACATAGTTGGTATCACCTCCTCAGACTTGGTTAGACCTAGTGTTGGCCAAGTGAATTATTTTTTTGTGGGATGAACAATTGGGCTATCATATTCTCTCTGCAAGTCTCCGATATGGAAACTTGTCATAATCATGAGCAAAACGAAAAAATGAGTCAATGTCTAGACTACCCTATGCAAATAATTTGGGCACTAAATGCTGAACAGTTCCAATCTTAGAGTACAATTCTCCAAGTTAGTAGAGTTTGATTGTTGAATAATAGTTAAATCAATGGACATGACTAAGCATAGATTGCAGAAGTCACACTGTGTAGAATACCCATTACTACATTAAATGCATAAATATAGAAAAATCTTATTTAAGGATTTTTTTGAAAAAAACAATCACCAAATGAATAATGATGCAAAGCCATTCAACACAAAGCATTCAGGCAAACCACACTCGCACACAAATTCTACAAATTTAATAGTTATGCACCCAAGGTTGGCATAATCCATAAATGATCACAAGTAGGGAGAATTTGCAATAATCCCATGCGTATACAACAATTATGTTTAAACTTTGCCAAAGCACCATAAAACAACTAATCTATCATCAAAGGATTTTTTTTTTCTTTTCTGTACATATAGTTATCTGGAAATGAATTTTGTTTCACAAAGGAATCAAATTTCCTTCGCTGCCCTCCATATATCAACACTCAAGATTGACTTACCTTATCATTCAATCAACTTATTGACTATAACATCAATTATATCTGAAACAATTATTAATCACCATACTCAGAGACTAGAGTAACACTATCTGTAAATTGTTTAAAAGGAAAATTATTAACCTATAAGAAATTATGGCAATAAACATGAATATAAAAAAAATGAATACAAATAAGAAAAAGAAACTCTAGAATAACTACTAAAAAATACAACACACAAAACCTATGGATTTCAACCTATTTCAGGTGTTGAATAGAAAGAACGCCAATACTCATTGGAGGAGCAATCTCAAGAGAGAAATAGGGAGTCGGGATTTCCATTAGCATTAATGCAACAGGGGCAGGCGCAGAATCTAGAACAGGAACATGAACAAGAGGGAGAGCCAGAATGGGAACACAAACATGAACAGGAGTGGGAGCCAAAATGAGAACGAGAGATTGATATGGAACAACATGAGGATGCAGTGGTGGTGATCCCCCCCTTGAATTGATATAACAACCACAAGAAACTTTTCATATTTTTGGGAGTGACCATTGGCACCACTAATCAAGAAAAATGCATCAAATTTGGGGATTGTGAAGACTGTGTTTCTATATTTGATTGAAGCTATGGGTTGTGATGTACTGCAACTTAGGTAATCCTTTTGATTTACTTGAAGCACTGAATCTTCACTTGAATTGTACACGAACACTAAAATCAAAACAATCCAGAAAACCAAAACAAATTAATGCTTGGATAACCAACTTGATTATGGAGAAGGGATCATTTTAAGGAACCATACTTATTTAAAAGTGTATAAATGTTGGCGAATCTTACTAATTCTAAAAACACCAACTATAAAATGTTTGGCAATATTTTTCAAAAAATATTTTAATTTCCAAGGATTTTATATCATTTATATAATAATTTGGCGATTTTTAGGGTTAAAAAAGTTTACCCCATCAAAATTGGGCAAAACAGGGCTTCAAAAAATGCAAAATGGTGAATCGTTTTTTGGAGAAAACTCCCTAAAAATAGCCCATGGGCTAAATTTTGCTCCTAAAATTATCCCTATTATGGAGAGAATCTATGAAATATTTTCAAGGCTTACTCTGAAGTATAGATTATATTTCTTACCAACAAGGGAATGTTTACTCATATGGTTATTGATAATAAAAAAGACATGCAAAATGTTTGGATGACTAAAAAGATGAGATGATCCATCTAAAGACAAATAGGATTCCTAAGACTGAAGTAACTCTTGAGAATATATTTGAACTATAAGATCGATTCCAAAAGTTATAAACTTTTGGATAAATGTAGGGGAGGAGTTGCAACAATAAACTTGAGTTATTGTATAGTAAGAAATTTTATTTAAAGAAAACAATTGGGCCTGTGACATGCTACCTTGGGAAACTCCACCTTTTTACTCGACAGGTTAACTCTTACAAAAAACTTGCGGCCGAAATTTATAGCAACAGAGTTTTACTATGACAAAGATTTACTGGGATGGACGAGTTTGCGACAGACTTCAATTTTGGTTGACACACGTTTTATGAAATTTTAACCCGACACACATTTATCTCGACATACACCCACTTGACTTTGATGAGATTTTACTGCAATAGGATTTATCCCCAACCAACTCCCACTTCAACAGGACCACTTATAACAAAAGTTTATAAAAAAATTCTTAGTATAAAGACATAATATGAAAAATACTTTTCACCGACCCGTAACTTGGGATAAAACTTAACACAACTATGTTGAGACAAGATCACAATATCATATAACCAAAATATTAGGTAAGACTTGTGTCGAGCACTCTGTCATAAAAACTCAAACTTTTACATGGTGAAATGTTTGTGGATTCTTTGTGTCTTTCACAAATAATAAATGTAGACCACATTTACATAAGTAATTATGGAGAAGATGTACAGAAAAAATCGAACATGCATTCAACCATATACTATGGAATCATATTTATATTATCGTGACATAACAAAGAACTGCTACCGCAATTAAAAAATTGGAAATTTACAAGGATGTTTCACCTTTTACCAAGTTTCATCTCTCAATGCTTTCCAAACACACAAGATTGAGCTCTCGAACTCTTCTTAATATTTTTGCTTCTTCTCCTTTTCTTCTCTCTGTTCCGCACACACGCTCTTCTCACTATTTTTCATTTTTCTTCTTCTTCATATACAAAGACTAAAATTTGCTTCTCTTGGAAGCTACCAACTTACATTAAAGACTACAATAAGTTTCTACCTAAAAAATTAATTTCATAAATTAAATTCAACTGCTTAAATATGGAGATATGTGAGCTCTTCATCTTAACAGACTTCTTAACAGTAGTGTACTTTTGCATAGTTTGATTGATTCGGGCGAGATGATATGTAGGCTAGTGAGTGATTAATATTTCCAACACCCCCCCTTAATAATGGGCAGATGGGGATCTTTAAACAAAATTTTACAAAATGTTCAGAGATGAAACTTGCTCTATGCATGACAAAATTCACTAAGAAAAACTTTTCATTCATAAATAACTTCATAGATACTGGAATGTATCCCCTGCTAATGGATTTGTAAATATATCTGCAAGCTGATCTTCAAACTTGAAAAATTCTAAACAAGTCTTTTTGTTCTTCACCAATTCTCTTATGAAATGACACCTTTTGTCGATGTGCTTGGTTCTCTTGTGGAACATGTGATTCTTTGACAATGCAATGTCTAAATTATTGTCATCGAAAATGGTTGTTGGTTCTTATTGGTTCTGCAACATGTCACTTAAAATTCTCTGCATCCAAATGACTTGACATGAAACGCTTATAGGTGTGACATACTCTGCTTCTACTGAAGACATAGTTACAATGGTTGTTTCTTTATATCCCACAACACAACACCTGTACCAAAATGAAATGTGTACCCATATGTGCTTTTCTTGTCATCTATGCTACTTCCATTGTCACTGTCAGTGTATCGTACTAAGTTTAATTTTTTTTGAGGTTGAATAAATTATGCCAAGGTCATTTGGGCCACTTACATACCTCATAATTCTCTTACCTTCTTTCCAATGAGATTCTTTTGGTGACTCCATGAATATTGAGATTAGAATTACTCCATACATGATGTTGGTCTTGTCAAAACTAAATATATAAGGCTACCAACAAGCCTTTTAAATAGTGTATGATATACATTTGATCCATCATCATCCTTGCTCAATTTTAAACTTGTTATTATTGGTGTTGGGAATACCTTGCAATTAGACATATTGAATATTTTTGAAACTACACTTGCATACTTCGACTGCAATATGAATATACTACTTTCATACGGTTGGACTTAAATGCCTAGAAAAGACTTTGCAATCCCCAAATCAATCATTTCAAATTCATTTTCCATGACTGTTTTAAAATCCTTTATGGTAAAATCACCAGTAAATATTAAATCATCCACATATAGAGAGACAATTAACATGTTACCTTTCTCATTAACTTTGGTGTACAATGCCGGTTCACTTTCACTTCTATGAAATCCATTTTGGGTGAGGTAAGAACCAATGCAATTGTACCAAGCTCTAGGAGCTTGCTTCAAACCATAGAGTTCATTTTTCATCCTATATACTTTGTGTTCTTGAATTGGAACTTCATATCTTTGTGGTCATTCCACATATACTTCCTCCTCTAGATAGCCATTCAAAAATGTCGATTTAACATCCATTTTATAAACATGTCATTTTTTTTGTGCAATAATGACCAATATTGTTTTGACTGTATCCATGCATGCAACATGTACACAACTTTCATTAAAGTCTATCTCGGGATGTTATGTGAAGCCTCTTGTGACCATTCTTGACTTGTGCTTCTGCACACTCCCTTCAGCATCTTGTTTGGTCTTGCAAATTGATTTGATACTAATTACATCTTTATCTTTTGTTACATCTACCAGCTCCCATGTTCGGTTCTTCTCAACGCATTCTATTTCTTCATCCATGGCTTGTTCCCATACTTCTTCTTCGATAACACCCTCAAATGTTAGAAGATCATCTATTTAAGAAAATAATGCAAAAATAGAGAATGAATTTGGTGTACCAGCTTTATATATCTCATGGAGACTTCATGTCTTTATTGGATTATCCAACGTTGACCTCGACGAACTGCTTGATGGAGTTTGCTGATCTCTTAATGTGATTTTTGGTGTAGCTTTAGCTACGGCCTGTGTCAGCATTCCTTTTGCTAAAACATGTTGTGATTTATTAGGAATCGACGATGCTATGACATTTTGACTTAAATGTGGTGTTCGAACCACCTCCTCCATGAAGTCATCATGCTCGATAGTCGACACAATCTTGACATTCTTCCCGATGGTTCCATCCCATGATCCATTCTTGAAAAATTGAACATCATGAATGATGATTAATTTCTTTGCAATAGGGTCATACAACTTGCATGATTTTGTGTCTTCATATTAACCAACAAAATTGCATTTATGTTCCTTGTTGTCTAAATTCATTCTCAGCTCATTTGGAACATGAGCATATGCAAAAAAATCAAAAAATTTTAAATGAGAAACATTGTGATTCATACCTTTCCATACTTCTTGAGGGACTTTGTTCTTCACGTTCTTTGCGCCGAGAGGCGCTCTACAGCCCAGTATGGGGTAGATATTGTAACGTTACGTAACATTGTAATGTTACGTAACATTACATAATGTTATACCGGCTATAAAAAAAATAGAAAGTTTAAGTTGCCCATTCATCTGTCTCGCCTAAAAAACCCTGGTAGAGGACTTCTGACCAAAGAGGCACCAAAACATAGAAGCAGGAAGGAAAAAAAACAAATACTCTGACTACAGCCTTTACATCTTCAACTTCTTCTCCGTCGCATCTTAGATTAGCAGCATCAAGCCAATGAGAAGCCTTGCTTGATCCTCCTCTGCAATTAACTTGCTCATAATTTACATAATTAGATCCGTTCTTCCTGAACCTTATAGCACTAATTATAGAAAACACTCCCCAGAGACCGTCTGTCTACATAGGCTCCCCTGCCAGCCCAGAATATAATTATAGAAAAACCCATGAGAAGAGAAGGCAGTCCAAAAGCTACTGCATACGAGACATTGACCCTCAACAGTGGCATGAGGAGCATGGAGAGGAAGGAACCCATGTTAACTGCAAAGAAAAACACAGAGAAAAAGGTCACCCGAAGCTTTTCTTTTGTCTGATCATCTGGCACAGAGAATTCTATTTGGTCTCCTCCAAACGCTGCAACACAGGGTTTAATGCCTCCAGTGCCAACTGTTATCAATAAAAGACCCATGGCAGTGCTCCACATAGCATAGCTCGAAGCTTTTTGAGTTACAGGATCGGGATCTGGTATTGCAGCCATGGACATAACCCAGTTCCCCACGTCGTACAGAAGAGATAGATATAATATTGTTCGGTATTTTCCCTGCCAAATAAAAATAGAACATACAGGCATGTATGTTAATGCATTTGTCAAATTCAACATGACACTCAAAGAGGATTAGTTTTGATAGTTTACCAAGAAGGAGTCGTTGATTGTGCCTCCTAGAATTGGAGTGGCAAAGCAAGCCATTATGAAGAGATGATAAATCTACGTTGATCAGACTTGGGAGAGACCAAGGTGCTCTGAGAAAAATAAGGCGAGGATTTCCTTGAGGCCATAGAAGGAAAACCTCTCGCAGAACTCGAGGGGCATGGGACTTACAAGAAGTCTAAAACTTCCTAATTTAGGGAATATGAAGATGAGTAAACCTTTAATTTGCTTCTAGGCCTACCTGCAATTTAAACTATCATTCTTATTTTCGTGCAAGATAGATCTAAAGCATATCCTTAAGATGCTATTCAGAAGTAAAAATTCACGGTGTATATGTTTGAAACAGATTTAATTTTGAAAAAAGACTATCTATTTGAGAGGTTTTATATAGCTCTTTTTTTATATCGATTAGAGATAAAATCTTTCAATATTTGAAATTATAAATCTTTTTTATTATTTGAAATATTTATATTAAATATAACATTAATATTTATATTAATATGATGATATAACCTAACATAAGAAGGAATTGGGAGATTTGATCTCTCTCGATGCTTGATAGAACCTAAGATTGGGATCTACGTTGGTTATCACACACTGGTTAAAAATTGCGCCAAGAGGCGCTCTACAACCCAGTATGGGAGAGATATTGTAGCGTTACGTAGTGTTACGTAACGTTACGTAATGTTATGGGGGGAAATATTGTAACATTATGTAACTTCATTTCAGTGATAAATAACGAAAAAAATAGAAAATTAAAAATAAAAACAACTAGATCTAAATTATTAATCCGACACCAGTGGCATTGTGATATCGACCTCTCAAGGTGTGCTCCATCCGACGCCAGCCTCACTCACCCATATCCACTTGCTCCCTGCTATGACTACCCTCTTCTGTGCATGATCCATCCGGCACATTCTCCATCCACAACCATATCCACCTGCGCCCAGCTCAGGAAGCCATATCCACTTGCTCCGTGCTTGCGCAGCCATATTGACCTGCTCCGTGCTCGCTCATCCATCACCAACTGCTCCATGCTACCGCAGCCATCTCCAACATCTCCATCATTTTTTTTCTCTAGTTGCCTCACGCAGCCATCCTACTAGGTGTTGGATCTAGGCACACACAACCACATTGCGATCTCCTACGCATGCTCTATCTAACCATTTTAACTTATCTTTGATCTATTCTATTTCTTCGTGGCCAATTTTAACCACCTGATCTATTTTGTAATGTAACAATTTCATCAATTTTATTAGGGACCATTGTAACTTATCTTTGATTTATTCTATTCCTTCACGACCGATTTTATGGTTAAAAATGTTGAGTTTAAGGATGCCCAACATTAAAAATGTATGTAGTTGAATGTATAGAGCAGCTCATTGGCCAGGCGCGGGTCCCAAGTTTGGATCCTAACCTATCTAGTTTTCATGATGTCATCAGATCCAGTTTAACTCAAGGTTGGCTGGAGACAGCTAGAGACGGTGCCTGAGGTGGTTATTTCTAGAAGAAACCCATCTGAAATAGAACACCAACAACACCGTTTCTAGTGCCTATTTTCCATTTCCGGTCATGAACCAGTATCTCACAAGTTTTCGGTCTACAAGAAATGGCCAATAAAAACCACTCGAAAATAATGAAGGTAATGAGAAAAAAAGAAAATCCTTAAATGATGAGAAATACTAGCATCAAACATGTATTAACAACAAATGAGCTAACGGTATTGCTCACAATAGTCCAGTAGCAATAGTTTGACCAAGAATGGGTAAATACATGATAGAGGATGAAGGAACAGTTCAGATTCCCCTTTTTCATCTCTCTAATTTCCAGATTAGATATTGCTCAGAGCCATCTAAGATATCTTATGCACTGATGCTTCCGGTACTATTTTCGAATAGTACACACTTAGGGCATGCACATGAGCTTGAATTCGTTGAAGTAGTTGCAGATTAAGTGCTTTTAATACTCTTTGTTAACTTTTAAATTTTTGGTGTTCAAGAAAAAATTCGACGAAGATTATAAATATTGAACCCTCACAGATCCAAGGGGAGGAAAAATATTTACTCATCCACCATGTTTGATGGTTGGGAATCGATATTGTTTGGTTTTCCAAGTGAATCTGTAATTGTATGGGCTTTGGTCCTTAGCATGTCAAAACGGTTGAAGATAAAAGTGTTGATATTTTCATTATGTTTAAAGTCATGAAGTCTTGCTGTATTGCTGCATCCTCAACAATATATATTATTTTTCTAAGGCTTCAAGGGTTCACATTTGGCATTTTTTCAACTATGGCTTTGTATATTAAGATGCAGAAAATATACTTTTCAAAAGAAAAAAAAATGTGCGAATTGTGAAATACTATACATATTATACTACAAAATGCACAATATCATATTAATCAAATCAAAACAATAAATAGGTTATCGATGTAGGGTCACCCTTAGAACAATTAAGTCCATAAGTGCACTAGAGAGTGCAACACAAGTAAGTGTGAAAATAAATTTTACAAGAGTAACAAGTAATGTTACAAGACTAACAAAATAATAAAAAATAAAAACAACCTAATATGAGGGAGATCTTGTAACCTTTGCTACTAACAAAAAAGAAAAATTAATTTTAATTATTTGCCAAATTAAATGTCTACCAGAAAAACAACCTAATATGGGGAAAATTTTGTAATGTTTCTACCTAACAAAACAATAAAAAAATTAAAAATTAATTATCTATTTGCAAGGCCTTCTAAACAACCCATGGTTTATTGTACATGGTTTAGGAGGGCCTTGCACAATTTTTAAAACCATGTGTAAGGCCTCCTAAACAACCCATGGTTTTATTGTACATGATTTAGGATGAGTTTGCAAATGGTTTTAAAACTGTGTGTAAGGTCTCGTAAACAACCCATGGTTTTAGGAGGGCCTTGCATATGGTTTTAAAACCATGTATGGGGAGATGCTGTAATGTTTGTTCCTAACAAAATAAAAAATAATAAAAAATATTATATGTCAGCCATAAATAATATTAAATATTAATATTAAAAATATTATATGTGGACCTTAAATCAAAAGATGTGTCTTTTCCTTTGAATCGAATCAATGGCTATATATAGGACACACCAAAGTTCATAGCTCATTGAGTGCAATACCTAAAAAGAGGTTTGCACCTCGAGAGATTTGATCCATCTTGGCGCTTGATAGAGCCTAAGATTTGGATCTATCCTGGTATATACAACAGTTGTGACTGCTTCAGCCCAATATTCATTTGACAAATGCTTGGCTTCCATCTTGTTGTGCACCATCTCCATAATGGTTTTGTTCTTTCTCTGTGCATCACCATTCTATTGAGGTGTATACTGCGCAGTGAATTTCTTGTGTATGCCATGGGTCTTGTTGAGATTGAGGAAGTCATTGGATACATATTCACCACCTCTGTTTGTCCTTAATACTTTGATTTTGTATCCACTCCGGTTCTCCATGAGTTCCTTAAACTACTGAACACATCCAAATGCCTTAGATTTATGTTTTAAAAAATATACCCATGTTTTTCTTGTGAAGTCTTCAATAAAATTAAGGAAATAATTGGATCCTCCCATGGACGATGTCTTCATTGGCACACAAATATCAAAGTGCACAATCTCAAGTGGTATCCATGCTTTGTATGACTTTCCGACTGGAAAAGTATTTGTATGTTGTTTGCCAAAAATGCGACCTTCACAAACTTTCTCTAGTTTGTTGATCAATGGAAATCATCACAATATTCTTCATATGTAGTATCTTTATCCCACCAAAGTTCAAATTTCCAAATCTGAAATGCCATAGCCACGACTCATCCTAAACCTCTGATTGAAACACTGCTTGAATTTCAGTGTTGTCATTTTCTTTCTTGTCGCAGTGCTTGTCTGCTTATTTTCCTTCTGCCCTGAATGCAACTCCTATATTTTCCTTTCCTTTCATGTCTAGCATTATCCTCAAGGGAAACAAGTGAATTCTTGTCATTGGTAATTTTTCTATCAACGAGTTTCTTGGACGTAAGTCTTTAATCACACACTGATTTTCTTCCATGTAGAATCTATAACCTTTATTGATTAACTGTCCAATACTCAAGAAGTTGTGTTTCAGACCTTCAACATAATAAAAATTAGGGATAATCTTTCTCTCCCCCTATTTGGTTAGAATACCAACAATACCTTTTCCCAAAATAGTGACTTGGACATTATTTCCAAGTGTGACATCAATTTGAACTGATTTATCTAGAATAGAAAACAATTTTAAATTACCATTCATGTGATTTCTACAACCTCAATCTAAATACCATATGCGACATGGAATTTCTTTGACATAATTGCATTCAAGTGGGGATGCACATGCCAAAAACATTGTGCTCTATGAAGTGTTGGTGTTTCTCAATTGGTTTTGGCTTTTCCTTCCTTGGTCATACTGCTTCTTCCTACATTCATATGCATAATGACCAAATTTATTTCAATAATGACATTGTATTTTTTATTTATCAAACTATGACCACTTGGCTAACTGAGGTTCTGATTCTTTCCTCTCCCAATGACATTCGCGGGACTGCTACTGTGTCCTCCTCTAGAAAAACTTCTTCCTTTTCCTCTAGAATTATATCTCTCCCCACCTCTTCTATGACCTATAGATGGTTGTGCTGCAAATGCACCTTCTAATGATGTATTTTATCTATTGATTCTATGTTCATGGTTGACAAGCGATCCTTGTAGCTCATCAATAGTAAGATGCAACATGCTTATTTTTTTCTAAGGCCATGACCAAGGATTCAAATATTTGGGGAATACTTCTAAGAACGTTTTCAACAACCCTTCTATCTTCTATATTTTCTCCATGAGACTTCAGTGGATTTATCAGCCCAATAACTCGAGTATAGAATGAGTCCACTTAATCTTTGTCTTTCATTGACAGATATTCAAAATCTCTTCTAAGAATTTGCAAATTAGAAGCCTTTACCTTGTCCAAGCCTTGATAGTCAGTTTCCAATGTATCCCATGCGTCTTTAACATTCTTTGTTGTTGCTACTCTTGGGAGTATGCTTTCATGCATGGCTTGGTGTATGTAGAACATAGCCTTTCCATCTTTCTTCCTTTCTTTCCTAAGGCATCCTTCTCATCTTGTGTGAGATTATTATGTGTTGCATGAGATTCTCATTCTATATAGTCATTTTGGACTATCTCTGATACATGTTGATGTGTAAACAAATCCTTCATTCTTAAAGACCAATAATCATAATTCTTTCCTTAGAAAATTGGAGTTTGTAAAATCAGCATGTGTGTACTAGAAGTGGAAGCCATTTTTTAAATTTTTTTTTCCTTAGAAAATTATTTTTTCCTTTTTAAGGCAAGGTTTATTTGTGATACCAAACCTTGAATAAATGTAGAGGAGGAGCTCCATTAAACTTGAGTTACTAGGGGTAAGAATTTTTTTTTTAAACTTTTGGGGCTACTACACACTACCTTAGGAAACTACACCTTTTTTCATTAACTTTGACCAAAATACTTGAGACTGAATTTTGGATTTTACCTCTACACAATTTATGGCTGACCAACTTTTGATACGACCGCTTTTAATGGAACTTGTTATCACTCCAGGAAACTCATCTAGGTTGTAGCTCGAGGATGCCTGGTAACTTACAATGTTTTTTATGGTTTTTAGATATGGGTCAAGTCAGTCGAACTACGTGACCTTTCCACTCTCAAGGAATGCATAAGACTTACTCGTTTATAAGAATTTTAGTTGCAATTTGCTCAGAAATTCAACTATAAGGTGCAGGGATGGAGAACTCACCAGGATGGTAGACTTACACACATAACACATGCATATAAATGGATAAATCCTATCGAGGATGGTATTTATAAATCAAATATCACTAATAGACCAATAGGATAACAGCTATCAGCTTTTCAATAAATCTAAAATTGGCATGAATGCACATTCAGGCATAAACACAATAAAGAAAGAGATGATGGTTGAATAGATCAAAACAAAAGAGCTTATACCATGAATAAGTAAAATGAGAAGCTTGAAAGTATTATTGGCTCATAAATCCCCGAAGTTGAACCCTTATTAAAAAATCAATCATGTCCTTTATATCCTTCTACAAAAATCACAGATCCTGAAAATCTGATCTGTTTACACAAAAATAATTGAAAGTGACAGTTTTTCTAGATTAGGGCTTCAAACCCTTGCTAACTATTTGTTTACCTATATTGAAGATCCAGTTCACTGAGCGAGAGTTTAATAGCTGAAGTGGTCGCTGATAATCGGCATTGCTAGTTCAGTCTGAAATTGTCGTTAACAACCAGTGTTTTTCCAGTTAATATGAAGTGACATTTCTTATTTTAATTCGTTGGAGTTTTCTACCTTGTCGATGCAGTCGTCGATCAGAAGATTTGTCTTCCAATCCATCAGTGCCCCAAGTCTCAACGCTACTGTAGTGTTGTCACCTTAAATCACTAGCATCGCGACAGCTTATTCATCAGTGATCGAAAGCTTTTTCCTTTAGCCCATCGACGCTCCAAATCTCAACGTTGGCGCTCTTCATCATTAGCTCATCAGCGATCGGGAGATATGATAACTAATGCATTGGAACCTTTTTTTCTGAATGTTGCAACAATTTTAGAGGTGAAACGAACTGAATTTATTGCTACCAGAAGTTGATTAACAAAGGGATCAATGCATTAGTCTTCTATGCCGCTGATGGATAGTCTCGCTATTTGTCAATGCACGTTATCTCTGTTGTTTTTATTTTTCAAAAATTTATATGCTTGACTGTCGACGATTTTGCTTTATTTCTATCAGAGGTCACTAGAATTTTGAATCGAAGCTTTAGGCCCCTGTTCTACTGACACTGCGAAGGGGCTTTGTTGTAAACTCGTTGATCCGTAGGTTGTATGTCTTCCACCATTGCCGCTCCTTAGTGGAATAACTCGTCGCTTCGTTGTCTTTAGTTATTTCGACCGCCGATGATTTTCTATTGTTCACACTATCGGAATGCTTCTTGTCATTGATCAGAGATTTAGTATTCTATGTCATCGACACCATGGAGGATCTTCATTGTAAACTCGTCGATCCGTATTCTGTTTGTCTTCCGATCACCAAAGTTTTCATCTAGTCGCAAAAGTTGTAGTCTATGTTTCTTCCACCATTGTGGCTCCTTAGTGAACTAGCTTGCCACTCTATTGTCTTTAGTTCTTCTGACCACCGATGATTGTCTATTGTTCACACTATCGGAATGCTTCTTGTCATTGATCAGAGCTTTAGTTTTCTATGGCATCGACACTGCAGAGGAACTCAGTTGTAAAATTTTCCAATCCATAGTCCTTTTGTCTCCCTCCATTGTCGCTCCTTATTGAACTATCTTGTCGATGGTTAGTCCTGAGAACCTTCGATTGTTGAAGTTTTCATCTAGTTGTGGAACCCATAGTAAGTCTTTCTTCCTCCATTTCGCCTCTTTAGTGGACTATCTCACTGCTACATTGTCTTTGGTTCTTTTGATCGCCAAAATGTTCATCTGACCATGGAAGCCGTAGTCTGTAAGTTTGTCAGTGGCTAATGAGATGTTCTTATCCTCACCCAAGCCACCGAAACTACAACTTAGACAATTTTTTTATCAACCACGGAGTCTTTCAGACAATTTTTTTATCAACCACAGAGTCTTTCAAACTGTTAGTGACATTCATATTCTTTATTGCATGAATTAAATTCTTCATACAAAAATAAATTATCTTGGGAGATAAGATCTGGCTCCTACTTGAGGATGGGAACCTCCCAGTGAGGTCCCAAGAACCCCAGACCAAAATGAATTTCCCTAAAAGAAACTAAGTAATTTAACACTATTCTTTATTGTTTCATTGGGCATGGAGTCTTATTCTGAAAGAAAACAACCTACTATCTTCTAATTTACAATCATGAGGCCTCAAAGCCTCAAATAAAATAAAGTTTCAGGAACCACCCATTTACTAGGCCATCGAATACTTCTTCACCTTCCAGATTATGTACTTTGAAGGTGTTATTCTCATATACCTGGTCTATAACAAAAGGGCCAATCCAAAAAAAGTCAAATTTTCCATGTTTCCCCTTGTCCTATCTGACAGTATCCTAGCTGAGGACCCAATCTCCGACCAGGAAGTTGTCTGCCTTTCCTCTTTTGTCAAACATGCCTTTTATCCTCTGTTGATGAGCTTCTAATTTTCCTATAACTTGCTCCCTGATCTGCTGTAACTGCACCAAATCCATCATCCTTCTCATCAAATCATTTGGTTCGTCCTCCTCTTCCTGAAAGAACTTTTCCACTGGAAGGATGAGCTGGATAGGAAAGATGGCCTCAGTGCCATAAACTAGTTTGAATGGAGAAGTCCCTATGGATATTTTATCTGTCACCCTATCAGCCCATAAAGCAAAGTTAATCTTTGAATCCCAGCTTTTCTAATTTGTCTCTAGTAGTTTCTTGATGATTCTGACTAAGCTTTTGTTGGATGACTCAGTCAGGCCATTGCCTTGTGGGTAATAGGATGTGGAGTGCACCAGTTGAATACCCATTGATTCACACATTCTAACTAACGCACCAGCTTTAAAAGCTGGTGCATTATCAGTTACTAACCTTACTAGGAAATCAAACCTACTGAAGATGATCTCATATAAGAATCTCATGATGACTTGATGAGTGGCATTTCTGGTGGGTACTGCTTCTATCCATTTGGTAAAGTAGTCAATGGCTACCAAGATCCATTTATGATGTCCACTGGAAGATGGATTTATTTCACCTATAAAATCCAGACCCCATTGTTGGAAAGGCCCATTCACTGTAAGAGGCCTAAGGGGCAAGGATTTGAGTTGCTTCTTCCCTATAAATCTTTGACATTGGTCACAGGCCCTTACAAAAGTACGTACATCAGCAAAGAGGACTGGCCAATAGTATCTTGCTTTTAATATCTTGTGGGTTGTGGTTTTTGAGTAGTGGTGGCCTCCACATCTACTAGAATGAAAGTTATGCATGATCTGCTATGCTTCCTCTTTATCTAGACAGCTTAACAAAATTCCAGACTGATCCCTCCAGTAGAGCAGTTTGTCAATTATGCAAAACTTAACAAATTTCAACTTAAGAGATCATGCTTGGTTAGGAGTGATATCAGGAGGAGCTTCTAATTTAAGCAAAAATTGAATGATACATGAGTACCACTCACAAGAAGATATGTTCTGAGCTACTACTGGACTGTTATTCTGATCTTGATTTACTTCAATTTCAGCTTCTACCATAGTCTGCACCTTTGCTGATCTGACATATGTGAAATTTATTCCCATCAGTTCACAGTTTTCTTTGGCCATGAGTTTTGCTAGACCTAATCCCTTTACCAGCTTGGTGGGTTTTACCTCTACATCAAACTCAATGAGTTTGGAAATCCACTTAGCTCTCTTCCCATCAATGTCAAGCTGAGTCAAAAAATCCTTCACAGCAGCTGAAGGGACATATGCAATGATCTTTGCATGGAGAATGTAGATTTTGAAGCTCTTCAAAGATTTTATGAGAGCGTAATCCTACTTCTCAATTGGGTCATATTTCAGCTCATCATCTCTCAAGGTTCTCCTGAAGAAAGAAATTGGATGATCAAGACCTTCATCATTATTTTGTAATAGTACAGCTGCCACTATGTCATAAAATGAAAAAGAGAAAATGTAAAAACCCTTGGTGTAGCCGGGACTAATAAGGGTTGGGGCCTCCATGATGGATTTCTTAATGTCTTCAAAAGAATTTCTTACCTGGTCGATCCACTTGATCTATGCATCCTTTTTTAGCATGGATTTTATGTGCTTTACCAGCTCGGAGAAATTTGGAATGAATCTCCTGACAAAGTTTATCTTGCCTAAAAAGGACTGAAAGTCTCTTTTTGACCTTGGTATTGACAGCTGTTGAGCTTCTTCCACCCTTACCGGATCAATATTTACACCTTCTGCTGAGACTATGTGGCCTAGGAGCTTTCCTTCATTGAGTGCAAACTGGGACTTCTTGGGGTTCAGTGATATTCTGTACCTTCTACACTTTAGAAATACCTTCCGAAAATGTTGCAAGTGGTCATGATGGCTGTGAGAGTAAATTGTTAAGTCATCCAAATATATCAGCACAAATTTATCTTTTAGCCCTACAAAAGCTACGTCCATATCTCTCTGAAAAGTAGCCCCAGCATTCATTAGCCCAAATGGAATTTTAGCATACATGAAGGTGCCCCAGGGGGTGGTAAAGGAAGTCTTTTCTTGGTTGTTTGGGTGCACAGTAACTTGGTTGTATCCAGAGAAGCCATCAAGGAAGGACATGACCCTGGCCCCTGAGACTTTCTACAGCAGATGTTCCATCTTGGCCAGTGGGTAGTTATCTTTTTTGGAACACTTGTTCACATTTCTAAAATCCACACACAACCTGATTTCTCCATTTTTATTTCTTACCACTACTATATTTGCAATCCATTTGGAGTACCTAAGGAGGATTATGATTTTGGCTTTGAGAATCTTGTGGAGCTCTTTCTCAATCGCTGGTAATAGAAGAGGGTTGATGGGTCTCAGCTTTTGTTTGAAAGGAATGGTGTCCTTCTCCAAAGGAATCTGGTGTTTGATGATGCTGGTGCCATATGTTTTTAGGTCACTATAATACCATGCAAAGACATCAAGAAACTCTTTTATCAAGCTGCAATATTAAAAATTCTATTCAGCAGTCAACCCAGTGGATAGATTTATCAGTTTTGGATGGCTCTGGCTGCCTATGTTTTTCTCTTGGATAGCAGGATCTAGCTCCCTTTTGGTAGGCTTGAAAGGGAGTGGAAAGGGATCTCATTGTGATCAAACAGTTCTTCCAATGGTACTAGACCTCGAGGTATGTAGTTGCTGGGAAATTGGACTATATTCTGCTCAGTCACCTTTATCTCTTAACTTGCACTGTTTGGATTCCTCCAGGTTAAGGTTTTCCTGATCTATGTGTATGTCAGATAATTCAGCCACTAATTGAAGGAATTTACTAAGCTCCCCATCATTTTCAAACACCCTCAAAAATTTTACATTGTCTGGCAGAGAGGGTTTGTACTTGACCTGAACATCATAGATGAGCTTAGGGGGTAAAGGAGGAACAAACAGACTTGTAGAGATGGAGAGAGAATCATCCAGGTGATTCAGATCCCTAGGAATATATGACAATTCAAAAAACATAAAGGAGTCTCTGAGTTTCCATACCTCATCCCTGTAGGCCTTCGATATGATATTTTTCATCTGAAAAGTGTTTTTGACCTATTGTATGAGGAGGTCTGCATCCCCAAAAATATTCACGCACATGATCCCCATCTCCTTGGCTGCTTTAACTCCTAGCAGCAAGGCTTCGTATTTTGCTACATTGTTCATGGTTTTGAAATCGAGCTTATAAGATAAGTGAATGTTCTCCTTAGATGGGGAGATCAACACGACCCCTGCACCTACTGAGCTTTAAGTGCTAGCCCAATATAAATACATGGTCCAGATCACTGGTGCGAATTCTTCAGGATGCAGACGGGTGGGCTCAGTGAGCTGAACGGATGTCTATTGATTATCATCTATTTGCAAGATGGAAGACCAAAAATCAGTGTCCACGACATAGATCGAGTGATTCAATGAGTGGCTCTCCTTGCTTATGATGTATGCTAGCTAATTTTCCCTATATAGTCTCTTAGTCTCCCCTCCGAACATGGGAATGGTGGCATATGTGAGATCCATATGAAGCATGCCACCCAATATTTTGCTCCATTACTGGGACAACAATAGGCCACATTTTGGAGGAATATTGTCCACTACAATGTCCATCATTATGCTTTTTGAAGGTAGTTGAGTTAAGTTTACATCAAGGTCTTTAATGAGGCCCAAGCACTTGACCTTCCTGGATTCAAAGGAGAATAAATCGTGGTAGTGCTTGGTAATGCTAAGGCCGATTTCATCCGTCACAGCCTTTGGTATTAGGTTATGAGAGGCTCCTGAATCCAGCAGACAGTCACTGGAGGATTTTATCATGGATGTTCAAGGATATATATAATGCTGGGCAAGAGTCCTTTATGTCTTCGATCATGGAGCCCAGGGTTACAACAGGGTTTTCATCTTGCAGGTTCACAAAATCAGTGTCATGGTGCACCTTGGGCTGAAGGGAATTCAGAATGGAGGTTTTAAATGCATCATTCTTCATCAACTCAATTAAAGGTAAAGGGATTTTCAACTTTTGAATTTCAAACTCAATGTTTAAAGAATAATGCAGCCTATTTGGAAACCTTACCTCATGTGCTGTAGGTTTGAGTTGGACTTGATCAGGTGTGGCTGAAGGTGCTGGTTTATGTAATGCTTTGGATGGGATAGCCACTTTCTTTGGTAGAACAACAAACTTTCTAGCTGATGCAACAGACAACTTGAAAGGTCCAACATTCTCCTTGAGGGGAGCAACCAACCTAGACCTCAGTTGGTAACCTACCTGAGCATCAGCCTGATAGACAGCCTCTTCAGTGATCTTGTCATCAATCAGGGCTTCTTCATATTCTGCTTGTGTCAGAAAAGAGTAGTCCACCTCATCCTCCATGCAGTGGATATTGTCTTTAGCTTCTCCTTCTTCTTCAATAAAATCTGGCTCTTCTTCTAATACAACATTTTGAAATGGAGCTCTTATCCTTTGATCTTCCCCTTTGATTTCTCTCCCTTCTGAGAATCTGAACTAGGGGGTTTCCTCTTCTATAAAGAACAAAATTTGGGTTTTGAGGAGCGAAGTCACTTGGGCCCTTACCCCTTACTGATAGATTTCCTTGGTATTTCAATTTAGACATTTCAAGAGTCAGGTTATCTAAAAGTTTGGTCATTTTTTCAATCTTTTTCTCTGATGCAGAAGCCCCACTATAGTCTGTTGGTTGCTTTCTCCTGTCTACCTTCCCTTTGACCTTCTAAGATGCCAGAATGTTTCACTATACCTATAGGGAAGCATCTTGCATGAGTGATAAGGAGGCATACCTCCTTTCTCTGAGAAGTAGGAAGAAGTCAGAGTCAAAGGAATATGCATAAGTTATCATAGTTGAGGTACCGGTGGGATTAATCTCAGTGGGGATCTTGCTATACATGTTGCTGAATCTCTTGGTAAAGTTGGAGACAGACTCACCATTTTCTCTTTTCAAGTTACTAAATTTTGTGATATAGTAGAGGTGGTCTCTCCTCTCTCCCCAATGCTTAAGGAAAACGTCATCTAGGGCCTCTATGCCTGCCATTGACCCAGCGGGAAGTTATTTAAACCACTTGCTAGCCTGGCCATCTAGGCTTTGCACAAAAACTCTGGTCCATACATCTTCGTGTTCTATATTTATATTTTCAGCATAGCTATAAAAATCCTCTAGATGTTCTTCAGCAGTGAAATCCCCTTCCTCGATAAACTTAGGCATATACTTGAGGTAAACCCTGATAGGCATGGCTGTGAGAGGATTTGGAAAAATTAGGGGTGCATACCTAGCTACCAGGATCCTTTCCATATTGGTCAATTGAGGGGTAGCCATATTGGAAATGGGTATGGACAGGGATGTGGAAGGAAGCACTGATGAAAATATTTTCTAAGAAGGCGGTGGTATACTTATCCCAGTGGAGTCACCAGGGATTGAATCTTCACAAGTACCAGTGCTTGAAGATGCCCAAGCCCTATATTTTTTTGATGTATCTAAAAATTTCTGAGAATTAAGAGTTTCCGCAAAAGAAATAGCAGCAGAAATATTTCTTGAAATACCTGATGTAGCATTTTGTGTAGCATTGCTGGTTTGTCTTAGTAAAGCCCTAGCTTTCCTCAAGATTTCTTCTAGATCTGAAATGGTTGTTGCTGGTGGCCCCTTTGGGTTTGCTCTGGTACTTGGTCTTCTTGAAGCCACCTTATATCAATGGAGTCACCAGATAGATGATTACAACCATAATAATGTCCAAGCCTTGTCTATCATCAAAGCATGGATCTATATCGTCTCCCAGGGAAGGTGAGCTTCAATCTCCTCTCCCTGGAAACGACACCAGTTTGTTATCACTTGAGGAAACTCCTCTAGGTTGTAGCTCGAGGATTCCTGGTAACTTACAATGTCTTTTAGGGTTTTCAGATATGGGTCAAGTCAGTCGACCTATGTAACCTTTCCACTCTCAAGGAATGCATAAGACTCACTCGTTTACAACGATTTTAGTTGCAATTTGCTCAGAAATTCGACTATAACCTTTTTTCTAAACTCTTCTACGGTTTCAGAGGTGAAACGAACTAAATTTATCACTACCAAAAGTTGATTGATAAAAGGATCAGGGCATTATTCTTCTATACCACTGATGGACAGTCTCACTATTTGTCGATGCGTGTTATCTCTTTGTTTTTATTTTTCAAAACTTTATATGCTTGACTGAAAGCAATTTCTGTTTATTGCTATCAGAGGTCAATAGAAGTTTGAATCTGAGCCTTAATCCCCTATGCTGCCAACACTGTGAAGGGGCTTCGTTGTAAACTCGCTGATCCATAGGCTGTATGTCTTCCACCATTGCGGCTCCTTAGTGAACTAACTCGCCGCTCCATTGTCTTTAGTTCTTTCACCCACCGATGATTTTCTATTGCTTGCGCTATCATAATTATTCTTGTCATTGATCGGAGCTTTAGTCTTCTGTGTCGTCGACACCATGGAGTAGCTTCGTTGTAAATTCGCCGATCAGTAGTTTTTCTATCTTCCGATCGTCGAAGTTTTCATCTGGTCGTAGAAGCCGTAGTCTGTCTTTCTTCTATCATTGTTGCTCCTTAGTGAACTAGCTCACCGCTCCATTGTATTTAGTTCTTCCGACCACCGATGATTTTCTATTGTTTGCGCTATTGAAATGCTTCTTGTCATTAATCGGAGCTTTATTCTTCTCATGGCAGAATCAATTAAATGCATTGGAATAAGTCTTGAAGGATTTGAAGGACTTCCCCGACGAATTAGACAAGGGAAAGGGACTCGCATTGTAGAAAATGTGAATTCAACCCTGCTGCTGTTACGACTTTGAGTCCCCCAATATTTTGAAAATATTACAAACCCTTTGGCTTCTGTTTTGAAAAAGTTTGTCAAATCCTGTTTCTTCCGTTTTGAAAATATTTTCCAAATTCAGTCCTCCTGTAGTTACGCAAGGCTTTGAAATCCCCCAATTTTTAAAAAAAATTACAAACCCTTTTGAAAAAGTTTGTGAGATCCTTTGGATTCTCTTTTGAAATTGTAAAAGTTGTTGTTTTGTCTTCAAATAATATACAGTGTTTGTTAATAATAAATTTCATGCATTTTTTTGAAAAAATTACAAACCCTTTTGAAAAAGATTGTGAGATCCTTTGGCTTCTCTTTTGAAATTGTAAAAGGTGTTGTATTCTCTTCAAATAATATACAGTGTTTGTTACTAATAAATTTCATGCATTTTTCAACTTGTGGGAAATAATATATAGTGTTTCTTAATACTCAATGTTATGCATTTCTCAACTTGTGGGATGAAAACGCAAAGTTGTTTTCTGTTTTCTAAAATGCATTCTCATGCAATCTCCACTCAGTTTGTTAAGTAGCAATGTGACTGCTTATTATATTTATAAATTTTAATTTCTTAAATGATTTGTTTCCTTAATAAATTTGAGGAAAAAATAGTATATGTTTTTTTTTAAGAGAGATTTTTTTCTCAAATTACATTCTTTTACTTTAAAAGAACTTCAAAATTAAGAAATTAAAGGCTTTGGTCTAGTTCATTCTTGACTTTGGGATTTTTATTTACAAGTTAAACTCTACAAATATTTGTTATGTCAATGTGTTGCTTCCTATAACCTTTCCCTGCCACATGGTTTCACAATCCATGTAGAAACCTTGGATTACAAGGACGTGGAGTTCTCCATCACAATTGGTTATGTTTATTATTGTTCATAGGCATAAAAAACTTTGGGAGATCAGTATATTGTTACGAGGACGGGTTGCTTATAAATTATAACATTTAATGATATATTATAAATAAGAATATCTTAAAATTAAAGATAATAAATAATAAAAGTTAAAATTTGAATGAACTTTTAATTTTTAAGAAAGGAAATTTTAAACCTGTGATTTCATCCATGTGATATCTCCATTTGTATCGTTCTCCATTGAAATGGAACTGAGGATAATTTTTTCATTTGGAAATGAAATGGTGGAGATTTTTTTTTGTAAACAAGGTAAGTTTAGATTTCTTGTGCAGTTTATGTGAGGGTATGGGTCTGTTAAAGAAGAAGTGTTGAAATGAGTTGAATACTGGAGGTGGAAAATCCCTCTAATAAACCTGGCCTATGTAGATGGTAAATATTCCAACAGAGTCACTTACTTAGTAGTATTCATAATTATTCCACCCGAGTTGCTTATTTAAGTGGTTGAAAGTGTTGAACTTATATTTCTTTATTTTCACATGTTATAATATTTTTGATGAGTTAAAAATTATAATTATGGAAATTGAAAGAGAATTTATAACAAACCAAAAAGTAGATCGCAGGGGGACAAGCTACCTCATAGAAACAATGACGAGGGGCCAGTTGAAGCAGCAAGCTAGAGTAATGAAACCACCCATTTCTCATTAAAATTGAGCTCATTGGATTATGAATGAGATATTCAGGAGTAAGCTTGAAGGCTACAATTTTGTACTTCTATCTAGGTTCCTTGTTGCAAGGTTGGGTTTAGGCCTTTTTTTTATAATATTAAATTATTAATAAATATAAATTAATATTTTTTATGAGTTACAAATTATAATATTTTCTTTATTACAATATAGAATTATTAATGAATAAAAATTAGTAATTTCTCGTAATAATTTTAAGTGACATTAAAAAGTTATTAGAATGTTTGAAATTATTGCGCCGAGAGGCGCTCTACAGCCCAGTATGGGGGAGATCTTGTAACGTTACATAACGTTGTAACATAGATGTCAGCTATAAAAAACAAAACTTTTCATTATCTTCCAAAATAAATGTCGGCCACAAAAACAATCTAATATGGGTGAGATGTTGTAATGTTCCTACCTAACAAAATAATAAAAAATTTAATTATATGCCATAAAACAAGATAATATAGGGGAGATGTTGTAATGTTTCTACTTAACAAAATAATAAAAAATAATAAAAATAAAAAATTGAATTATCGGCAAAAAAATTGTTGGTCATACACATGGTTTTAAAACCATGTGCAAGGCCTCTTAAAAACCCATGGTCTTATTGTACATGGTTTAGGAGGGCCTTACAAATGGTTTTAAAGCCATGTGCAAGGCCTCCTAAATAGCCGATGGTTTTGTTGTACATGGTTTAGGAGGTAGTTGCAAATGGTTTTAATACCATGTGCAAGGCCTCCTAAACAACCCATGATTTTAGGAGGGCCTTGCACATGGTTTTAAAACTATGTATGGGGGAGATGTTTTAATGTTTTTTCCTAACAAAATAAAAAATATTATCTGCAGCCATAAATAGTATTAAATATTAATAATAAAAATATTATTTGTGGACCTTAAATAAAAAAATGTGCCTTTTGGTCTGAATCACATTAAAGTTGATAGTTGAGTGCAATACTTAAGAAGAGGTCTGCACCTCCAAAGATTTGATACCTCTTGGCACTTGATAGAGCCTGGGATTTGGATCTATGCTGGTTAATAAATACAAATGAATAGTTTTTTTAGAGACGATATTAAGTGACATTAAGAAGTTATTAGAAATTGTAATTAGAATGATCTATTCAAATTTCAAAATCCTCTATCATTATAATGTTACAAGTGTATATGTGAAACCCATACTTGTAAATTTCTTTAAAACTAATAATATTGAATCTAATTTTCATAAATTAGAGTTAAATCATTAATATAAATTGATAGAGTTAAACAATTAATATAAAATTTATAAATAGTTTTAAATTCTAAAAAAACAATATTTATTTTCTAATAAATTTATCTTTATATGCTTACTTTTAGATTCTCAAGGTTTTTATTTTGAATCTTGGACACACATTTCTTTAAGTTATACTTCCACAAAGAATTCATTGGGAAGATTACTATTTTTCTTCAAATGGAATCGACAAAATTTTCCCATGGTGTGACATTAATAACTTAATCTTGAAATAATTTTTTTACTACAAATTGCTATTGCGTAACGATTTGTTATGTTAGGAAATCAAAGGATGGTGAGATTGTGTTTCCATCATCCATGTCTAGAAATTATAAAAATATCGTTTACTTATGAAATTTGTGCTCCTCCTCACTTCATATAAATCTTATTATCAGAAATGTATTTTATTATTCATGGTTATATTTTATTGTGTATAAAGTTAAGTATAGGTTTAAGTTTTATATTTGTAAAAATGTTTTTAAAAAATGCCTCTTAGATTTAATTTTTTATTTATTGATTATTTCTACTTTTTAAGTTTAGTTTCAAGAACCTTTGAATAATCTCAAAAATTCATGAAGAACAGGAAATATTAGCAACACAAAACATAGAGAATGAAGATATACAAACGTCAAATCTTTCTTAGCTATCACATATATGTTCTTCCATAGTCATTTTATCCTAAAGAGTGTTCTTCTCTGGAAACTGGTTACCAATTATTGTATGCTAAAACAAATGAAGCATTGAAAGTTATAATTCCCATCAGGAACCTTGCTACAAACGTCAAACCTATCTTACCCAATAGTGTTTCAAATATGTTCCTCGATAGTCATTTTATCCTAAAGAGTGTTATTGATTGGAAAGTGGTTACCGAGTATTGTATGTTAAAACCAATGTGAAGTATTGAAAGTGATAATTCCCATTAGGCACCTTGCTATGGAAATTACTGAGCAACAGATTTAAATAATGATTGGCTTTGGCAGAAAATTGAAAAGATTGTAGTCTAGAAATCTAGATCTCTTAACTGCTTGTGGTGAATCTATAGTTGCAAGAAATGATAATTTTTTGAGATTCTATTGTTCAAGTTGCAACATCTTTCTATACACATTCCAAGTTGCAAATTACATGCTGCTTACCACGTTTCACAATACATTATGGTTTCTTTTCACCACATTTTAAAATACGCCATGAATGGTGTTTACTGTGATACACATTGAAATTGGGAAGCTATGAAACCTAAACTATAATTGTTGGACGACCACTAAACACAAAATATAATTTTCGGGGATCCACGAAACACAAACTATATAGTTCTTTGAACAAATCCCAATTGAATAACATTCAGATGCAAACAGATTAGAACTAATCTGTGTTATTCTACTAGTTAGTTGTAATGAAATGCATTCCTCTGTTCTATTCAAGTCAGTTCCACACATAGTAATTTCAAGATTAATGTGTTATTTGTTTTCATGATTAGGAATATACTACTTTTGCTTGGTTTCAATAGCCTCTCTACATCTCTTTTCCTAAAACGGGCCTTCAACGAACAATAGTAGTTTTATATTCTAGAATATATGGTGTTTCATACAAAAAGTGACAATGTTTCAATGAAGTACTTCTCTTTTATAAAGATGAGATTTAAGAATTGATGATGTTTCATAAAAATATTAAAATGAAATCTTGTAGAAGCAGAAATGATTTTTTTTATAGGAAATGGATTTGTAAAGCCTATTTTAAGATATCATTGTATCTATGGTTATATATTAATATTTATAAAACATAAATTATAAATTGATATATTATAAAATTTATTTGCAAATTATTATTTATTATAAAAATGACTAAAAACAATTTTATTAAAAATAAGAATATCCAATTTTATAAAGTTTTCTCTTACCCAATTTTTATTCACAAATACCTTTTCTTTCCCAAAAAACTAAGAACGAAAAAAGTATCAAATTAACCATCTCTGTAATAGGTAAATGCTTCTTTTCCCCTGAAGCCATCGAGATTATTCACAATAAGATATCCGCTACAAGTGTGAAGGTCTTATCAATAAAATTGCCATTCCTTTTTGGTATCTTGCAAGAAAGGAAGATCAAGTCAGGTCGGGCTCTCTTTATTGTCAAAACCTTAAAAGACGTTTATCGTCGAACTCTAATCAATCTGCAAATAACATTATAAAGAAAAACAATTTCATCTACAATCAAATAAAAAATGTCACTAACACATTAATAAAGACTTTAATTATAAAACAACTATGATGACACTATATTGATATATTATTAGAGAAACTATATAGAACAACTACAATGACACTATATGGATACATAATTAAAGCAACTATATAACTTATATATTTAATTAATTTAATTTATAAAACATAAACAAATGGAAAGCATAAGACTTGTTAATTTCGTATCTTCAAAAATACATTTAAAATAGTTGTCTACTAATTATTATTAACAATTTCACTTGTTAAATATTTAATTTGTGAAAATGCAATGCTCTTTTTGGTCTCAATACTTCATGGAGGTGCAAGCTTAAATGTTAATGTTTTGCTTCTTCCAATATTTTAGCAATAATAAATTCTTAATATTTGTTTTAATCCCTCTAATTATTGCTTATATTGTGGATAAATTTGATAAGGTTTTAGGGCTAAAACATTTCAAAGTAATTGATGTCTAAGTTACTTTCATCTTACAGCTCTCTAGTAGGGTCCTATGTCATTTCAATGGCTTCTCCCTATATTGTTAGTGGTCTTATGCAAAAGGTTATTTTCTTTGCTATTATCTTCTTATCATTTCATCTTATAACAACATCTATTAGCAAGGTTGCAGATAAATATAAATTGCGAAGGTATATTAATCATATCCATAAGTTGTAATATTTGTAAAAATTTCTATAGTTATTAATAGTTGTTAATGTCTATATTTTTAAAATTTTAATTTTTAATTTTTTGATTGGATGAAAATAGCTGACGTTGTCCTCGATTTTCCCTTCCCAAGACCTAGCGGCTAGGTGATCTCAGCATTAAGTATTGTGGTAAGGTTCCCCGTTGCTTCATCTGCTACTGCATTAAATTTTATTTTCTACTACATTACTACCTTACACCGGCATGACAATGAATGTGATAATGAATGCCCATTTCCATGGAGAAGGCTCCCCATTGCAATAGATGCATTGTGCTTCCTGCAATGCAAATCCTCTATTTCATTCTTGACACTACATACATGAAGGAATGTGGAAATTCTCCTCTATTTCCATTGATGCACTGCATGCATGCAACAGAGTGTCAAGTTGCATGGCTTCATTATTAAAGCACTAAATTATCCTGATTGAACTATGGAATTATGCCGATTTGCATGGATTTTTTTTTCATCATGAATACTTCTATGGATTTCTAGCACATACATGGATCAACTCTAGTAGAGCCTAGAGAACTTGTTTCAGTCATAATTTGTTATGTTGGTTTAGTTAATTCTTTTTACCCTTTTAGAGTATGGATTAGCTCGTTTCTCACTCATGGATCTTGTCCACAACTCTCGTATGGACCTGTACAGTGTCATTTGAAGTTAGTTTGTTACAGAAAGAGTGGAAGCATGCTTCACCTAATTGAAGAAAGGCACCAACTTGAATAAAGATATCAACTTAAGGTCTTCGGCCCTAACATTAAAATTTTATAAATGTGCTCAGTGTTGGGACACTTGTTGAATTTTCTGCCTCTTGGCTATTGACTATATATTATTGGAGGATTATTTGTATTCCTTGACTTGTTGATCATTTTCTATGGGTAGAGTAATTATAGTTGAAGTCTCGACTCTCCCCAGGGGTTATTTTTGTGTAATATAATATTGTGAATGCTCTCTGCATCTTGCAGCCTAGAATTGGATCTAAAACTAGCCGCTCTAAATAGACATATGGAGTAAAGTTGTGTAGTGGTTACTCTTGGCTTCTAAAGGAGACGACTTCAAAAATAGGAGGATTTGATGACTTGATGATTGAGATCAAATCATCTGAAAAGGGAAAGAAGACATTCACAGCCACAAATTTTTTCAATATAATTTCTCAAGCATCACTGCTTTGAGGAAAATGTAAGTTCTAGGTGTTATTTTATAAATATAACAGTTCAAAGTAACCTCAGTCCCTTAATTAACAAATTTCCATCATAACCATGGAAATGAGTGAATACAAAGCTGTAAAATAGCACAATCCACAACAGACAATAACTATAAGTCAAATGAGTTAATAGAAAGCTGTAAAATAGCACGAGCCACAACAAGAAATAACTATAAGTCAAATTCTCACGTCCAAAAACAAATCAGATCTATGGTGCATTTAGTCAAGTGTGCAGCACCTACTTATTCACCATACTACCACGATCTTATTGGGTGCATAAGGTAAGTACCTCTCCTTATAGTAATTGTTGACTAATCCAATAAGTTAGCATGAACAAAGTCAGGAGTTCTCCAACATATTTCCCATTTCCTATCCATGCCATTACAATATAGTAAGAGAACTCTCCAAATTATCTTGAACTCTCTACCCATTTATGTAATGGATAGACTTCTTATATCCAATTTATCATGAAATTTTTACCCTTTTTTGTGCATAACTTAGATTGTGCATTTTTATGGATATTGTTATTGACTTGACTTCAATATTATTAGGACAATCTGTTTATGCAATGGTTCTTTTCAAATTTTTAAAATAGTTGTAGGTTTTGATAGCCCTTTTACTAAACGTCTCTATTTTTTGGGGTGTTCTTTTTCTTGGGGGAAGGATTAGGGATAAATTTATTATTCCTCCCGTTTAGCTTCTAACAATGATTTTTTAGTCTAATTTATCACCAAAGGAATGTAAACATAAGTCAAATGTATATCAGTAGGTAACACTGGAAACTACAATTCTACTACAAGAACTATTACTCTACTACAGGAGCTTGTGTATTCTACTATATGAATTATAATCTTAATTAAAAAAGTTAAAGTAATAGAAACACACTGGTTGCAATAGAAATGTTTAGTTCAGTACTTTAACCACTCAAATTCCAAAAAAATAAATAAAATAGAAATCTCTTATCTATGATGTCAAGTTATACAGAAGAGTTTTTCAAAAACTAGCTCCTGCTTGTAGCCTCTCCAAACTCGCCTCTCTCTTTAGTCTCAATCTGAAAAATTGCTCCAATTAGACTGGGGGCATTCAAGATCAGCATACTCACATAAAATGCATTTATAAGATCTCTACAATCCTATTATTATGTAAATAACCGAGATTCTATCTCACTATCCAAATAGCTCAAACACAAATGCAAACACCCGAGCTTCTATATCATTGCCCCAATGGTTCAAAACAGTCCTATTTACACACTGGTTGCAACATAAATTCTTAGTTCAGTACTTTAACCACTCAAATTCCGCCTCTTATCCGTGATGTCAAATTATACAGAAGAGTTTTTCAAAAAATATCTCCTGCGTAGCCTCTCCAAACTCGCCTCTCTCTTTAGTCTCAATCTGAACAATTGCTCCAATTAGACTGGGGGCATTAGAGATTAGCATACTTGCATAAAATGCATTTATAAAATCTCTGCAATCCTATTATTATGTAACTAACAGAGCTTCTATTTCAGTGTCCAAATAGCTCAAATAGAGATGCTAACACCCGCGCTTCTATATCATTGCCCCAATGGTTTAAAATGGTCCTACTAGCTGGCTCAATCATTTCAACATCTAAAGGGACCTGGTGCCAAGAAGCTCCACTCCCCTTGTTATTTAAGAAATTTCAGGAGAACTCACTGTCCTGAAACACCATCAAAATTTATTATTGGGTACAAACTTAATTGCTCTACAAATTACTACTTTGATTATGACCACCATTATAGAGAAACCAACTTTTATATGACACTTTAAGTCTGCTTAGAAATCGAAGTGACTGTAGCAGATTAATGTCCAACAATGTATATGATAACTGTCATTCAACAATTTTTTTTTATTTTTATGAGTTTTAATCCAATTTTTTGTATTATTAATTTTGGTTGTTATCATACAATCTCGTCAATTATAAACTGAAAATTGATAATTAATAGTTTTATGCAATCTCTAAATAAATTCACAGAGTTAAAATATCAATCCTTATCTGTTCACAGAGTTTAAATTTCAATCCATATGTGTAAGAGCTAAAATTTGATTACTTGTTTAAAGTCACAGAGTTAAAATTTCAATCCATATCCATTGGAGCTATAATTTGATTATTTGTTTAAATTCATGGAGTTAAAATTTCAATCCATATCCATTGGAGCTATAATTTGATTATTTGTTTAAATTCATGGAGTGAAAATTTCAATCCATATCCATAAGAGCTACTTGTTTTGTATGATAGCAGTAAAACTTAATATAAAACTTTTATTTAAAACCACAGAAAAAATTCTGTTAAATTTTTTTATCAAAACAATTATCACAAACATAATTCCATTCTAATTAAAATGACCTTTACTTAAAACCACAAAAAAAATATGTTCAAAATTTGGTCAAAACAATAATCACAACTATAATTCCATTCTAATTAAAATGATTCTTAAGTTAAACTAAAACTTCCCTTACATACCATAATTAAAGTAAAACTTCCTTTACATACCATAATGCCTTTGGACTATTTTAATGGATTTTTTTTCTTCTGAAATATCTTATTTGAATCTAAACTTTACCTAACATCTTCATATTTAAGGATTTTTTTTTAATACCAGAATGTTAGGGCAGCGATGAGATATTAACAAACTAAGTTTTTTTTATACCGGAATTTTAGGGCAGTGATGAGATATTAACAAACTAAACAATTGAGGATTAACCACTAACAACAGATTAAATGGCCTATTGGGTTATGTATTCATTATATGACAACAGTTTGCACTACTAGTTTGCTCCCTTTTAGAGGGGAGATGGTAAAGAAACCAATGATTTACTTCACTTCATTATTGTGATTATATGATATTTTTTAGTGGGCACAAAAAAAAATATGTAAAACCTCGGGAAACTTCTTTATAATTAGTGATTGATTAAAGAGAATTGTAATGTCCTCAAAAGTAAAATAAAATATAAAAATTTATAGTATAGTAAAAACTACCTAGATGGAACATTATTTACTTATGGAACTCTATCGTACACTTTATGTATCTCTGTTTAGTCGTAAGCTGTTCTTACGTTTTGTCGTTTATATTTCAGTTGTTATTTTTAATGTATTCTACTTATGAGGTTGTACTGTTGTTTACTACATAGTATTATGTTTACACTTTTGTCGCTTACATGTCATACTTGGATTTATGTGCTTCGTCCTTTATACATTGTCGCACTTGTTGATTATGGAATCCTAACTTAACTTTGTTTGTGGAAACAAAGTGGGTGGTGTGGCGGGACTTGTTCTCCCATGATGGTTTGAGAGGTAAAGTATTACTTGGTTATGCAGGCTTACTTAGTTCAATCGAACTAAGGCACCTCCTTTGTTTACTTATGCAGTTCGTTACTTTGCGACGAGATCTGGTGTAAAGTGCGCTAACCGTCTTGATCCTAGAGGACCCACTGCTAGTTGATATGCTGCTTATCGACTTGGTTTTATAACTTGGTAAGTGTCATTATCGTTAATATAGCTACTACAACTAAATTTCCTGTACACTAATTATTCTTCGTTATGTTTTAAATTCGTTATTGTATATGTCATTAATACATTCTACGTTCTATGTATATTCTTACTATACCTATTAACATCTCTTATGTTCTTTTATTGACATGTTATTATATTGGTTTAAGAGCATACCTTTGGATTTTTATAGTCAGAGATGTTATCATGGCATACTTTGTATGCCATGGTTCTTAAGCATAAATACCTTGTTAGTAAGGGATTAAAACCCTAAGCTCTAAACCTATGGTCTAAACATTATCTAAATACTTTAAGCATGGGTTCTTTGACATTGGACTAGCACATCCTATGGACTATGTATTATTGTAATTATATCATAATGCAAACTTTGTAATATGTTAACGTGCGATAGAGTTTGGGTGGCGACATAACATAGGGAATAAACCATACAATAGCAGGGTTTAAGCGTTATGTGAGAGGTGGTCACATTGTAAAGCAGTGAAACAAAACTATGGAGAGTGGGTTTTTATGTGGATTTAATGTTTTCCAGCTAGTGCATTCAATGCCTTTGGTGAAACGTGACAACCTTCCCTTAGTCTTGGCTCACGATGGTTGTGTGTTGTTTTTCATTTGGGGTTTTGCACTTTGGTTCTCCGCAAGGGGAAAACCATGGAGGCAACCTTTAGACTATGAGGTATGTACACGTTGGTTTTAACATGCCTGCACATTGGTTTCATTTAACGTTTGTTCATGGCCATACTTCTCATCCCTCATTTGGCTTGTGTTTTGCAGGTGCTGAAAGGGAATGAGGAGCAATGTGGATTTGCTTCTGTCAGCTCGAAGGGTTTTCACTTGTGGCCACGGTAAGCTTGTGAGAAATATTTTACTTGCTACCTTTCGGTCCTCTTGGGAAGACTACTTATAGACTGTTGCTTGGTTTGGGGTTTTATGCTGTGGGTTTCATTTTGGGGGTTTTTAAGATTCGCCTTCGGGCATGATTACAGACTTGGTTTTTGGATAGTATCTTGATGGCTTTAGTCGTGGAGTGAAGTCACACTCCCTCTGGTTCCATGTATAAATTTGGATTTGTAATTTTACTTGGGATTTTTTAGCAACGTAGAGAGGAATGTTTGGTCTTTGTAGCACATTTGTCTTTTTGTTTGTTAAGCAAATCATTTTCATTGGGCCATTTTAGCCATGGGCTGCACCATTGCTTGAAATGGAGCATTATCTCATTGGCATGCCTATGTAAACTTGTTTATAATTTTTAATATGATGATTGTGTAGTTTAGTTGGCAAGCTCTATGTGAATGGATGCATACTATTTTTATTACTTGATTTACCATCGTTTAATTGGTGATGTGGATAGCATGATTTTGATACGTTTATTCTATGGTTATGGTTGATATATGTGGGAATTCGCTAGCTTGAAGGTTCCATGTATTACGTCATTACTTAGTTTGTAATGTAGAGATATAGACAACGTGGGTATAGGCCATGTTGTGAATGGCATGCACCTTCCCACTGTGCTACGATTGTATAGCGTAGGGTTAATTTGGTAGAGACTATGTATTAGATTTAAAATTTGGCTGAGGCCATGACTTATGTGAGCGCTGTGCATTAGTGGGTTCCATATAGGCCAGGGTTTACAGACCCTCGATGGATTTTGTTGTTTAATATGTAAATGGACTCTGTGTATTTATATTGTAATGGATGTAATTTATAAACCATAGCCTACATACGATTTGATGTATAGCGTGGCCTATGTGAGAATGGCTATAGGATTTCATTGTCGTTTTGTATATACATTATGTATGGTTTGTTATTATGGCTTTGCCTTGGTCTAGACATCCATGGGATCGATGTCCCGACCTCTATTGGCAAGCAGGGTTTTTACTGTAACAAGTTGTAATGAAATGTATTTTAATAAATAAAACAAGCTCGGCTTGCATGCCCACAAGATTCGATTCTTATTACTATTTGCAATATATGGATTTATGATATGATTTTGATGTTGTTTTACTATGATTTGATTTACTATATAAGATATATTATTTTAATTTGGCTATGGTAATGTTTGTTGAGTTATGTAATTTTGTTTATGGTTATGTATAGATGGAAAAGTTAGAACCGTGGATTATGTTATATGAATTATGATCAAAGAATTGTAAATGACCACATGGATGTGCACGATGCCTCCTATGAGTATTTAAAATTTTATTTCATTTATGTGGAGTATTTTTAATGTAAATTTGTAATATGGATACAGACCTTGAAAGGTCTTAGATGAGTTATTTAATTTTGGAATTTAAGTATAGATAGTTTTCATAAAGGTTTATACGTGATGGTTTTATTTATATGTATATATAATTATCTTATAAAATAGTTCTGGTTGTAAGTAATATATGAAGGTATCTATTTAGTATATTTAATCCTCTTAATCTTACTCTTATGGTTAAATCTACTATAATATGAAACATGTCTCTACTGAAAAATGTAATATGTTAGTAGAGTTATAAATAATAGGTGAGCAACAAATAGCAGGTCTGGATTTACCTAGTTTTAAAGTAATAAATTTCTGAATATTGAATTAGTACAAAAACAAACATTAGAGATGAAAACCTAGCTATATACATCCTATGATAATATTTACCACCTTAGGGAGTATTGAAGAGAATACAAACCCGAGCAGAATCTAGGCAGAACATCAATTACATAGGGTTAGTAAATTCATTGGAAACATTCATCTAACATATTCATTATATAATCTAGAATATAGCATCGACAGTCTAGGGTTAGATTTTAAGAAATGTAACCCTAGGAGATATGGACAGAACCAATCAATTCCAGGTTTAATAATATATATAAAATATTTTACATAAAGCAGCCAACATTTACCCCAGAAATGAACTTTGACATACTAAGAACTCATACCTGTAATTTATCTTCCTGAAGCTCCTTTAATGGCTGAACCTACACACTTTTTAAATAACCAACATTATCAATTTAAGACATATCTAACCTCTGATTTTGATGACCAAATCACTTGGGAACTACCACGTTCCTGCCAAGCATGACACAGAACCATTCTTGGTTCTAATCTGGATCCCCCCGAGCTGGATTCCAACATGCAAGTAGCATAGAGCTCCTAAGGTAGGGTTTCCTGATTGGTATTCAGTTGTGAATCAATCCTCTTTTCCTTGTAGGAGAAAGTTCTCCAGGAAAACACTTGAGAGCCAAAAACAGGAAGAATAATAATTCTCTAAGATAAAAATCAGAACCCACAAGCCTTTGCTTGGATTGAGTTGTTATAGACATACTTTTCATTCAAATGGGCAGTTAAATCAAGAAATCCTTGATTTAACCCTTTTTTTAATTACTGGAGTAATTTTTCCAATACTTAGGAAATTTTAACTAGTTCCTACTTAACCTTTCATAGCTATTTCACTATTTATTAAACCTTTAATAATAAATAATAATTGGTGGAGCTTGTCTTCTTTCTTTATTCAATTATATAATTAATCATAATTAATTCTTTATAAATACTATGTATAAAATACATAGTATTATAATACTTGTTAGCATTTGTCTTTGGGCATAATGTATTATGATCCCTAGACTTAACGACACTTTTTCATGAAGGTCAACTAGATAGATGGCTTAGGTCTACTAGGCTAGGCAACTCTAAACATCCTTGCATGTTGGATTTCCCTCGTATAACGTGGTAGTTCTTCAGTACTTGATGAGAATACTGAAATTCAAAATTCCGTTTAATCACTTAAAAATAAGTATGATGACATCAATATTATTCTCAAGTCATTTTCACTTGGAGGTGATTTTAATCTTTTCAGTAACCCCTAGTGCTTACCAGAGCCCATACTCAATGCTTATAATAGAGAGTTACAAACATATTGCAATTCCAGAGCTCTTGCTCAACACTAACATAGTGCAATTCCAGAGCTCTCTCAAAACACTAAATGCTAGGATGTACTTTGTAATGCCCCATATTAATTAATGATTATTAGTAAGTGTTTTTAATTAAATATATATAATTATTAAGGTTAATTATTAAAGATTTATTATTTAGTTATTAATAAATAATAATTAACAAAATTATTATTATCATTACCTTGCCGCTCAGTATAAAACTTAGGTAAACCACATTAGGTAAATTTCTAGGGAATTTGGTTAGGTGGTATAACACGTACCGTTCAATAAAAATAACACATGTCAAAAAAAATTTAACTACACTGCCCAAGAATAAAAATAACATAAATTAATAAAAGGGCGGCGGAAGAAGGGCGGTGGAGGGAGGAAGGCGGTGGAGTGAAGAAGGTATAAGGGAGTTTTTACAGAAGAACATGGGGAGGAAATTTTTATGGAAGAACGGGAGTAAAGAAATTTTTATGGAAGAACAGAGAGGAAAGGAGAAATTTTTGGGATTTACTCCAGGCATATTTGTAGTCTGAGTGAAGGAGGTTGCTGTCCATTTTATTGGTACGTGGGCTCGGGGGCTAGGAAACCCGTCGGTTTCCTAGGGCCAACAGGTTTGCTGGTTGGCAGGGTGGAAAGTCAGAGCTGGCAATAAGGCTCCTTCAGGAGCAGGAAAGGCAGGAGCAAGAGCGGGAGCAGGAGCAGAGTAGGATTCAAGAGCAGGATAAATTCGAGGTATTTTACTCGTAAACTCTTTACTGCACAAAATTAAATGAAAAATCTGATTTTGAAATAGATTTTTTTTTTCTTCACTGATAAGGATTGATTGAGTGCTTTGCCTGGCAGACAGAGCACTATAGAATGGTATCAGAGCCAATGGCTCAAACACTGAGACCATCAGGCCTACTCATGCCTAGACACAAAAAGAAAAAAAAACGCACATCTTATAAATATAAAAGAAAAAATATATATATGCTATCCTTACTACTATTCGTCGTACCACTAGGCCAACAGCCATCTGCTAAGGATTCCTGCTTGACGCAACCCTGCAACAGATGATAATATGTAGATGACTCTGCACACTCCATAAGCATGAAAGGGAAATTTATGATGTTTCTGTTGGAAATGTCTTGCGTTTGTACTTGTATTTTGGGAATCCTACCAGTCGCAAAGGTAGCCATTTTACTATAAAAATGAAAATGAAGATGAAGTCTTGGCATCGCCTCAATAGCTCAAGACAATAGCCAACCATAAATGCATATTGTTCATTGATAGCCCATTAATCCTCCTCCAGTATTGAATATTCGACATTCAACTTTACCTTACATGCAAATTGTTCATTGATAACTCGTTCATCCTCCTCCACAATTGAGGATTCAGCATTCAACTCTGGAAGGATTCTGATAAATTGATACCTAAATGAGCACCCTTCTCAGGGATTTCTGCTATTCAAATCCCTGAAATCACCCACAGTTCAGTCAAAATTCGAAGTCGCACAAAACCCTCTTATATTTCTTACATCTTCATAAAAACCCTAAGCTACACTAGTTTAAAACAAAATAGTAAGGCAAGACGCGTAGAGATTCTGGTTAGTCAAACATGCCTGGTTGACAGAATGTACGCATCTACTCACCTACTTACAGACTCTGAACTATCAACCGTTGAGAATGACAGCCAAATATTCTTCCGCCATGGCCGATTAGGGGAGGAATTGATGTAGGTTTTACTGTAGCGTGACCAACTTCTGCTTGTTCACAGGCTCCCAATATGACACTTACTACCGTGCGATTCAAGGTGACAGGTCTCTGCGAGTTCAGGGTTGCTTTATCGCCTGCCCCTACTCCTATATAATATAGGGCTTCCTGCGAAGGCACACGACCTCTGCCTTCACTTCTGGCACGGATTATAAGTCAACTGAATCTGCAAAAACAGTGTATCTTCATCTCGAAATGGAAGGAATGAAGCTGGAACCAGGTCGATTGCCTCTGAGTCAACTGAATCAATGCAAGGGATGGATCATTTGCTTCGGTCGGGTCCACTCAGTCTATAGGAATTGGATTCGTATCCGAGCGGGATTATGGCTCTCGAATGGAAGGGACGGGAATTGGATCTGTAATTGAATATGCACATGGAAATGAATATGCAATGACGCCGATTTCCAGAAGAAGAAAAAAAGTGGGCCTATTAAACCCTTAGAAATAGCGAAAAATCCCCTAAAATGCTCTTCCAGCTCTTGAACAAAGCTATGTTTGACAGTGCAGCACACACAGCCATTGGGAAGCTCTAACCATTCTTCCTTTATTGACCTTGTACACCTACACAGCCCTTCTACTCTTGTTGGGGCTTGCCTGAGCAACGTTGAGACTATGACCTTCACGCAGTGATCCAGCAGCCGAAGATGCCCATTTAATAGGATTTTGACCCTTGTTTGGAAGCTCCGCTATGAGAACCTTACTGTTATTTGAGGTCCTTACCGGCCCGTTTGCGCCATCGCCATATTAGATATCTCTATCGATTGATTTCGATTTCTATTCTTATATATTTTTCGGTGGTTTGCCAACGCTATCTTGCCATCTTAGATATACAGCTTTCCTATGACCCTTCTAGTTCTATTCCGTATTTCATATTTGCATATTCATAGACACAAACAGATTTCAATGGGAAAGTGAAACCTAAGTGCTGCTGGGGCTGGGGTTCTGAGGAAGACGAATAAGTCTCGTAAAGGGTTATATTCTAAAAGAAAAGTGAGCTAGTAGGTAGGTTGGTGCTAAGATATTTCACCCGTTAGAACCAGAGCCGCATCACATAAAGACTCATACTGCAAATGTTTCTACTCTTCCACGTCTAACTTCATCCAGCCTGAACAACACTCCTTTCCACTAAAGCTTTGACCTGCGACACCCTTGACCTTATGGGTAGGCGAAGGACCTCGCGCGCGGGTGAGAACGAAAGAGTTCTTGAAGGCGGGCGTGGGAGGACTCCCGCTGCATGTTGGTGGACAGGTGGGGCGCATGCAGCCTCAAGTCACGTGGGTATGGGGCTGCGTGGGAGATAAGGAAAATACGCGGTCTTTAACCTTGATTTCACGAGCCGCGTGGCCTCCTTCTTGTATGGTGTAAATACCAGCGTAAGGTTGAAATTATTTTAGTTTTTATAATGTTTAAATATTATAAAAACATATAATAAATTTTACGTTTTTAAATTTTATTATGTTTTAAATTTTGCATATATTTAAATTTAAATTTAAAGTTATTATAGGAGTACCAATTGATGGAGGTCTACCGGATTGTTTTTCCTCTATTCCCTGTGCGCCACACATGCATTATCTAACAACCGTGTATCTGTGACCACCTCACCGATGCAAGCAGAACCCATAGAAATTAGCGATTGTCTTGGCACTACGTTCTCTCTCCATCTACCTGCTAAACAGAAGAAATAAGACCGGAGGATCGACCAAAGTGGATTGGATTGTATCAGTCATCCAGCTATCTATTATCTGAGCTGAAAATGAAGAACCTAGCTGGCTGGCAGCGATTTACAGCAGATATTTTCCCGCCTGCTAGTCCAACTTTATCTGATAGGTATCCACTATTACACAATTGTGTATGTGCAGTATAAGCCGTGTTCTTAACTCTAGTGTAGAGCAGATGTTCTCTTCTTCAACCGTATTGCTCATATGTTGAAATTAAATTTTGATAATAAAGGATTGGTTCCCACAAACTTTTGGTTTTTTTTTACATGCCTACCTACAGCCTATTGTACATCCATATTCTGCTGTTGCGCAGTAGATTTGTCATATATTCATAGGAAGAACTTTTGCGTTTGGAAAAATCAGGTAAGATGCTTCCATTAAAAGCTTACTGCGATTAAACCTTTCTTTTGTAAGGGTTGTGAGTTCATATCGAAAGCAACTAGGTCAATTAATTACTTTTGTTGCGTTTCATTATATTTCGAATAATGCTACAATTAATCCTTCTTTCACCGACCCCTTTCTCTTCTTTAAAACGCTCAACAAATTAGGTGTTGATGTGAAGAAACGAATTTTGTCTGCTGGTGTTTTGTTTTGATAGCTATATTTTATGTGATTTTAATTATTTCCCATATAGATATTACTATTATTAATTTGTTGATTAAAAGCTTTATAAATAAATAATAGTCAACCCTATTGATTTTTCTTTCGCTTATGCTATCTGTCAAGAGTCTATGAAATTAATAAATAAATAATCTTATTTATTGACTTCTAATTAATAATATTATTTACTAACTATTAAGTAAATAGATAAATAATAGTCAATAACTTTAGCCTACATGTTGTTTTGGTGTTCGGTGCACCAGTGGTATTAGTTTCAGGAATAATTATAGCGGATGGTCGTTTGACTACGACTACCATATATATATAAACAAAAACATAAAAGAAATAAACAATAAGGAAATATTTGAATGAATTGAGTATCCCTCGATGGGTAGTTAGATCAAATAAAAAATCTAAGCATCGAATCAAAGCTTGGATTGACTCCTACTTGGAATTTACACTTGGATCAAATATCCTGAAAGAAACTCGTGGTAGCATGGCTCAATAATAATAAAATGAATAAATCATTCCATCAATCACTACGGCAAGTTAAGCACCTTATCATCCATGCTTTGTTCCTGTAATTGCATATAAACGTAAGTAACAGCATGTAGTATATAAACAACTGGATAAGGTCTTCTGTCATACGTCGATCTATCAGTTTTGACTCTATCCATGGGACCACACCCACTGTGCATGGATCAAATCCAATCAATCCATTAAGTGAAAGGCCCATCTATTCATACCTATTCTGTAAAGGCGCCTACCTGGAAGACTGTCTGTAGTAGCCCCTATAAGAAGACACAAGCAGTGTGTATCGATCAAAAAGTAAATAAATCAATCAAACATAATCTTGGGTGGGTCTCAGCTTCATTGGGTCCCTTCTCTTTACTTTCTATTTTTTTTTTCTTTTGCCTCTGACTCCACGCTGCTACGGCTTGCTCTTGCTTGTTTGCACGGGTATTTTTTACCCTATCTGACTTGCTCTGTGGCATGAGTAGTAATAAAATTACCAGTTTGACAAAGCCACGTTTTACTCCCTATCATTTGGAATTGAGGCACCCAAATCGTATTATCAATGGCTTTCATTCAATATGCAATTATATTAACTAACAGGTAAACTAATTGTCTATTGGAGCTTCGAGGAGGAAGATTAAAATAGCCCAGTTTAAAGGGGAACCTAGTTAGTAGCCTATTCTAATAGTAGTTGGAGCCCTGGTTCAATAGCTTGGTTCATCATATATCCCTAGTTCAAATAGCTTTGCTTCCAATAAGAGAAGATATCAAAATAAGTCCTACTAAGGTAAGGAGGCCAATGAGATAGAGCGCTAACAAATAAGGAACCATTGAATCCAAGTCATTTTTAGAAATCCTCTCATAATAATAATAAAGAAACGAATGTTAAGTAGAGTTATATTTTGAGTGGATGGTCGTTTCAGTTTGAATAAATATTGTATAGAATTATAGTTTAAAATTATAACCAAATTAAAGTTGAGTTGAGATTAAATGAAACATTAATTAAATGTTCAAATATTTGGTTATCGTTCACACCTAGCACAAAACATTCCCTACAACCAAACCAGATTATTTGCATTTATTAGTGTAAAAATCTGTGCTCGAGATCTCAATCCAAGGTTTAAGAATTAGGAAGAGAAATGTTTATAAGATTTTAGCATTACTTATAAAGAGAACTTGATTACATTAATACGTTAGCTTCGTAGAGTAAGATCTAACTTAGAGCACTATTTTTGGGAAACACATGCATGAGTACCTTAGTCAGGCAATGGGCGTGACACATCCAACTACCTTCCATCTTGGTCCCGAACTGACTGTTTTCAAAAGTCAATTTTATTTTATTTATTTTATAGTTTTGATCTTTAACAAGTTGTACTTTACCATATGTTTAATTTTTAATTATATTCTAAAAACTTTTGTAATAAGATTGTTTATTTTATTTTCAAAAAGAACAAAATTTATAAATTACCCCTCTCTATGAGCACTTGAGTTGCTCTAAACTAATGTAGGGTTATAATTACCCCAGCAATACGTAGTAGAATCAATTGGAAGAAAAATAAGTAGTGATTATTTGTATTTCGGTATCAATCAAGAACAAAGTAGTGTGTGCTCCTTTATAACAAACTTATAAATGAAAGTATATTTGATAGGGGCTAGAAATTTGAAATTCCAGGCTTGCTCTGCAGGCTAGACCTACTCACAGTCTCATTTTTAGCGTCCTAGATAAACCGTTGAACAAGTGCATGTATACTCAGAAGTCACCACTAGTTTACCAGGCATTACTAGCCCGCCTGGATGGATTCGACTAGGCCTCATCCTTAGGCAAGTTCCCTTGCCCGCCAGCCAGCAAGCATCAAGGCGCTAAACCTAAAAGCAATCGATTCAATCCCACTAATCATAGAGAGAAAAGGATTTATGAATTCTGTACTAGCAAAACTGAGTTCCTGTGCCCAACCAATCTCGCAGTGTTTGTTGGCAGAATGTGCCCTGTCTGTGTCCCGATATGTCTACATGTGTTGGTCTGCCAGGTTCACATAGATTTGGGATGACTTGATCTTTCCTACTCCTTGAGATTGTTGGTAACCATGGATGTGATTATGAGCTTTCGGTGAACGTCAGTAGTCAGTCTTGTTTGGATGGCTCGATTGTTGGGTTTGTAGGTATAAGAAAGCGCGGGCCTATATGTCAGCGTAATCATTAAGTTCTACTCAATGAAATCTGAAGCGAAAACAAAAGATG
>LPNX011064709.1:68389-101648 GCA_001517045.1 Pseudotsuga menziesii
CTGCCCAAGAATAAAAATAACATAAATTAATAAAAGGGCGGTGGAAGAAGGGTGGTGGAGGGAGGAAGGCGGTGGAGTGAAGAAGGTATAAGGGAGTTTTTACGAAAGAACAGGGGGAGGAAATTTTTACGGAAGAACGGGAGTAAAGAAATTTTTATGGAAGAACAGAGAGGAAAGGAGAAATTTTTGGGATTTACTCCAGGAAGATTTGTAGTCTGAGTGAAGAGGTTGCTGTCCATTTTATTGGTACGTGGGCTCGGGGGCTAGGAAACCCGTCGGTTTCCTAGGGCCAGCAGGTTTGCTGGTTGGCAGGGTGGAAAATCAGAGCTGGCAATAAGGCTCCTTCAGGAGCAGGAAAGGCAGTAGCAGGAGCAGAGCAGGATTCAAGAGCTGTATAAATTCGAGGTATTTTACTCGTAAACTCTTTACTGCACAAAATTAAATGAAAAATCTGATTTTGAAATAGATTTTTTTTTTCTTCACTATTAAGGATTGACTGAGTGCTCTGCCCGGCAGACAAAGCACTACATACTTGTATGATACACCTAGGGATACAATGGCCAAGGATCCGATGCTCCAGATATTATGCTCAACATAAACATGGAATGCTCCAGAGATTATGCCCAACATTTCCAATTATATTTTCATGTGTTCCATAGCTTTATGCTCAACACAAATGTAAGTATTCATTTGCTCCAGATCCTCTTTCTTAACGCAAGTCCAAAATTCAGGATATTACAAGAATATTATATATAGTGTTCCAAAAAGTCTAGCCATCATCAATACTTGTTAAGCAAATAAATTATCAAACTTCATTTATGTCATGACTTTAAATTTGTTCAATAATTTAATGTATCTTGAATAATATTTTTGTTTTTTTTCTTTAAGTTTGTTCAATAGTTTAATGTATCTTGAATACTATTTTTGAAATAGTTTAATTTATCTTGAATAATATATTTGTTTTGTTCCTATTTCAATGACTCTAAAAAATTCTCAATTAAATAGTAGGAGATGTCTCCCATTGAGCCAGTGATGAAAAAGTCTTCAAGAATCCATCCATCTCAAAAGATATCCTCATTGGAAATATTTGTGATTGATTATATAGTTTATTAAAATTAGGCTATGTCTCCCATTGAGCGACTGTTGAGAAAGTCTTCAAGAATCCATCCATCACAAAAGCTATCCTCATTGGAAATATTTGTGATTGATTATATTTTTTATTAAAATTAGGCTATGTTTCCCATTGAATGAGTGTTGAAAAAGTCTTATTGCTAATAGTTTTATGCATTGTTTTAATAAATTCACAGAGTTAAAATTTCAATCCTTATCTGTTCACAAAGTTAAAATTTCAATCCATATGCGTAAGAGCTATAATTTGATTACTTGTTTAAAGTCACGGAGTTAAAATTTTGATCCATATTCGTTTAGACTTAAAATTTCAATCTATATCCATTGGAGCTATAATTTTATTATTTGTATAAATTCATGGAGTTAAAATTTCAATCCATATCCATAAGAGCTACTTGTTTTGTATGATAGCAGTAAAACTTAATATAAATTTTTTATTTAAAACTACATAAAAATTCTGTTAAAAATTTGATTAAAACAATTATCACAAACATAATTCTATTCTAATTAAAATGACCTTTATTTCAAACCACAAAAAAGTTCTGTTCAAAATTTGGTCAAAACAATAATCACAATCATAATTCCATTCTAATTAAAACGATTCTTATATTAAAGTAAGACTTCCTTTACATACCATAACTAAAGTAAAACTTCCTTTGCATACCATAAGTCTTTAATCACACGTTGATTTTCTTCCATGTAGAATCTATAACCTTTATGTATCAGCTTTCCAATACTCAACAAGTTGTGTTTCAGACCTTCAACATAATAAACATTAGGGATAATCTTTCACTCACCCTATTTGGTTAGAATACCAACAATACCTTTTTTCCAAAATAGTGACTTGGACATTATTTCCAAGTGTGACATCAGTTTGAACTAATTTATATAGACTGGAAAACAAGTTTAAATTACCAGTCATATGATTTCTACAACCTGAATCTAAATACCATATGCCACATGGAATTTCTTGGACATCATTGCATTCAAGCGGGGATGCACAAGCCAACAACATTGTGCTCAATGAAATGTTGGTGTTGCTCGATTGGTTTTGGATTTACCTTCCTTGGTCATGCTCCTTCTTCCTACATTCATATGCATAATGACCAAATTTATTTCAATAATGACATTGTATTTTTTATTTATCAAACTGTGACCACTTGGATGACTGAGGTTTTGATTCTTTCCTCTCCCAATGACATTCATGGGACTGTTGTTGCGTCCTCCTCTAGAAAAACTTCTTCCTCTACCTCTAGAGTTATATCTCTCCCTGCCTATTCCATGAACTATAGATGGTTGTGCTGCAAATTCACCTTCTAATGGTGTATTTGATCTACTTATTCTATGTTCATGATTGATGAGTGAGCCTTATAACTCATCAATAGTAAGATGCAACATGTCTTCTTTTTTTCTAAGGCCATGAACAAGGATTCAAATATTTAGGGAATACTTCTAAGAACATTTTCATCAACCCTTCTATCTTCTATATTTTCTCCATGACTCTTCAGTTGATTTATCAACCCAATAAATCGAGTATAGAATGAGTCCACTTAATCTGTATCCTTCATTGAGAAAGATTCAAAATCTCTTCTAAGAATTTGCAAATTAGAAACCTTTACCTTATACAAGCCTTGATAGTCAGTTTCCAATGTATCCCATGCTTCTTTAGCATTCTTTGTTTCCACTACTCTTGGGAGTATGCTTTCATGCATGGCTTGGTGTATGTAGAACATAGCCTTTCCATCTTTCTTCCTTTGTTCCCTAAGGCATCCTTCTCATCTTATGTGAGATTATTATATGTTGTGTGAGCTGCTCATTCTATATAGCCATTTTGGACTATCTCCAATACATCTTGAGGTGTGAACAAAGCCTTCGTTGTTAAATACCAATACTCATAATTCTTTCCTGAGAAAATTGGAGTTTGTAAACTCAACATGTGTGTACTAGAAGTGGAATCCATTATTTTTATTTTATTTTCCTTAGAAAATTATTTTTTCCCTTTTAAGACAAGGTTTATTTATGATACCAAATCTTGAATAAATGTAGAGGAGGAGCTCCCGTAAACTTGAGTTACTAGGGGTAAGATCCTTTTTTTAAACTTTTGGGGCTACTACACACTACCTTAGGAAACTTCACCTTTTCTGTGAACTTTGACCAAAATACTTGAGACCGACTTTTGGATTTTACATCTACACCATTGATGGCTGACCAAATTTTGATAGGACCACTTTTAATGGAACTTGATAAAAAAAGTTTCGTAGTATAATGACTTATAATATGAAAGTCATTATGTAGAAGATGTGCCAAATAAATAAAACATGCATTCAACCATAAGCTATGGAATTATATTTATATTTTGGGGACATAACAAAGAACTACCACCACAATTACAAACTTGAAAATTTACAAGGATGTTTAACATTTTACAAAGCTTCAGCTCTCAACACTTTCCAAACACTCTAGCTTGAGCTCTCAAACTCTTTTCAGATTTTTTCTTCTTCTCATTTTCTTCTTACTTTTTTCTTCTCTATGTTCAATACAGACATGCTCTTCTCAGTGTTTTTCATTTTTCTTCTTCTTCATATACAAAGACTAAAATTTACTTCTCTTAGAATCTAAAAACTTACATTAAAGATTATAAAAAACCTAACTTCATTCTCTTGATAGACTCTGACTGAATCTGCTGGCCAATAAGGTTGCCATCCAAATTTTTCAAACGTATAAGAATACAATATTTTCAAATTATAAAAATATATGTATTACATTATAAAATATCAGAGAACTTATTCTCACATTGGCATCACTATATTCTAAGAAGTAATCTCAGATCAACTGACATTATAGTCATTACATCAATCTCACACTAAAATCTTATAGGTTGTTTCCTCGTTAATATTTTTTATTTTGATAAAAAAATGACCAACAGCCACAACAATCAAATCCAATTCCAAGTCTAAAGAATAAACACAGAGATAGAAAGGAGCAGAGCACACATAAAACCTGCAGATTTCAGGGGAATAATAGCAGGCACACCAGCACTCGTCAGATGAGCAGCCTCAGGAGAGGGAGAGGGTTTTGTGCAACAATGATCAATAGTGTTCTGACTGTATCCATGTGTTCAACATGTACACAAATTTCATTATAGTCTATCTTGGGATGTTATGTGAACCCTCTTGCGACCATTCTTGACTTGTGCTTATGCACACTCCCTTCGGTATCTTGTTTGGTCTTGCAAATCCATTTGACACTAATTACATGTTTATCTTTTGGTACATCTACCAGCTCCCATGTTCGGTTCTTCTCAATGCATTCTATTTCTTCATCCATGGATTGTTCCCATACTTCTTCTTTGATAACACCCTCAAATGTTAGAGGATCATCTATTTGAGAAAACAATGCAAAGATAGAGAATAAATTTGGTGTACCAGCTTCATATATCTCATGCAGACTTCTTGTCTTTATCGGATCATCCAATGTTGACCTCGACAAATTGCTTGATGGACTTTGCTGACCTATTAATGTTATTTTTAGTGTAGCTTTAGCTACGACCTGTGTCAGTGTTCCTTGTGCTAAAACATGTTGCGGTTTTTTTGGAATCAACAGTGCTATGACATTTTGACTTAAATGCGGTGTTTGAACCACTTCCTCCGTTAAGTCATCATGGTTCCATCCCATGATCCATTCTTGACAAATTGAACATCGCAAATGATTATTAATTTCTTTGCGACAAGGTCATACAACTTGTATGCTTTTATGTCTTCAGATTAACCAAAACAGTTGCATTTATGTTCCTTGTTGTCTAAATTCCTTCTCAGCTCATTTGGAATATGAGCATATGCGACACAATAAAAAAAAATTAAATGAGAAACATTGTGATTCATACCTTTCCATACTTCTTGAGGGACTTTGTTCTTCATGCTTTTTATCAGACACTAGTTCATAATTGCTCCAAGAGGTTGTCTACAACTCAGTATGGGAGAGATCTTGTAACGTTATGTAGTGTTACGTAACGTTACGTAATGTTATGGGGGGGAATCTTGTGACATTATGTAATGTTATGTCGGATATAAATACTGAAAAAAATAGAAAATAAAAAATAAAAACAACTTTATAAACACCAACTAGATCTAAATTATCAATCTAGCACTAGTGGCATTGCGATCTCCTCCTCCTAGGGTGTGCTCCATCCGGCACCAGCCTCACTCACCCATCTCCATCTATTACATATTGTGGCTACCCTCTTTTGTGCATGCTCCATCCAACACATTCTCCATCCACAGCCATCTCACTATGCTCCCAGCTCAAGCAACCATCTCCACCTACTCCGTGCTCGTGAAACCATCTTCACCTACTCTGTGCTCGCATAGCCATCTCCACCTACTCTGTGCTTGCGCAACCATCTCCAGAATCTCCATAATTTTTCTACTCCCGCCGCCTCATGCAACCATCCTTCTAGGTGCTGGATCTAGTCACATGCAACCACCTTGCAATCTCCTATGCGTGCTCTATCTAACCATTGTCACTTATCTTTGATCTATTCTATTCCTTCGCGACTGATTTTAACCACCTGGTCTAATTTGTAATGTAACAATTTCATCAATTTTATTAGCGACCATTGTAACTTATCTTTGATCTATTCTATTCCTTCGTGACCAATTTTATGGTTAAAAATGTTGATTTTAAGCATTCCCAACATTAAAAATGCATGTACCTTAACGTATAGAGCAGCTCATTGGCCAGGGGAAGGTCTCAGGTTTGGATCCTAACCTGTATAGTTTTCAATATGCCATCAGAGCCATCTTAACTCAAGGTTGGATGGAGACGGCTAGAGACAGCACCTGAGGTGGTTATTTCTAGAAGAAACCCATATAAAATAGAACACCAGCAACACCATTTCTAGTGCTTGTATTCCATTTCCGGTCATGAACCAGTTTCTCACAAGTTTTCGGCCTAGGAGAAATGGCCAACAAAAAAACTAGAAAATTATGAAGGTAATGAGGAAAAAAGAAAATCCTTAAATGATGAGGAATACTAGCATCAAACGTGTATTAACAACAATTGAGCTGACGGGATTGCTCACAATAGTCCAATAGCAATAGTTTGACCAAGAATGGGTAAATACATGATAGAGGATGCAAGAACAGTTTAGATGCTCCTTTTGCATCTCTCTAATTTCTAGATTAGATATTGCTCAAAGCCATCTAAGAGATCTTATGCACTGATGCTCCCGGTACTGTTTTCAAACACTGCACACCTAGGGCATGCACATGAGCTTGAATTCACTAAAGTAGTTGTAGAGTAAGTGCCTTTAATCATCTTTGTCAACTTTTAAATTTTTTGGTGTTCAATAAAAATTTTGACGAAGACTATAACGATTGAAACCTCACAGAGATAGGGGGAGGAAAACGATTTACTCGTCCACCTTGTTTGATGGTTGGGAATCGAGATTGTTTGTCTTTCCAAGCGAAGTTGTAATTGTATTGGGATTTGGTCCTTAGCATGTCAAAACGGTTGAAGATAAAAGTGATGATATTTCCATTACATCTAAAGTAATGAAATCTTGTTATATTGCTGTATCCTCGACAATATATAATATTTCTCTAAGGATTTAAGGGTTCACATTTGGCATTTTTTCAATTATGGCTTTGTATATTAGGATGCAGAAAACATAATTTTCAGAAGAAGAAAAAAAACATGTGCAAATTGTCAAACACTATACATACTATACTACAAGATGCACAATATCATATTAATCAAATCAAAACAATAAATAGGTTATCGATGTAGGGGCACCCCTAGAACAATTAAGTCCATAAGTGCACTAAGAGAGTGCAACACAAGTGTGAAAATAAATGTTACAAGACTAACAAGTAACATTACAAGACTAACAAAATAATAATAAATAAAAAACAACCTAATATGAGGGAGATCTTGTAACCTTGGTTACTAACAAAAAAGAAAAATCAATTTTAATTATCTGCCAAAATAAATGTTTGTGAGAAAAACTACCTAATATGGGGACAATGTTGTAATGTTTCTACCTAACAAAACAATAAAAAATAAAAAATTAAATTATCTATTTGCAAGGCCTTCTAAACAACCCATGGTTTTATTGTACATGGTTTAGGAGGGCCTTGCACATGTTTTTAAAACCATGTACAAGGCCTCCTAACAACCCGTGGTTTTATTGTACATGGTTTAGGATGACCTTGCAAATGGTTTTAAAACTATGTGTAAGGCCTTCTAAACAACCCGTGGTTTTATTGTACATGGTTTAGGATGACCTTGCAAATGGTTTTAAAACTATGTGTAAGGCCTCCTAAACAACCCATGGTTTTAGGAGGGCCTTGCATATGGTTTTAAAACCATGTATGGGGAGATGTTGTAATGTTTGTTCCTAACAAAATAAAAAATAATAAAAACTATTATATATCGGCCATAAATAATATTAAATATTAATAATAAAAAATATTATATGTGGACCTTAAATAAAAAAATGTGTCTTAAATCAATGGCTATATGTAGGACACACCAAAGTTCATAGCTCATTGAGTGCAATACCTAAAAAAAGAGGTCTGCACCTCGAGAGATTTTATCCCTCTCAACGCTTGATAGAGCCTAATATTTGGATCTACACTGGTATATACAACAGTTGTGACTGCTTCAGCCCAATATTCATTTGACAAATGCTTGGCTTCCATCTTATTGTGCGCCATCTCCAGAATGGTTTTGTTATTTCTCTCTGCAACACCGTTCGACTGAGGTGTATCCCGCGAAGTGAATTTATTGTGTATGCCACGGGTCTTGTTGATATTTAGGAAATCATTCGATACATATTCACCACCTATGTTTTTCCTTAATACTTTTATTTTGTATCCACTCTGGTTCTCCATGAGTGCCTTAAACTGCTAAAAACATCCAAACGCATCATATTTATGTTTTAAAAAATATACCCATGTTTTTCTTGTGAAGTCATCAATAAAAGTAAGGAAATAATTGCATCCTCTCATGGACGATGTCTTCATTGGGACACAAATATCAAAGTGCACAATCTCAAGTGGCGTGCATGCTCTGTATGACTTTCTGACTGGAAAAGTCTCTCTATGTTGTTTGCCAAAAATGCAACCTTTACAGTATCTCTCTATTTTGTTGATCAATGGAAATCCTTTCACAATATTCTTCTTATGTAGTATCTTTATCCCACCAAAGTTAAAATTTCCAAATCTGAAATGCCATAGCCTGGACTCATCCTGAACCTTTGATTGAAACACTGCTTGGATTTTAGTGTTGTCATTTTATTTCTTGTCGCAGTGCTTGTTTGCTTATTTTCCTTCTGCCTTGAACACAGCTCCTATATTTTCCTTTCCTTTCATGTATAGAATTATCCTCAAGGGAAACAAGCGATCTCTTGTCATTGGTACTTTTTCTATCAACGAGCTACTTGGATGTAAGTCTTTAATCACACACTGATTTTCTTCCATGTAGAATCTATAACGTTTATGTATCAACTGTTCAATAATCAAGAAGTTGTGTTTCAGACCTTCAACATAATAAACATTAGGGATAATCTTTTGCTCCCCCTATTTGGTTAGAATACCAACAATACCTTTTCCCAAAATAGTGACTTGGAAATTATTTCCAAGCGTGACATCAGTTTGAAGTAATTTATCTAGAATGGAAAACAAGTTTAAATTACCATTCATGTGATTTATACAACCTGAATCTAAATACCATATTCCACAATGAATTTCTTGGACATCATTGCATTCAAGTGGGGATGCACATGCCAAAAACATTGTGCTCGATGAGGTGTTGGTGTTTCTCAATTGGTTTTGGCTTTTCCTTCCTTGGTCATACTGCTTCTTCCTACATTCATATGCATAATGACCAAATTTCTTTCAATAATGACATTGTATTTTTTATTTATCAAGTTGTGACCACTTGGCTAATTGAGGTTTTGATTCTTTCCTCTCCCAATGACATTCACGGGACTGTTGCTGCATCCTCCTCTAGAAAAAATTCTTCCTCTACCTCTAGAATTATATCTCTCCCTACCTCTTCCATGACCTATAGATGGTTTTGCTGCAAATGCACCTTCTAATGATGTATTTGATCTACTTATTCTATATTCATGATTGACGAGCGAGCCTTGTAACTCATCAATCATAAGATGGAACATGTCCTCTTTTTTTTTGAGGCCATGAACAAGGATTCAAATATTTGGGGAATACTTCTAAAAACGTTTTCAACAACCCTTCTATCTTCTATAATTTCTTCATGAGACTTCAGTTGATTTATCAACCCAATAACTCGAGTATAGAACGATTCCACTTAATCTATGTCTTTCATTGACAAAGATTAAAAATCTCTTCTAAGAATTTGCAAATTAGAATCCTTTACCTTGTCCAAGCCTTAATAGTCATTTTCCAATGTATCCCATGCGTCTTTAGCGCTCTTTGTTGCGGCTACTCTTGGGAGTATGATTTCGTGCATGGCTTGGTGTATGTAGAACATAGCCTTTCCATCTTTCTTCCTTTGTTCCCCAATGCATCCTTCTCATCTTGTGTGAGATTATTATATGTTGCATGAGCTGCTCGTTCTATATAGCCATTTTGGACTATCTGCGATACATCTTGACATGTAAACAAAGCATTCATTGTTAAATACCAATAATCATAATTCTTTCCTAAGGAAATTGGAGTTTTTAAACTCAACATGTGTGTACTAGAAGTGGAATCCATTGTTTTAATTTTATTTTCCTTAGAAAATTATTTTTTCCCTTTTAAGGCAAGGTTTATTTGTGATACCAAATCTTGAATAAATGTAGAGGAGGACCTCCAATAAACTTGAGTTAATAGGGGTAAGATTTTTTTTTAACTTTTGGGGCTGCTACACACTACCTTAGGAAACTCCACCTTTTCCGTTAACTTCGACCAAAATACTTGAGACCAAATTTTTTCTTTTACCTCTACACGATTTATGGCCAACCAAATTTTGATAGGACCACTTTTAATGGAACTTTATAAAAAATAATTGTAGTATAACGACTTATTATGTCGCCGACAAGGGGATATATATATGAATCGGTCAAGACCATTATTTAGAGTAAATTGTAGTAACTTTAATAAAAACATGTAATTTAGATTAAGGTTGTGTATTATATTTTTATTTTTTTTATTTTTTAAAACTATTTTTGTGCCTATTCATTGGTTACTGAAGTTGACATTTTTCTAGGGTCTTGTGCCCCAAAACCCGATGGCGAGCTTTGGTCAGCAAAATTAAATGCAACCAAAGTTTTAATGCATCAATTTATAGCTTGAGTATGTGTGTGCACTTCTGCTAACCATTTTTATTCCCTATTGTGCTACCATCTACTAACATATGGCATATTAATTGCACATATTTCATGGTACAATTGCTGCCGTGACAGCCATTAAATGCTGGGTAGTGTAAGATTTTTATAAGCATCACTCTGTCATCTTAAGTAGTCATTTTAAGGTGCATGCAACACTCCACTTGGAAATGATGTTCTCAAAGAGCATTCAACACTCCACCTAGAAATGATGTTGGCTCTGCATGGTATGCAAGGTGGCTTCCTCAAAAGTATCCATTATATTTGATTTCCTTTGTATTGTTGATATCAATAATAATATGTTTCTTGCTATAGAGTTGCAGATGCTCTAGCAGCACCTACGGAAGTGGCTTTGGTTCAAGTGATGCAATTGTTGTTAGCATTGATTTCATTTTGGATGTTGAACTTTGTACATAAAGAAAGCTATATTTATCCCACCAAACCTGGACGGGAATTGGAGCCCCTCTTTCTGTTGATCTTAGTTTTTAATTTGTGGAATTCATAAATATATGATACTTTTTATCTCTTGTTTTAGTAATACTAATTTTATTTTGGAAATATTTTCCAGGGAAGCGAGGCATGGCCAGTTGGTCAATGATATGGAAGAAGAAGTTGAAACAAGCATTGGAAATGTATTCATAAATAGTTGCTCGGGTGTACAAATAATGTATGCTATCCATCTCCATAGAAAACATAGAAAACATTCTCTAGCAATCTCCATCAACATTTCTTGTATTTTGCATTATGCTATTTTCAAAATGTTGTCCCCACTGTGTTGTTAATTAAAAATAACTATGTTGTTAATTAAGTTTCCCTCAATTTTGTTTCTCCTGAGAATTTACAAGAATGTGTTCAATTAACTAAAGAATTATGCTTGCTTCGGAAGGGTCATAGCACTAAAGAAGACAAGTTAGAAGTGAACAAGATCATTCTACATGCAATGGAATCGGCCTTGAAATAATTGAAGGAAATCACCAAGGATTCAAACAAGGGAAAGGATCTGGCGTTGTAGAAAATGTGGATTCAACTTTGCTGTTGTTCACTACGCAGTGAATTCTTCCTTGCAGGAATTGAAGGATCTCACGGCGGAATCAATTAAATGTAGTGGAATTAGACTTGAAGGATTTGAAGTATCTCACCGAGTAATCAAACAAGGGAAAGGGACTGGCATTGTATAAAATGTGGATTCAACCCTGCTACTGTTACGGCTTTGAGTCCCCCAATCTTTTAAAAAAATTAAAAACCCTTTGGCTTCTATTTTGAAAAAGTTTTCCAGATCCTTTTTCTTCTGTTTCAAATTTTTTTTCCAGATTAAGTCTTGTTTTTGTTACGCAAAGCTTTGAAATACCCCAATATTTTGAAAAAATTACAAACCCTTTTGAAAAAGTTTGTGAGATCCTTTGGATTCTCTTTTGAAATTGTAAAAGGTGTTGTATTCTCTTCAAATAATATACAGTGTTTGTTAATAATAAATTTCATGCATTTCTTTGAAAAAATTATAAACCCTTTAGAAAAAGTTTGTGAGATCCTTTGGCTTCTCTTTTGAAATTGTAAAAGGTGTTGTATTCTCTTCAAATATTATATAGTGTTTGTTAATAATAAATTTCATGCATTTTTCAACGTTGGGAAATAATATACAGTATTTATTAATACTCAATTTTATGCATTTCTCAACCTGTGGGATGAAAATGCAAAGCTGTTTTGTGTTTTCTAAAATGCATTCTCATGCAATCTCCACTCAGTTTGATAAGTAGCGATGTGACTGTTTATTATATTTATAAATTTTAATTTCTTAAATGATTTGTTTTCCTAATAAATTTGAGGAAAAAATAGTATATATCTTTTTTTAAGAGAGATTTTTTTCTCAAATTACATTCTTTTACTTTAAAAGAACTTCAAAATTAAGAAAATAAAGGCTTTGGTCTAGTTCATTCTAGACTTGGGTATTTTTATTTACTAGTTAAACTCTATAAATATTTGTTATCATTCAACGTGTTGCTTCCTATAACCTTTCCCTGCCACATGGTTTCACAATCCATGTAGAAACCTTGGATTACAAGGACATGGAGTTCTCCATCACAACTGCTTAGGTTTATTATTTTTCATAGGATTAAAAGACTTTGGGAGATCAGTATATTGTTACGAGGACAGGTTTTTTATAAATTATAACATTTAATTATATATTATAAAATGAGAATATATTAAAATTAACTGATAATAAATAATAAAAGTTAAAATTTGAATCAACTTTTAATATTTAAGAAATAAAATTTTAAACCTATGATTTCATCCATGTGATATCTCTGTTTGTATCGTTCTCCATTGAAATGGAACTAACGATAATTTTTTCACTTGGAAATGAAATGGTGGATATTTTTTTTTATAAACAAGGTAAGTTGATATTTCTTGTCCAGTTTATGTGAGGGTACGAGTTTGTTAGAGTAGAAGTGTCGAAACAAGTTACTTGCATCGATTTTGAAACTGATTATTAGGGTTCTTGTGGTTATTGTTATTGTTCTCTGTGAAAAAAAACTGAAGTTTTGGTGATATTGGAAATAAGAATATGTTTTTCTGACTGCGCTGACAACGTATTATTACTCATGACAACCTCAATATTCATTAAAATATTTTAGTATAAACCGATGCAAATCGTTGTGAGCTCTGATTTTGAAGAACACACAACATTATATAATGTTGAATTTCAACGGACAGGTAATTTGGTGACCTACACCGTTTTATCTCCTACTATGAAAATTTTAGCTTCAAATTACCCTCCGGTAGGTATAGCAGGAATTGAACTTGTGACCGCCCAATGCTGAGCTACCTGGACCACTTTACGCAATATAAAAGTAAAGGCATCTCTATTCGTTCGAGGTGAAACTACACCAATAGCTAGTTCTCAGCCAATCAATACCCAGTCCTTTATCTTCAGTCCTCCAATCAATGCTCGGTCCTCTATGTCCATATATTGCTCGGTGACTGATGTTTCAGTTCAGCGAATCAATTAATTAAGTGCTCTATGTGAGGCCGACTGAACTATATCCCATGAGCCCATAGTTGGGCAATCAATCCTAAAATATCTGGGAGTTCACTCTACCTGGTGTATGCCTTTATTTGTTTCATTGCTTTATGATAGAAATATTTTCAAAACACATGTCCCCCCCCCTTTACCAAGGTCATTTCTACTTAAACTTCAACCTGGTTGTGATCCACCTTGAATTGCTAGGGAAGACTAGACTGAGATCAACCTCAGGTTGCTTGCTGATTCACATTCACCTGCGTCCTTAATAAGTTTATCGTACACCACGGAAGTCAAAGACTCCACCTCAAATTATTGGCTGACAGATCACGAATAATAGAGGTGGAAAATCCCTCTAATAAACCTGGCCTATGTAGATGGTAAATATTCTAGCAGAGTCGCTTACTTAGCAGCATCAATAAATATTCCAGCAGAGTCGCTTATTTAAGTGGTTGAAAGTGTTGAAATTATATTGCTTTATTTTCACATTTTATAATATTTTTGATGAGTTAAAAATTATAATTAAGGAAATAGAAAGAGAATTTATAACAAACCAAAAAGTAGATCGCAGGGGCACAAGATACCTCACAGAAAGGACGATGAAGGGCCAATTGACGCAACAAGATAGAGTAATGAAACCACCCCTTTCTCATTAAAATTGAGCTCATTGGATTACGAATGAGATATTCAGAAGTAAGCTTGAAGGCTATAATTCCGTTCTTCTGTCTAGGTTCCTTGTTGCAAGGTCGGGTTTCTTGTTGCAAGGCTGGGTTTAGGCCTTTCTTTTATAATATAAAATTATTAATAAATATAAATTAATATTTTTGATGAGTTACAAATTACAATCTTTTCTTTATTACAATATAAAATTAGTAATAAATATAACTTAGTAATTTTTCGAAATAATTTTAAGTGACATTAAAAAGTTATTAGAATGGTTGAAAATATTAATAAATACAGATGAATATTTTTTTTAGAGATGATATTAAGTGACATCAAGAAATTATTAGAAATTGTAATTAGAATGATCTATTCAAATTTCAAAATCCTTTATCATTATAATGTTACAAGTGTATATGTGAAACCCATACTTGTAAATTTCTTTAAAACTAATAATATTGAATCTAAATTTCATAAATTAGAGTTAAATCATTAATATAAATTGATAGAGTTAAACCATTAATATAAAATTTATAAATAGTTTTAAATTCTAAAAAAACAATATTTATTTTCTAATAAATTTATCTTTATATGCTTACTTTTAGATTCTCAAGGTTTTTATTTTGAATTTTGGACACACATTTCTTTAAGTTATACCTCCACAAAGAATTCATTGGGAAGATTTGTGTTTTTCTTCAAATGGAATCCACAAAATTTTCCATGGTGTGACATTAATAACTTAATCCCGAAATAATTTTTTTTACCACAAATTGCTATTGCATAACGATTTGTTATGTTAGGAAATCAAAGGATGGTGAGATTGTGTTTCCATCATCCATGTCTGGAAATTATAAAAATATCATTTACTTATGAAATTTGTGCTCCTCCTCACTTCAAATAAATCTTATTATCAAATATGTATTTTATTATTAATGGTTATATTTTATTGTGTATAAAGTTAAGTATAGGTTTAAGTTTTATATCTGTAAAAAATATTAGTTGTTTTTAAAAAATGCCTCTTAGATTTAATTTTTGTTTTTGTTGATTATTTATACTTTTTAAGTTTAGTTTCGAGAACTTTCGAATAATCTCAAAAATTCATGAAAAATAGGAAAATATTAGCAACACAAAACATAGAGATTAAAGATCTACAAACATCAAATCTTTCTTAGCTATCTCATATATGTTCCTCCATAGTCATTTTATCCTAAAGAGTGTTCTTGTCTGGAAAGTGGTTACCGATTGTTGTATGCTAAAACAAATGAATTATTGAAAGTTATAATTCCCATTAGGAACCTTGCTACAAACATCAAACCTCTCTTACCCAATAGTGTTTCAATATGTTCCTCGATAGTCATTTTATCCTAAAGAGTGTTCTTGTCTGAAAAATGGTTACCGAGTATTGTATATTAGAACAAATGTGAAGTATTGAAAGTTATAATTCCCATTAGGCACCTTGCTATGGAAATTACTGAGCAGCAAATTTAAATAATGATTAGCTTTGGCAGAAAATTGAAAAGATTGTAGTCTAGCAATCTAGATATCTTAACTGCTTTATGGTGAATCTATAGGGGAAAGAATTGATAATTTTTTGACATGCTATTGTTCAAGTTGCAACATGTTTCTATACAGATTCCAAGTTGCAACTTACATGTTGCTTACCACGTTTCACAATACGTTATGGTATCTTTTCACCACATTTTAAAATACGTCATGAATGGTGTTTACTATGATACGCATTGAAATTGGGAAGCCATGAAACCTAAACTGTAATTGTTGGACGACCACTAAACACAAAATATAATTGTCAGGGAGCCACAAAACACAAACTATATAGTTTTTTGAACAAATCCCAATTGAATAACATGGGGATGCAAACACGTGAGAACTAATCTATGTTATTCTACTAGTTAGTTGTAATGAAATGCATTCCTCTGTTCTATTCAAGTCATTTCCACACATAGTAATTTCAAGATTAATTTGTTATTTGTTTTCATTATTAGGGATATACCACTTCTGCTCGGTTTCAATAGCCTCTCTGCATCACTTTTCCTAAAACGGGCCTTCAACGAACAATAGTAGTTTTATATTCTAGAATATATGGTGTTTCATACAAAAAGTGACAACGTTTCAATCAAGTGATTCTCTTTTATAAAAATGAGATTTAAGAATTGATGATGTTTCATAAAAATATTAATGAAATCTTGTAGAAGAATAAATGTTTTTTTTATAGGAAATGGCTTTGTAAAGGCTATTTTAAGATATCATTGTATATATGGTTATATATATATTTTTTGTAAATAAAAACATGATATTACATCAGATGGAAGCCATTACAAAGTAGGGATACAAAACAGATCTAACAGTATTCTGGCATGGAGAAGCCCTGCACAGAGCTGGACATGAGCCACAGAGGCCAAAAAACAAGACAAAAACTAGGACTTAGACTAGCAGTGGGCACACAGGCCCTATCCTTCCAAAAGAGAGACGAGATAAAACCCTAAGCCGGAACAAGCATTCGCACAAAACCGGGCTGCAGGAAAAGCCCCATTACATGCCTAAAAAGCATTGGAGAAAACTTAAAAAACTTAACAGGTCAAAATACCGGGCTTCGAAATAACTAGTAGACCCAGGTAGTCACTCCATTTTCTGAAACGTCGAGGGTAGACATGACATAATTAGATGAGCCGGACCAGGAACTACACCAAGAGGGTTTTGAACCAGAGGAGAGGGAGATAATATCCTTCTTTTCTTCTTACTGCATTGTTTGTAGCTGTCCCTCAGGTGAGCCACCTCGTCAAGACCTTTTCCCATGGAGAAGAAAGAGACACCCAGTCTGGAAGCAATAACGTCCACCTTCTGGTGAATGAGGTGGCATTCTCCATTGTGGTGTTTCCATTCTCTCACCAGTTCCTCATCGCTCACCATCTTGGCTTCCCTTTCCATGTAAGAATGGCCTACCATCTTCATGTTCACCCAGTAATTCATGAGGAGACGATCATAAGCCATAGCACACCTCGCAGTGGACCCAGGATCTAGGACCCAGTCCACCACCTCATGATGGAGTTCTTCCTTGGGCATATTTTTCATGGTATTCCAAAGGTCCTCGACCTTACCCTCAACTTCCCAACAGATGTTCAGGGGGATATTATCCTTGAAAAAATCGGCCTCTTCTTGGGCCTGAAGTTGCACTCTCGTAGCCTTGCAGGAGAGTTTTGCAGCACCTTGTTCGGACGGGGATTCAGCACAAGATTTGCCTTTAACCAACTAACTACGCGGGGACATTTTTGAAAAAAGAGAATTCTGATCAAGGGCATGAGGAAAGGAGAAGGTAGAGAGCCACACCCAGACTAGACCGAAGGGCCATGGGAGAAACCAGAGGATCCGAAAGGTAAGGAGAAGGATTGAACGATTAAAATGGCTCGACCAGTGGGACGAGAAATAGGAAGGAAAAGGAGAAATCATTACCCCATCTGGATTGTACTAAAATGATGTCATTGCTTTGAAGTGGATCACCTCCCTCGTACCCTTTGTCATGGTGAAAGCTCTTGCTAAACAGATAGATGTGTCAATTCGGTCGTCCCTCTTTAACCCATCCATATTTCCATCTGTGTTTCCAATGAGAAAAATAATGGCCAAGGACAACCCCCTCTGCCATTAATCGTTTTCCTCATTAAAGCGCTCAGGAATCTTGGTGTTGGCCTGTCATGGCCTGCTCACATTGTCTGTCACCTATATCCACCACATCAATCGGGCATGCCGAGTGCATACCACCCACGAGATCCTGCACCGCCAACTGTCTGCAATGATGAGCCCATTCATTTGCTTCGAAGGACACAAGTGGGCCCCATTGATGATCCAACTCCCCCTTGACCCCCACATTCACAAGAAGGTCCGCTGCATTTTTGGCATTGCATCTTACAATGAGACCGCGGAGTGGGCATGGAGCATGCCACAGAGCTCATCCAAGTGGCTGGCTAGCCTCCAGCTGGTGGACACTTGGCCGCTGACTTGGCCAATATGCTAATCGCCTTGCCATCTGAATCATTATACTGGATTCAACCTCAATTATCGCTAAAAAATTGTTGCTACGCACCAGATAGTTCAAACCTTGAAGCATCCCTGCGAGTTCTACATAGTTATTGGTGTCTCGGCGTATGGATCCTAGAAAGATGAAAATAATCCTTCCTTGTGAGTCTTTGCATAACCCGCCTTATCCTGCAGCACCAGGGTTCCCTCTAGAGGCCCCATCGAAGTTAAGTTTGAAAACCAGGGGAGGGGGTAGAGACCACGACTTGGGGCTGGAAGGATGAAGGATCCTATCGTGCTTACGGAGCCCATCCAGCTGGAATTTGTCCAAACCCCAAAAATCGCCAACATGAATTTCATCAGCGGGTATAAATTTATCTTCTTCGTGCCATTGCATGCTTCTAATGGAGGAGAGAATATTTTCCCACATTGTTTTCCATACCTTATCAAGGCTGGAGTGTTTGTCCTAGAAGATATGGCCATTCCTTTCCTTCCAAATGCACCACATGATCATACCAGGTAAGGAATTCCAAATGGTCCTGATAATTCTATTTTTGAAAGTTTTTTGGTTCCATTCCATCAAAGTTCTCACCGGCTGGGCTCTTTTCCTGTCACTTTTCCGGAAACCCATAGCCCCTTTATCCCAAATGGCTGCAGCAAAAGGGCAGCTATCCAGGAGATGGTTAGTGGTTTCCTCTGCTTGAGAGCATAAGAAACATTGAGAAGGTCCCTGGATGCCACACTTTTGAATATTTTCATCGGTGAGGATGCGGCCTTTAACAATCATCCAGGAAAAGGTGGCTACCTTGGGCCAAAAGTTTAGTGTCCAGATCTTCTTCCATATTTCCTCATCCTCGATGTGGTTCCCAATTTGAATGTTGTACGCCTCCTTAATGTTAAACATTTATTTTTCTGAATATCCCCATCTCAGCACATCCTACCCCTCCGTGGGTTTAATGCTTCGCCTGTGCATTTCCTCTTGGAAAATATCCCAGTCTTCCACCTCAATCTGGTCTGGTTTGTTAATGAAGATCCAGCACCACTGCTCATTAATGATTTGCTCTTGCTAGAAGTGATGAACAAGAGAACAAACCTCCACCCTAGCCAATTCTTGAATAGGAGTCCACCTTGGGTTGTCACCCAAACGGGGGAGTTGGTTCCATGAGTCTTCCCAAAAACTCACATTCCTTCCATCACAAATTTCCCAAAAGTTGTGCTATTGAACCAGGTGTCTTCCACCTTTGGCCTTCGTCCATATAGGGGATCCATGTTGTTCTTCATTGAAGTGGATTAGTTGAGATGGGGGCTTGTCATGGCCATATTTAGAGTGCCAAAACCGGGCCGATGGTTCAGTGGTGTGGGAGACCCATCTCCACCAGACGTTCTCTCCTGGAACTTCAGCCATGATTTTCAAATCTCTTAAACCCAACCCCCCCTTCAACTTGGGCTGGCATATGCTATCCTAGCTTACCAGGGAAAATTTAGCTTTATCCTCTCTAACTCCCCACAGGAAATTGCGTTGGATGCACCGAATCTCACGGAGAATGGACTTCGATGCCGAGAGGACAGAAAATAGGTATATGGGCATCACTTGTAAGACATATTTAATCAAGACCAACCTGCTGGGTAAGTTTAGAGATATGAGAGTCTAGTTAGTGAGTTTTTGTTTCATTTGGTTAAGGAGTTCAAGCCAGGAAGTACGCTTCAAATTGCGCCGGCCAAGAGGGACACCTAAGTATTTAGAAGGGAAAGAGCCTTTCGAGAAACCCAACATACGAAAGATGTTCCTTTCAGAGGCAGGAGTGGTATTGAGGAAAAAGACTTGGGATTGGGCCTAATTTACAGCAAGTCCAGAGGCTTTGGCAAAGAGATTCAGGCAATATTTGAAGCTTCTCATTTCTTGGACTGAAGGGTACCCCATGAGCATGGTATCATCTATGAATTGTTGATGGGTTTGAGCATCCATGGTATCCATGAGACAGATACCACGAATATTTCCACTTTCCGCCTTAGATTGCAGGAGACAGCTCAGACCTTCGGTGATTAAGATAAAGATTAAAGGGTAGAGGGGATCCCCCTGCATGAGGCCTCTGGAAGATTGAAAGGGACAAGTCGGGGCTCCATTCAGGAAAATGCTGAAGAACAGGGTGGAGATGAGACCCATTATCCATTCCACTGAGACATGGCAGAACCCATAGGATTCCAGCATTCGGCGGATGAATTTCCAACTTAATTTATCATAGGCCTTATAAATATCAAGTTTGATCAACATACCTGGTTATCTCGAGCTTTGAAAGGAATGTAGGACTTCATGAACGAGGATAACCCCATCTAGGATTTGGCACCCTTCAACAAAACCAGATTGTTTTGGACAGATCAGAGAGGGGAGAAGAGTTTTCAGATGATTGGCAATAACTTTAGAGATGATCTTGTAGACCACATTGCATAGAGCCATAGGCCTAAACTTGTCTATATGGTCAGCACTCATTTTCTTAGGGATGAGGGAAAGGAAGGTTGCATTGAAAGATTTTAACAACGCCTTTTTTTCCCTCGATTCCTCCACTATTTCCACAACCTCTTCCTTGACCATATCCTATAAATAGTGGAAGAAGTTAGAGGTAAACCCATCCGAACCAGGGGATTTTCCTAGAGCCATCTGATTGATAGCCTCTTCAACTTCTTGTAGAGTTACCGGTTTTACGAGCATCTCTTTATCTTCCCTAGAGACAGAGGGTGGGATTAGGCAAGTGATTTGAGCAATGTCTCTCTCCTTGTCATGGATATCTTCGTTGAGGATCTCCGCAACATAGTGGTTGAGTTCCTCTTCGATCTCTCTACACGTTTCTATTCGACCACCATCCATCATTTTAAGTTTTTGAATCCTCAAGGAGTGCCTTTTCTGAATGACCGAATTATGGAAGAACTTGGTGTTTTTTTCCCCATCCTGTAGCCATTTGACCTTGGATTTTTGTTTCCAGTATATTCCTTCCTATCGTTCCCTTGCCTCTAACTGCCCCCATAAGTCCTTTTATTTTTTCTGCATGTCCTCGTCCCATCCATCTATCATTCCTTTCTAACTGAGTTGATCAAGTTCAAAAATCAATCTTTTCTTGTCCTCAAAAATGTTTCCAACTCCTCCTTGTTCCAGGTACGGATTTTGGATTTTAGCATTTTGAGTTTCCATTGGAAGCAGTACATGGCAGTGCTTGAGGTGGGGACCAACTCCTGCCACCACTGCTGAATAAGATCTTTGAATTCCTTATGATCCATCTATAATTGTTCAAATTTGAATGGTTTCCTCAGAGTGGAGCATGTCCAATCCCACCGAAGGTAGATGGGCCAGTGGTCAAAACCTGCTGCTAGGAGCACCTATGTCATGATTTCCCCCGTATCATTGAGTATGGACTCCGAGACCAAAAACCTATCCAGGAAGGATGCAACCAAGTGTTTTCCCCCACATTTGTTGTTCCACGTATACCATCCATTACCCGTTTCCATATCCACAAACGAGCTTTGGGATTGGAAGATCCCAAAGGTCTCTTGAAATTTGTCCATAGTTCTTCGACCTCCCTTTTTATCCCTGAGGTTGGTGATGAGGTTAAAATCCCCTCCCATCACCTATATAGCTCCCTCCACTTGGCGGTTGGACCATTCTAAGAAGTCAATGAAGGCCCTCTTTTCAGGGAAGCTGCTGGGGCCATAAATGTTCACCAGAGTACCCTTCGCCCCTGACACAAGGTGATGGAAATCTGTTAAGAGGGAAAAATTATTAGCACTCCAGTTCAAGAGCTCAACCACCTGGGGGAGCTAGAAGATTGCAATGCCCCCTGATTTCCCAACAGCATCCAAGGCCATCACTTGGCTTCCTTTCTAGATCTTACTTCTGATTTTCTCTAAGCCTTCAAAACTTCATTTAGTTTCCTGAAGAAAGAGGATATCAAGGTTTTCCTACTTTATTTTCCTATTGAGAGTCCTCCACTTCTTGGCATTTCCACAACCCATTATATTCTAGGAGATTAACTTCATTGGGAAACTTTGGAAACTTCAAAGAAGGCCACCTTGATCGTAGGGTATTGGCCTAATTCTATGATTTTGACACCTACTTTTGCAATGCGTTGCTTGTTTGATTTCCTTCCTCACCATTGATCTTCCTCTGGAGATTTTCGCTTATGCCCAGTTTGAGGATCTAGGTCAATCCCCAGGTTCAGATGAGCCTCAGCCTTGATGATTTCCTCTTGGAGGAGCTCAAGTTGCCTTTTTGGCATGTAACCTTTCCCATTTTTACCACATTATGCTTCTATCGTGTCCAGATCTAATTCACCTAGTTCCATTTCTTCGTCCTCGGCTTCCTCCACTATTTCCATCTGTTGGGTTTCCATCCCGTCCGGGGCATTGATGTCCTTGGTGGGTTGGGAAACCTCCTCTTTTTCCTTAGGCATGCCATCCTTTGCTGTGTCCCCAAGGACCTCGAAAGAATTCTTGGAATGGATCTCCCATGTCTCTATGTCTTTTTTGGCTTTTGGTGTCCCGTTGCCTCTGATTCTTTTGCGGTTCTTGACCTGGGTGAAGCCATCAGGGGGAGTCCCATTTATCTCCGGGCGATGGTCTACTGGGATGGGATTTACAACCATCCGGGGACAATTCCGTCCCAAGTGACCATATTCATGACATTGTTTGCATCCGAACGGGATCTGCTCATAGTCAATGGGTTGGATCCATTCTTCATCTTCCAAACTTAGGTTTATAGCTTTTGGCAGCTCCTTAGAGAGATCTAGGTAAACACAAATACTTTCAAAGGAGGTATACCTCTGGGCCTTTGTTTGCTCAGCCACCTTAATAAACTCACCTAGGGTATTTCCAATGCCCCTCTGGGTTTCCAGATCCCAATATTCCCTTGGGAGGGAGAAGAGGCGGATCTAGACTAGGGCCACAATCATGTCCTCTGTTTCAGGGTTGAATCGTTCCTTCCATGGACAAAGGTAAAGACCAGTGGAAAAAAAGAAATAAGGCCTCCCTCCAAGATATGGTCACGATCCTCTTAGTTGAAGAAAATAATAGTGAAGAAACTCTTAGAGCAGAGTTACAGGTCATAGTGACCTTTAGGGTTCCAAACATTGCTGATCCATTTAACCAGATCCTTTTCCTTAGGTGAGATCCCCACGAACTTTCCAATCAAAGCCTTTCCCTTCTAGATCTTGATCGTGCTCCTCACCTTCTCGGATCAAACATGAACTATTGGAATGGTGGGCGCTTTTGGCAGGAAGCCCCCCACACCGGGATTTAATCCGATGGATAAACCCTCTGGTTGGTCCTTTGGGGCTAGGCCCACCCCATTGAACCCATCGGGCGTCAAAGAGGCCGACTCCATCAAGCGTTCACCTGGGAAGGCCAAACCGCTCGGAGAACCAGCCAACTTCTTCGAATAGATGGCCCCAGTGGCTAGGCAATGCCTGTCGGCAACTTAGCGAAAAATCCCTGCAAACCCTAGCCAATGCTCAACCTCTCGTATGTGCATCGAGCGGACTTGCTCTCTAACTATGGTTACATATTAATATTATAATATAAAGTGTAATTTATAAACTTAAATTTTATTTTATAAAATATTAATATTTATAAAACACAAACTTATAAATTGATATATTATAAAATTTATTTGCAAATTATTATTTATTATAAAAATGACTAAAAACAATTTTATTAAAAATAAGAATATCCATTTTTATAAAGTTTTCTCTTACCCAATTTTTATTCCCAAATACCTTTTCTTTCCCAAAAAACTAAGAACAAAAAAAGTATCAAATTAACCATCTCTGTAATAGGTAAATGCTTATTTTCCCCTGGCGCCATCGATATTATTCACAATAAGATATCCGCTACAATTGTGAAGGTCTTATCAATAAAATTGCCATTCCTTTTTGGTATATTGCAAGCAAGGAATATCAATTCAGGTCGGGCTCTCTTTATTGTTGAAACCTTAAAAGACCTTTATCACCGAACTCTAATCAATATGGAAATAACACTAAAAATAAAAAAATTATATCTACAATCAAATAAAAAAAATGTCACTAATACATTAATAAAGACGTTAATTTTTAATTTTCCATTTTATTTCTCCTCGACGTCGAGGTGCGTTGCTTCTCTGATGCGTGGCTAGGGTTTCCCTAGTTGTCGTCCTACACCAAAGGTGTCTGCTCTTCCTGGATTTGTTGTGCTAGGTGCATCTTGTCGCCGCCTATTGCTTTCATGATGTGTTTCATGCTGGTCTAGCCTTACCCGTCTGTGTAGTGGCTTCCAGATTTGCTCTGTTGGGTGCGCCCGTTATGGAGATCAAAGCTGACATTCTAGCCTTTAAGTCACTTGTTCATGCAGCTGCTCCTCAGGATGCCTCTTTTCCCCCCTCCAAGTTCATGAAAAAGATTGATGAGATCCCATCTTTGGAACTCTCTCCTTTGGATCCTTTCCAGAAAGAAATCATTCTCTTAGAGAGAGCCCTCATCGGTAAGTTTATAAGGTTGTGGCCAAGCCCTAAGGTGGTAGAGCTTTGGATTGTTGAGCACTGGAATCCTATTGTGCAAGGATAGGTCTCTCTCTTTGTAGCTAGTAGGGGTTATTTTGTTTTTCTCCTTCTGAATAAAGAAGAATGTGATCTTGTTTTTCGATCGGGTCCATTCTTCATGGGCTCAAGAGGGTTGCTCTTAGCCCTATGGAATCTAGGTTTTAACCCAGAAGTAGAGATCACAACCGCTCCAGTTTGGGTAGGACTGCCTCATATACAAATTCATCTTTGGGGGAAGATCTCTCTTGCAGACATTGGTAATAAGCTAGTTCACTACGTGGATAGTGAAGATCCAAAAGGGAGCTAGTTTACATGTGCCCACATTTGCGTCAAGGTAAATCTTCAAAAAGGGATCCCAGAGGCCCTAAATCTTACATTAGTAGAATGGAGCCACAACCAAGAGCTATATTATGAGTAAATCCCATTCAAATGAAACTTTTTCCATGTCTATGGTCACTTTGCCAAAAGCAGCCCCAAGCTTTCCAAATCTCATAAATCAAATGTTCCCCAAGAAACTAAAGAAGAAAAGTACCAGATAGTCTCTAATCGACACCATCCCCCTCGGTGAGAGGAGCCTCAACAAAAAAAGGATCCTCCTCAAGATCCTCCAACAACATTCTCTCCTCTGCTGGAAAGAAAAAATAGATTTGAAGTTTTGAAGGAAGTTGAAGCACATGAGTGTGAAGCAACAGAAGATCTGGTGTGGGGCAAGACCCCCCTAGGACCTTCCGCTCCACCCCCCCAACAACAGTTAACACTACCCCATCCATGAAAGAAACTTCTCCAAGCCTTCCTTCAAGCTCCAAGAGAGATGCTCAGGCGTCAGATCAAGAGACCTCAGTACAAGCAGGACTAGCTTCCTTAGTTCCTTCCGTTGGGTTAAAAGGAAGCTCCGACCCTGAAGACTTCTCAGCCCCCTCTCCCCCCCTCACCAGAGGGAGAAAGTACAACAAAGAACGTAGGAAAAAGGAAGCATCCTCAAAAATAAATTTTGGATCTCAAAATCAGTTAGACTCTTTTATTAAGGGGCATTCTTCCTCCCCTACTGATTAATGTTTTGCTTCTGCATTCTTCTTTGCTTACAGTTTGTGAGAGATTACTCTTGTAAGAAAATTTTTTCTTTATCTCGAAAAAGCTCTAGAATCAAGTGGGATTTATCTCCCAAGATAGTCATAATTCATAAGAAGGCTAGCAGCACTGTTAGAGGTCATCAACCCTCTTCATGTTTGTATGATGTAGATTTTGGTTAACCAGAAAGCGATTAATACAACTCTAACTATTTTTGTCTAAAAAAATAAAGACTTTAATTTTAAAACAAATATAATGAGACTATATCGATATATTATTAAAGCAACTATATAGAACAACTATAATGACACTATATGGATACATCATTAAAGCAACTATATAATTTATATTCTTAATTAATTTAATTTATAAAACATAAACAAATAGAGAGCATAAGACTTGTTAATTTCGTATGTTCAAAAATACATCTAAAATAGTTGTCTACTAATTATTATTAACAATTTCACTTGTTAAATATTTAATTTGTGAAAATGCAATGCTCTTTTTGGTCTCAATACTTCATGGAGGTGCAAGCTTAAATGTTAATGTTTTGCTTCTTCAAATATTTGAGCAATAATAAATTCTTAATATTTGTTTTAATCCCTCTACTTATTGCTTATATTGTGGATAAATTTGATAAGGTTTTAGGGCTAAAACATTATCAAAGTAAGTGATGTCTAAGTTACTTTCATCCTACACCTCTCTAGTAGGGTCCTATGTCATTTCAATGGATTTTCCCTATATTGTTAGTGGTCTTAGGCAAAAGGTTATTTTCTTTTCTATTATCTTCTTATCATTTCATCTTATCGCAATATCTATTAGCAAGGTCAGGGATATATACAAATCGCAAAGGTGTGTTAATCATATCCGTACATTGTAATATTTGTAAAAAATTCTATAGTTATTAATAGTTGTTAATAACTATATTTTTAAAATTTGAATTTTTAATTTTTTGATTAGTCAAAAATAGCTGACGTCGTCCTCGATTTTTCCTTCCAAAGACCCGGCAGCCAGGTGATCTCAGCATTGAGTATGGTGGTAAGGTCCCCCATTGCTTTATCTACTAGTGCATTAAATTTTATCTGCTACTACATTACTACCTTACATCGGCATGACAATGAATGCGACAATGAATGCCCGTTTCCATGGAAAAGGATCCCCATTGCAGTAGATGCATTGTGTTGCCTACAATGCAACTCCTCTATTGCATTCACAGCACTACATGCATGAAGGAACGTTGAAAGCCTCCTCTATTGCCATTGATGCACTGCATGCATGCAGCAAAGTGTCAAGATACATGGCTTCGTTATTAAAGCACTGAATTATCCCAATTGAATTATGGAATTATGCCGATTTGCATGGATTTTTTTTCATTATGAATTCTTCTATGGATTTCTAGCACATAGGTGGCTCAGCTCTGCTAGAGCCTAGAGAACTTCTTCCATTCATAATTTGTTATGTCGGTTTAGTAAATTATTTTTACCCTTTTAGAGTACGGAGTATCTCGCTTCTTACTCATGGATCTGGTCCACAGCTCTCGTATGGACCTGTAGAGTGTCATTTGAAGTTAGTTTGTTATGGAAAGAGTGGAAGCATGTTTCACCTAATTGAAGAAAGGTACCAGATTGAAGAAAGATATCAACTTAAGGTCTTTGGCCCTAACATTAAAAGTTTATAAATGTGTTCATTGTTGGGAGACTTGTTGAATTTTCACTGTATATTATATACATTACTGCTTTGGAGGATTATTTGTTTTCTTTGACTTGTTGATCATTTGTTGTGGGTAGAGTAACGATAGTTGAATTCTTGACTCTCCCTAGGGGTTATTTTTGTTTAATATAGTACTATGAATTCTCTATGCATCTTGCAGCCTAGAATTGGCTCTAAAACTGGCTACTCTAAATAGACATATGGAGTAAAGTTGTGTTGTGGTTACTCTTGGATTCTAAAGGAAATGACTTCAAAAATAGGAGGATTTGATGACTTGATGATTGAGATCAAATCATCTGAAAAGGGAAAGAAGACATGCACGGCCACAAATGTTTTCAATATAATTTCTAAAGCGTCACTACTTTGAGGAAAATGTAAGTTCCAGGTGTTATTGCATAAATATAAGAGTTCAAAGTAACCTCGGTCCCTTAATCAACAAATTTCCATCAAAACCATGCCAATGAGTCAATAGAAAGTTGTAAAATAGCACAAGCCACAACAGGCAATAACTATAAGTCAAATGAGTCAATAGAAAGTTGTAAAATAGCACAAGCCACAACAGGAAATAACTATAAGTCAAATTCTCACATCCAAAAAAATAAATCATCTCTGTGGTGCATTTAGTCAAGTGTGCAGCACCTGCTTATTCACCATACTACCACGAGATTATTGGGTGCTTAAGGTAAGTACCTCTCCTTACAATAATTGTAGACTAATCCAATAAGTTAGCATGAAAAAAGTCAAGAGTTCTCCACCATATTTTCCATTTCCTATCGACGCCATTACAATATAGTAAGAGAAATCTCCAAATTATCTTGAGCTCTCTACCCGTTTATGTAATGGCTAGACTTCTTATATCCAATTTATCTTGAACTCTTTACCCTTTCTTGTGCATAAATATATTGGGCATTTTTTTTGATATTGTTATTGAATTGACTTCAATCTTATTAGGACAATCTATTTATGCAACAATTCTTTTCAAATTATTACAATAGTTATAGGTTTTGGTAGCCCTTTTACTGAAGGTCTCTATTTTTGGGTGTTCTTTTTCTTTGGAGAAGGCTTAGGGATAAATTTATTATTCCTCCCGTTTAGCTTCTAACAATGATTTACCAGTCTAATTTATCACCAAAGGAATGTAAGCATAAGTCAAATGTATATCACCAGGAAACACTGGAAACTACAATTCTACTACAAGAACTATTACTCTACTACAGGATCTTGTGTATTCTACTATATGATTATAATCTTAATTAAAAAATTAAAATAATAGAAACACACTGGTTGCAACATAAATGTTTGGTTCAGTACTCTAACCACTCAAATTCCCAAAAAAAAAAAAAATAGAAATCTCTTATCAGTGATGTCAACTTATACAGAAGAGTTTTTCAAAAAATATCTCTTGATCATAGCCTCACTGAAATTGCCTCTCTCTTTAGTCCCAATCTGAACAATTGCTCCAATTAAACTCGGGGCATTCGAGATCAGCAGACTCGCAAAAAATGCATTTATAAGATCTCTGCAATCCCATTATTATGTTTACACACTGGGTGCAATAGAAATGTTTAGTTCAGTACTTTAACCACTCAAATTCCAAAAAAAAATTAAAAAAAATAGAAATCTCTTACCAATGATGTCAACTTATACAAAATATTTTTTCAAAAAATATCTCCTGCGTAGCCTTTGTGAATTCACCTCTCTCTTTAGTCTCAATCTGAACAATTGCTCCAATTAGACTAGGGGCATTCGAGATCAGTAGACTCACATAAAATGCATTTATAAGATCTTTACAATCCTATTATTATGTAAATAACCGAGCTTCTATTTTAGTGTCCAAATAGCTCAAATACAGATGCAAACACCCGAGCTTCTATATCATTTCCCCAATGGTTCAAAACAGTCCTACCAGCTGGCTCAATCATTTCGGCATCTGCAGGGACCTAGTGCTAAGCTGCTCCACTCCCCTTGTTATTTAAGAAATTTCAGGAGAACTCACTGTCGTGAAACACCATCAAAATTTATTGTCGGGTACAAACTTAATTTCTCTATGAATTGCTAGTTTGATTACTACCACCATTATAGAGAAACCAACTTTTATATGACATTTTAAGTCTGCTTAGAAATCGAAGTGACTAGATTAATGTTGGACAATGTATATGATAATTGTCATTCAACCATTTTTTTTTTAGGATTTTTAATCCAATTTTTGAATTATTAATTTTGGTTGTTATTATATAATCTGGTTAATTATAAACTGAAAATTGCTAATTAATAGTTTTATGCAATGTCTAAATAAATTCACATAACTTCATAGAGTTAAAATTCCAAACCTTATCTGTTCAGAGAGTTAAAATTTCAATCTAGGTAAGAGCTATAATTTTATTACTTGTTTAAAGTCACAGAGTTAAAATTTCAATCCATATCCGTTCAGAGTTAAAATTTCAATCCATATGCGTTGGAGCTATAATTTGATTATTTGTTTAAATTCACGGAGTTAAAATTTCAATCCATATTAGTTCATAGAGTTAAAATTTCAATCGATATTCATAAGAGCTACTTGCTTCAATCCATATCCATAAGAGCTACTTGTTTTCTATGATAGCATTAAAACTTAATATAAAACTTTTATTTAAAACCACATAAAAAAATTGTTAAAAATTTGATCAAAACAATTATCACAAACATAATTCCATTCTAATTAAAATGACCTTTACTAAAACCAAAAAAACTTATGTTTAAAATTTGGTCAAAACAATAATAGCAACCATAATTCCATTCTAATTAAAACGATTCTTAAATTAAAGTAAAACTTCCTTTACATACTATAATTATACATACTATAATTAAAGTAAAACTTCCTTTACATACCATAATGCCTTTGGACTATTCCGATGGATTTCTTTTTCTCTGAAATATCTTAGTTCAATCTAAACTTTACCTACCATATCCATATTTAGGATTTTTTTTTAATACCAGAATGTTAGGGCAGCGATGAGATATTAACATTTACTAAGTTCTTTTTAATATCAAAAGCACTAAGGAGATATTAACAAAAAAAACAATTGAGGAATAACTACTAACAACATATTAAATGGCCTATTGGGTTATGTAGTCATTAGCTCACAACCGTTTGCACTACTAGTTTGCTCCCTTTTAGAGGGGAGATGGTAAAGAAAACAATGATTTACTGCACTTGATTATTGTGATTATATGATATTTTTTAGTGGGCACAAAACGAAATATGTAAAACTTGGGGCAACTTCTTTATAATTAGTGATTGATTAAAGAGAATTATATGGAACAGTTTTCGTCTAGCCATCATCAATACTTGTTAAGCAAATAAATTATCAGACTTCATTTATGTCATGACCTTAACTTTGTTTAATAATTTAATGTATCTTGAATGATATTTTTGTTTTGTTTTTTTAATTTTGTTGAATAGTTTAATATATCTTGAATACTATTTTTGAAATAGTTTAATGTATCTTGAATAATATTTTTGTTTTTGTTTCTATTTGAATGATTTTAAAAAATTCTCAATTAAAGTTTAGGAGATGTCTCTTATTAAGCCAGTGTTGAAATTTTTTTCAAGAATCCATCCATCTCAAAAGCTATTCTCATTGGAAATATTTGTGATTGATTATATTTTTTATTAAAATTAGGCTATGTTTCCTATTGAACAAGTGTTGAAAAAGTCTTCCTAATGGTTAAGAGCATGTGTTTCCTCTTAGGAGGTCACGGGTTCAAATCGAGAGGGGTGTAATGTATGTACACCTCTGTAGACTTTAGCAGTTAAATCGCTGCGCAGAGGGGGGTCCCTTGTCCCACAAACAAGGGGGTCTCATACACCAATTTGGTGTCTCGCTTGGCGGTGACCTTAAAAATAGATTATTATTATTATTATTATTATTATAAAAACTATCCTCCTTGGAAATCTTTGTGATTGATTTTTGTTTATATTAATAAAAATGTTGGTATATTAAAAAATATTTGTTTTCATTATAAAAATATTCTTTAAAAGAAATACAATTTATTGATTTAAATAATTAATTAGTTGATAATTCACAAAATCATGATTAACATAATAAACATAAAACTTAAATTTGGTACTATTATAATCATAATTTTAAACAATTATTATTATCTTTTTTATTTAATTTAATAATTATTATTATCCTTTCTAGGAGTGCTCCATTTATCCAAATTATTTATTTTCTAAACAAAACAAAAAAATTAAAACATAAAAAATTTATAAATTATAAATAAAAATATGACTCTAACATTTAAATGGTAATTTTCTTCATACTTTAATTCCATTTCACACTTTTCTTAAGGGAGTCAAAATGGATCAATAAGGCCCAATGTATGGACTATAAATACCTTAGTTATATTTCCAATCTTTCCTTGACTCGTATTACAAAGGTATTCCAAATGTTAATTTACCAACTTGTCTTTGCATAGTCCTAGGGTTGCTAGATTGTTGTTTTGTTATATATGTATTCAAATGGAACACTTTTATGACATGGTATTTGAGATCTTGGTCATAATATTTGATTTGATCATTGATTTCTATTTCTATCTCAATTTTGAGTTTAATATGTGCAAAACAAAAAATAAAAATAAAAACAAACTTCGCTCTATTGTAAAGTGATTAGCACACTATGATGTGCATTCTACATTATTAGGGTACAAGGTCTTCGCAAAATCTCTTGAAATGTTTGAACAATAAACTCTTGAGGTGATGTTATTGTCAACTTTTGAGAAGTTGTTGTGTTAACAACCCATTTCCATGTTTTCTAAGTCAATAACCTATTTCTACAAGTCTTAAAGAATTGGCTAGGGACATTGCTAGCTCGTGACTCTTGTAATATAAAAGTAATTATGTAGAAGATGTGTTAAACAAATAGAACATGCATTCAACCATAAACTATGGAATTATATTTATATTGTGGGGACATAACAAAGAACTACCACCCCAATTACAAGAATGTTTAACTTTTTACAAAGCTTCAGTTCTCAACACTTTCCAAACACATTAGCTTGAGCTTTAGTTTTTATTTTGTTTATTTCTTCTTACTTTGTTCTTCTCTATGTTCAATAGAGACATTATTCTAAGTGTTTTTCATTTTTCTTTTTCTTCATATACAAAAAAAAACTAAAATTTATTCTATGGAAAGCTAAAAACTTACATTAAATTAAAGATTATAAAAAAACCTAACTTCATCCTCTTGATAGACTCTGACTGAATCTGCTGACCAATAAGGTTGCCATCCAAAATTTTCAAACGTATACGAATACAATATTTTCAAATTATAAAAATATATGTATTACAGTGTAAGATCTCGGAGAACACAGCGTATTGTCACATTGGCGTCGCTATATTCTAAGAAGCAATCTCAGATCAACTGACATTATAGTCGTTACATCAAGCTCACACTAAGCTCGTTTATAGGTTGTGGCCTCATTAGTATTTTTTATTTTGATCAAATACACGATCAGAGCTTGCAGCCAGAACAATCCAATCGAAATCCAAGTCTAAAGAATAAACAAAGAGACAGAAAGGAGCAGAGCACAAATAAAACCTTCGGATTTCAGGGGAAGAACAGCAGGCACGCCAGTACTGGTAGGGGAAGCAGCCTCGGGAGAGGGAGCCGGGGTTTCCATAACTAATGCAGCAGGGGCGGGAGCGGGAGCCGGAACGTGAACGGGAGCGGGAGCCGGAACGGGAAGGGGAGAG
>LPNX011064709.1:102172-127119 GCA_001517045.1 Pseudotsuga menziesii
GTGATAAAGAAGATTTTAGCTGAACGCCAACAAAATGGAAATAAAAGAGTGTGGTGGTGGTGGGTCTCGACTCAAAGACAATGAAATCGGATTCGTTTCGTAGAGCTTAATTCACATCGATTGACATTAACGTATTGATTGACATTAACTATGAGGACTTTGCCACAAAATATTACTTACAGGAATATATATAATAGAGTCGTGATAATAATAGAGTTATATATATATATATATATATAAACCAAAAGTTATTGCTAAAAAGAGGAGAAATTACATTATACATTAACAAAGCTAAAATCTATTGGTGAAATGGAAGAAAATATATTGTTTATACATATCAAACATCTATAAACAAATAATAATACACAACTATATCTCAAATATGTTCCTTCTTGCCTACCTTTAATAAATCTAATAAAATACCTGCCTTCCTAGATTGATGGGCTCATAAGAGAATAGAAAATGGTCTTTTAAATTGACAATTTTATTATGGACTATGCCAACATGTTGAAATTCAATCCATATGAAAGAGGGAAGATCCTATTTACACCTCAATGTTCCCTTGAATTCATATGTTTTAAGTTACCCAAACAACTTTCATTGTATGAAAAATAATAGAAAAACAATCTCATCACTATAGCATACATATAGCAAAATATCCTATAGCTTCAAGGAAATTAAGATGTTAAACACCCTAAAACTGAGGGAGAAGAAAAAGTCGTGGTCCCAACATTGATGGACATTTTTGGATGGGCTCATAAGAGAAGGTCATGGTCCTAACATTGATGGACATTATTGGATGGGCTCATAAGAAAAGCGAAACATCCAAAATATTCACAATATAACAAATGAACTCATAAAATGAAAAAAAAGGTAGATGATTAGTAATTAGAACTAGAGACTTGAAATTAAGTTCAAATTTCATTCTATTATTCATAAAAGTAAAAGGGTTTTAGAAGAAAATAACACCTAAAGGAAGATGTTGCCCAATGGATTACATTGTGTAACACAAACTGTACAAACAATCCACACTCACACATATCTAAGTTTTCTACAACAAATAATACATACTTACACATGCCTATAATCGCAATTCATTATTTCAGACCTAGGATTTCTGCAGTAGTATTCATTATGAGATTCCTTTGGAAATTATGTAGTGTTAAAATTTTCACTCATGCCCTATAACAACAAATCCATTATTTAATATCTAAAATTTCTACAACAAATAATCTACACTCACACATGCCTCTAGCAGCAATTCACTATTTCAGATCTAAGATTTCTATAGTAGTGTCCATTATAAGATTCCCTTGGAAATTTTGTAGCTTTAAATTTTCACAATATATCCAAATGAACTCATAAAATGTACAAAAAGGTAGTTGATTAGTAATTAGAACTAGAGACTTGAAATTAAGTTCATATTTCATTATATTATTCATAAAACGGAAACAACTTTAGAAGAAAATAATACCAAAAGGAAGAAGTTTCCCACTACATTACTTGTGCAACACAAACCAAACAAACAATCGACACTCATGCATGCCCTGTAGCAGTAAATGCATTATTCCAATCTAATATTTCTATTTTATGCAATAATTTATTATTTGCAATAATTTATATTGGATCTCCACTTCGAGGCCACTGTGTGCCTAGGATCTACATATACCCCCTAGGATCTACATATACCTTAAATCTTAGAAGCAAAGAAACGTATTTCAATATTTTAACATGAGAGACAAAGATAACTATAGAATGTTGCAATATAAAAAGCACAACCATGAAGCGCTTTATTATTGTTGCACAACCATGAAGTGGTTTATAATTGTTTTCGACTTGTAGAATTCCATGATTTCTCACATGTAGTTTGGACTCTGAGATTTTAGTACAAAATATGTTCAAATCACTAGTGTAAGTTTCCACTACAAAATGTTTAGAATCTATATGTTGTAGGATTAAGAGTTTAAACAAATAGTCGATTAGGATGTGATCTAGTGGTAGATTGGTGCGATATGAACTCTACTTGAAAATTCCCAAAGCTTAGATTATGATCCAATAGAAAATTAGTGGAAGTTTACCACAACTAACCCAGATTTGGTTCTTAACTCATTTCTGCATATGCTCTACTTGAGAATCCCAAATACATATCTAACAAGTCGAAATTCAATGATTTCCATCAAATACAAATCAATCTTCACCTTGAATGTGTTAACCTTAAGACATTCTTGAAGGTATGAATCTCAATATGACATTTAGAATGTTCAACTCAAATTGATATTTCAATACAAAAAATACAACATTTCCACAATTCAAAAAGTTCAATTGAAAATGAAATTTCAGAACAAACTAAACTACTTTGTTATCTAAAAAATCATACAAATCCATCTTAACTTCAAACTGGTATGGGATTCACGAAATTCAACGTCAAATGAGATTCATATTTCAATACAAACTATGCTACATTTGTGCCATTATAAAAGTTAAACTAAAATTGATATTTTAGAACAAAATATGTTGCATTTGTACTTGAAGAACTAACATATATCCATATTCACCTCAAATTGTTATAATGAAGAGACATCAAATCCTTAGCAGTACCAATCTCAACATTTTAATGAGATACTCAAATCTACTCCAATATACATTGGGTATTTAATTTCCACTGTTATGCATACCATCATCTTATGCATATTTATAACTATGTATCCAACACAAATTCAGAAGACTAAGTATAATATAGGATTGTATGGCCTTGACATTATACTAATTAAGGATTTCATCCACTATTAAATTCTTGATTAGAACAACTCGATATCCAACACAAATTCAAAAGACCAAAAGTACAATATGGGATCTTGTGACCTATTTCTCTAGTAATACGTTGATGAAAGATATAATGAAATATTTGTTGGGGTGCTAAATTTCTCATTATAAGAGTCGAGTATCCAACATAAATTCAGAAGACTAAATTTAGTTCTATCCATAGAAATGATAAAACCATGCAAACCCATATCACCACAAGGTCTCGTCTGGGCTAACCGAGAGATTCTTTTACAAACAATTTAGCAATTTTGGCATCTCCTCTTTGTAGTTGTCAATCAGAAAATGGGGGGACTGCACAAAGCACACAACTTTGTGTGTATACCACCATACGGTGTTGTCACATTCATGGTATTTTATGGGAAGGGGAATCTAGAGACAAAGGTGAGCATGATTTCACTAGAGAATTAGTACCTCCTAGGACATAGAAATGAATGGGGAATTTATGTATACATAGTTCGTATCACCTCCTCGGACTTGGTTAGAACTAGTGTTGGCCAAGTGAATTCTTTTGTGGTGGGATGAACAATTAGGCTATCCTATTCTCTCTGCAAGTCTCTGATATGGAAACTTGTCATAATCATGATGAAAATGAAAAACAAGTCAATGTCCCCACTACCCTATGCAAATAATTTGGGCACTAAATCCTAAACCGTTCCAATCTTAGAGTACAATTTTCCAAGTTAGTAGAGTTTGATTGTTGAATGATAGTTAAATCAATGGACATGACTAAGAATAGATTGCAGAAGCGCACTGTGCAAGCTGCCCATTGCTACATTAAATGCACAAATATAGAAAAATCTAATTTAAGAATTTTTTTGAAAAAAACAATCACCGAATGAATAATGATGCAAGGCCATTCAACACAGAGCATTCAGGCCCACACTCACACACAAATTCTACAAATTTAATAGTTATGCACCCTAGGTTGGCATAATCCCATGCGTATACAACAATTATGTTTCAACTTTGCCAAAGCACCATAAAACAACTAATCTATCATCAAAGGGTTTTTTATTTTTTTCTGTACATATAGTTATCTGGAAATGAATTTTGTTTCACAAAGGAATTAAATTCCCTTCTCTACCCTCCATATATTAACACTCAATATTGACTTACCTTATCATTCAATCAACTTATTGAGTTAAACATCAATTATATCTGAAACAATTATTAAACAACATACTCAGAGACTAGAGTAACACTATCTGTAAATTGTTTAAAAGTAAAATTATTAACCTATAAGAAATTATGGCAACAATCATGAATCTAAAAAAAATGAATACAAATAAGAAAACAAAATTCTAGAATAACTATTAAAAATCACAACACATACCAAGAGCCCTCTTAGGATATGTTGTTTAGACAAACTCAGACCATGTAAAAAATTTAACACATGGATTATCATTAAACACAAAAATTCATTGTGCTAAACATCCATGCCAATAATAGTTACAATATGCCTTGGGTGATAATATCAACATTCCCATTAATTATGATATATCCCCTACCTCTATTTTTTATGTATTTATGAAGAAAATCCAGTCTTTCCACAAACATGTATTTTTTTTTTAAACTAATTACAGAAAATGTAGCTTAGATCTCCTTTTTTTGCATATAGAATAAGATTTCCATGATCATATGAGTTGAACCTCAATTTGTTGGATGGTTGAACATGATTCCTCACTCCTAGGAATTGAGTTCCATATTCTATGAACAAACTTATGGATTTGTTGCTAATCCATGTGAAATTTTTATAAATGTCTATCAAGTTTGATTCCTCTTAATTTCCTATAACGTATTACCTTGTTTATTTTCATTATGCCATTAGTTAGATGAAAGTGGGAAAAAGTATAGGTTTTTAAAATAAAAATGGAGATAAATGGGTCTAGTGAAAGGGTCAAAATCAACATCCAACAGTTGTTCTGATTCATATTTCTTATTCATGTTTCTCATTCTCACCATCTCACAATCACAAAAATACCACATTTTATAGCATTGAATATCATGGACTGTGTGTTCAATAGGAACATTAAATATCATCTTAAGATGTTCACTCTTGTCTCACTTGATGTTGGTAGTGCCCATATTTAATATTTAGCATTACAAAACTAAACATATCTCATTCCACCATTCCACCATTCCACCATCACTCAATCAAGTCTTGTTAGTGACACTATCAGCAAAGCATCCAATGTATCCAATGCTAATTTTACTCTTCATACATCCCTCATTATGTTTTTCCTTGAGAACCCTCTCTTGCATGCCACTGTACTTGCAATAATAGTAAGTATTCCCTTCCATAACTTTGACATGTTAGGAAAATTTGTATGTAGCTCTGTGACACAAAAAATCCTCCAATCATCTATCATGGATGATCCCTCACAATTAACATGTAGAGTATCAACAAATGCATGCAACTCTTTTAAACAAGCTTCAAAATCAAATTTTGTTTTGTTTTCCTCCGTCTCACATAAAGTATGTTGCAGGTGCTAAAAAAATTTTCAACCCAATGCTTTGAATTCCGTTTTCTTCCATGAACATCCCATAAATAATGACAAGGACTAAACAACCTTGCACGGTTGGAAAAACAAATATCAGGTAATATTCCATTCAAACTCTCTACAAGATCTTGAACATAATCTTTTGCAAGTTGTTTGCAACTCTCTACTAAACTTTCAATGCAAGGTTTCCATGATTGCTTTTGGGTATAAATGTAATCACCATATGCATAGCAAATTGCTACAAATCATAATTCATGCCTATGAACAAGTCCCTCTTAATCACAAATATCTAGATAACCAAATTTAGAGGCATCTAGAAATTCAGATAAGCAATATGTGTCATCTATAAATATCTCATTTCTTAAAAACCACATTTTTAAAGTGTTTATGGTAACATATATGGCTACCCCTAAGGAGTTATCATCAACGCAATATTCTTGGAATTTCTTGTTCAAATTGTTTAGTTCACACATTATATATTCAAGCATATGTAAACAAAACTATATTGAAAAGACCCTTGCCTTATCATACCATGAGTCCTTCTTTTCATTTTTCTATAAAGTCAATATGGGAAACATCAATACAACAAGTCTTTCAATGACTTGTCCCCTTGAGTGCCTGTTACAGAGAGAAATTCCTATGGCTTGGGGTACCACAACAGACAGCTTTGACTCCAGAAATCAATCTTTCCAAATATGCAATAGAAATAAAATGTCTAACACTAAAGGATTAGACCACGTACCTTATTCCGGACGGTTGAAGTAGATCCCTGTTGCGCTTTCCAATCTTCAGCTTGAATTGATATGATACTTCCTCAACATGAACAAGTAAACAATACAAGCATACTATATATCATGGTGTTAGATCTATTATAGCATATATAATCAATAATGTAAAAGCATTTGACATATTCCAATGGATACAATATTCAATCAAATACACATCATTGGACAGGGAAAGATAGTTCTTATTAATATAAATCAGAGATTACAAGATAGATACAACCTCTGACGGCACGTCTGCGAACCGGAGAAACTAAATCCCCCACTTGGGCCTCCACCACCTCAATCCTCCATCTCACGATAGCAAGCTCACTAGCAAAAGGCAAGCTTGGGAAGAACACAACAGTGCTCCAAAGGGACAAAGGGATGCAGACTCAAGCATAAATTCCAGCAGCAATAGACTATAGTTTCGTTGCTTTTAATCTCTCTATATGCCTTCAATGTACCAAGGGGTTCCTTATATAGCTTCACAAGGGATAATGAAGGGTCGAATCTGAGCGATCTCAAGGCATATGGAAGGCCAAGAGTCAAATGAGTCGGATCCATGTCAAGGAAAAATCCAAAAGTATTTGGACTATGCACACGTCCCGATGTACGTGGTTATAGGAGTCAAACCCGCGTATGTACACGGTTATCGGGTAAAAAGCTGCGTATATCACTTTTTATATAGTTTTTAGGGATGATCAAGGTAACATCAAAGGATAAAATATGGTCCATGGGGTCTAAAGAGTCTACAGTGGGACAAGGAAGGCCATACAAAGTGTGATTCACCTGGAGTGGTGAAATCCACTGTAACAGATGCCCCCTAATGTGTGAGGTCAGAGGGGTCATACAATGGCTGAAATACATTATAAGTCCATCCCAGAAGTGGAGTGATGAAGGATCCCAAATGGAAGACCAGCCACCCAATCAGCATAGTACAATGATACAACTCTGCATATAACTGCAAGTACATATAGCAGTCCTCGATACATAAGAATACAATGGCCATGAATAGGCATAATACATGGTATCACATATGTGGTCATCGCCACGTACAATATACATAGATCAGAATCTCCATGATGAAGATATACAAAGGACCGTGATCTCCAAAATGGCTGAAGATATACAATAGATCAAGATCTCCATAGTGGCTGGAAATGTCTGACATATACTGGAATCAAGTCACGAGAGCTGAAATCTCATGAACACTGGCACGATCAAGGAGGTAGCATATAAGAGATGCCACCAGTCTAGAAGGTATTCTACACAAACCGCTATGAGTACATGTCCTACTATGTGAATAGAGGTGTCGAGGTCGAACATAGTAGTCCATCATCTGATTACCAGTCATTGATGTATACCGTTAACAGATGCGAGATTACCCACCGATAATGGTAATGGGAATCAAGGTACTAGAGTTCAAACTAACAAGTGTGAATAGATGTGTTGAGGTCGAACACTTGAGAGAATCCATCGATTAGGGGACATTGATGTATTCCCAAGAAACTGTCGATGGCGAGAGAACCTGCCACTGATGACTGCAAGTCTCAAGCCACTCAAAAGGACTCTAGATTCCAATCCCAAAATAAATGATCTGAATTCGATGGGATGAAATCCACTGGAAGGAGGGAATTAAGTCATCCCCCATCATCCAACATGAGGTACTTAGCAAAGCTGTCTAATGTGGAAGGACTCGATCATAAAGTGCACGAACCAGTAACTGTACCGGGAATGGCCAACATGCAAAGTCAAGATAACTGAGGAATGGCCGACACAGGTTTCAACTTACTTCGAACAAGAGCATAACGATGTATGGTGACTGAATGAAGGTAGCATAGACTCGATATACAAACTGGGACATCTCTGTGACACAGGAGGCATCAACAGAGGCTCCATAGGGACTGGAATCTTAACCAGCCGGGGGAGATAAACTCAGATAAACGAGTACAACTCCTAAGTCAAACTATAACCCAACCAATGGATGTGATATACAGTGCTCTATTTGAAGGCGACGTGACTTGGTAGCTGCCAAAGATAACATCTTTCTTTGTCCGGCTTTTTGGTTTTTTTATTTTTTTGGACTTTTTCAGTTATTTGAAAAGCTTGAAAAACGAATAAACTAGCTTTATAGTTACAAACTAGGAGGATACGAGTGTCATAAAGGAAAACAAACTAGTTCCAAGCAGTGGAACATACCTATGCTCAATGCAAGGATACATGTGTAGGATATCGACACTCGGGGGAAAATCCCCTCCCCGTAAAAGGGAATCAAGCTGCGAAGGATTAAAAAAATGGCTCTGCATGGCTAGACATGAAACAAGCTCGGGTTATATGGCTGAAACGCAATGTCAGGGGAGCTGACATAAATCTCAATAATTTAGGCAAAGCTCATGATAATGCATTCACAACTTGACATAAGGGGAGTCCGGAGGGAAACAGGCCAGCATAAGATCAAGAGGAGTATGAGGCTCTTGCGAAATGTCATGGTAGTACTATACAATGGACTCCCACACCCTAAAGGAGAAAACGTCGACATGGGCACCAAATGCAAATAAGGCGCTAACTAGGGCACCCATGTAAGGTGAAGCTCTACCACTCACATCATGCCACTTCTAAAGCAGCAAGAAGGTTCTGTGACATAAGAGAGTGGGTTCGTACCTAAGGTCATCGTGACATGGTCATAAGGTCATGCAAAATGCACACGGTGGTGAACCTAACCTATATGCCAGTATAGACATTATACCTAAGATCAATACGAACGGGTCAATCCAATGGCTAAAACGGCACTGAAAATGGTCTTCTACATCACAAATTATGTCAGAAACGGTCCAAAATGGTTAGAAACTGTCAAAACTATAGGAAAGGGGGTAAAAATTTTCAAAAATTTGAAAATTTTTGTATAAATAGTAAAAAATATAAATCATTTGAAACTTTTACCCATTGGAGCTCTGATATTCAACTGCAAATTCCAAGAGATCCAGCCGACGAAATTCACAACCGTTTCTTCCAGGTAGTTACTCATGCTCTCCTCATGCATTTCAATATAATTTTTGTTGATTTTCATGGAAAAATGAGGTAGTTTAGGCCATCTCTACATGAGCGCTGTAGCCCACGCAGGTATCGAAGCTTTTTCCACGTATAGGGCTGGCTATACATGGAAAAGAGGCTAGAAACCGCGTACATACGCGGTTGTTTACAAAATAGTCGTGTATGACGCCACGTAAGGAAATATATAAGAATCTAATGGACAAAATGGTAATTTCTCATGCAGGATGGTGCTAGAATGGAGAGAGCATGAGCATGGTGAAGTAGAGGAAGCTGTAAGGGCTGACGTGATGGCTCAACAAGCTCTTAGAAGATGCGGACTCTACAAGTTTTGGTGCCTTGGTGGCTTGAGGGCCAAACCAAGACTGCTAGAGATGCTGGTAAACTATTGGGATTCAGACTCAGAGTCCTTCAGGATATATGGGATGTCTCTCACTATAGAGGTGGAAGACATATACTTCATCACAGGTCTATCTAGACGAGAGGAGGTAGTGAACCTTCGTTCCTGAGGTGGGCCAGGAGGTGGGCTTACTATCGATGAGTACGTAGCTGTGTACTACTACCCAGATACTGAGAAGGTGGGAAGTCAAGTCCCCGCTAATGCTATACAGTTGCTGGGTGTAAAGGCCATACTACTGACGCTGGGCAGGATAGCAGGATTAGCCTCACTCCATCAGGCCTCGCGGCCACTGATGTACTATGCGGTGGAGTGTATGAGACCAACCATATACGACTGGAGTACTACACTACTGAGAAACATGAAACACCAGCTCAGTGAGTGTAAGGCAAGTAGGATACGGAACTTCGGGTTCAGCAGCATATTGAGCACATTTTTCTTCGAGCGTGTTCCAGGATTGAGTCCTAGAGTGGACGTTCCTCTCCATGGGGTTCAAGATCTGACCCAAAGATGTTGGGTAGATGCTATGCGCAGACTGGGGGGTGGTAGGGTGGCCAACCCATATGCAGCTGACTTATTTCCATGGTGGCGACGACAGATTGTTGCCATAGATGACTACCCCTATGGAGGGATAGATTTCCAGGGAGATCCGAACATGCCATTTCCACCAGGATCGGCATAGGGAGAGATAGGTACCGAATCTCAACTCTCACTCTTTTTTTAAAATTTTTGAGTTATTTAATTTTTTTGTATTTTCTTGATTATGTGGAATCAAAAAGACATGTTTTTGCATGAAAATACATAGTGACACCTACCATTCATGTGCAGATGTAGGACCACGGCAACCAGAGGGCTTTCCATGTCATAGATGGAGGGGAAGAGGGGATGACATCACAGGTGCGGATGCGGAGCGAACGCTCCAGGGCATTCATACCAAATTCATACGACTGACTCATAGAGTTCCCATGGTGAAAGTCAAGGACTTTCCTGAGGCCATACAGCTACAGGTGGTGGGCATGCCATGCGCATGGGTGAGTTTATTCCAAAGGCTAGCTAGAGCCGTAGTGGCATATCATGATCACAACCCTCCCCCTCCACAAGATTAGACACCTAGGAGTGGATATGTTTTGTACAACCGTGTATTATATGATGGAAGATTTGAAAGCTCCACTTTTGTATATGACATTATGTATAACCACATTTTTGATATATATATATAAAAGGTTTTATGGTGATCGGTTTATTTATTTACATGTGTAAAAATGTTTATGATTAATTTATTATGAATGAAACAAATGCCAATATAACACGTAGTTAGCATATGAGTCAGCAACTTGATTATCATTTATTGGAATGTGTATATATGTAATACTGTCAAATTGCCGTTCTAACAATCTCACATGTAAGAATCTTCTCAATAACGTCGTATCTCTAACATGGTACAAACCATTGAGCTGTGACACTACTAACTCCGAATCAAGACGTACCTCAAGAGATAGAACACCATGTGAAATGGCATCCTGTAAAAGCTCGATAACGGTACTATATTCAGCAACATTGTTGGAAGATGGCCATAAACATACACCTCCTGAAGACAGTACCTAACCCGTTGGAGTATAAATCACCCAAGCAGCAGAGGCTGAGTGCTGAGTGTGATGGCTTGCACCATCCGCGAATCCTATGTAGGTGGAAGATTCCATTGACATCTGCCAAAAGAAACGGAAACTAATCACAAACCCGATCACAATAAGAAAAATACCTAACTATGCAAAGCTGTACAATAATATACAACAAGCATCCTTGGCTAAATATTATGCATAGTATTTTTTGAGATAGATCTCATTTCTAGGCTCCACCAAAGCTGTGCGTTCGTAATCGACTAACACATAGGCACCCTTCTCTAAGACACGCTTGACCACGTAAGGACCACACCACATAGGATTAAATTTCCCTGCCCCCAAGGGTTCTTTCGATTGATCCCACAAAAGGACCAAGTCTCCTTCACTAAAAACTCTTGGACAGACAGACTTGTCATATTGGACCTTAACACGACGCTTATTAACCTCTAGAGCCACCAAGGCATCTCGATGCTACTCATCAAGTTGCTCGAGGTGGACCAAATGCTCCTCTAAAGGTGAAGTGTCTGGTAAGAGTTCCACAGCTAGCTTCAACGAAGGAATCTCGTATTGAAATGGAAATATCGACTCCACTCCATGCACAAGCTGATATGGAGAAAAACCAGTGGCAGTCTTAACCGCGGTTCGATATGCCCACAAAGCAGGATATAACATAATATGCCAATTCATCTTGCTCTGTGTGATGATTCGTTGGAGAATGGATTTAAGTGATTTATTCACTGCTTCAACCTGTCCATTCGCTTGGGGGTAGTAAGAAGAGGAGTGCTCTTACTTATACCCTAACTTGGATTCCAACTCTTCCATCATACGGTTCTGAAAGTGCGAGCCATGGTCAGTGACAAGCTCTTTCGGAATCCCGAACCAAGTAATGATTTGGTTGAATATGAAGTGAGCGGCTATCTCACCGTCGGATTTTACTGTAGGCATTGCCTCAGCGCATTTCGTGAAATAATCCACAGCCACTATAATATGATGGTGCCCCCCAGCCGAATCTGGGCTGCAATCCATAAAATTGAGCCCCCACTTGGTGAAGGGACCAGCGGTGATAATGGGATGTAATGGGGCAGGCTTCGAGCGCATATTCCGTGTGAACACCTGGCAAGGGTGGCACCTCTTGACCGCATCAACACAATCTTTAAAGATCGACGGCCATAAATAACCTGCTCTCAAAATCTTTTGAGCTGTAGAAAGCCCAGATAAATGACCACCACACGCCCCTCCATGGCAATCATTCAGCACAACCTCAGTCTCCTCATGAGTTAAACAACGTCATAAAATGGAATCTACCCCACGGTGGTACAAAGTATTGTCCACTATAAGGTAGTTCTTAGAGACGTGACGTAATCGTCGTCGTTCATCTCGCAAGAGGTGAGTAGGGATCCTCTGTGTTTGCAGATATACTAGGATATCTCCATACCATGGGTCAGACGTTGAGATTAAGAAGATGTGTTCATCAACAACCATATCTTCACAAACCGACTCCTCAGCCTCGCTCGGGAAATCCGATATAAGCTCTGCAAAAATTAACGACTTCTTCGACTTTGCCGAAACAAATTCGAGATCGAATTCTTGCAGGATGACAATCCATTTATTATACTTTCCCCCAATCATCCTTTGTGTGAGGACGAACTAAAACGGATTGACATGGGCCACAATCGAGGTCTGGCGAAGGATAATATAATGTCTCAAACGTTGAACCGCATGTACGGTCACTAAAGCAAGCTTCTCAACATGAGAATACCGAATCTCTATGTCAATAAGGTTTCGGCTCAGATAATATATGACATGCTCCTGGAGCTCCTCATCCTCCTGAACCAATACCATACCAATCGTCTCTAAATACGTAGCCACATATAATAGGAAATCACGGCTATAATCTGGAGGACTAATCACCAGGGCCGATGCTAGGGCTCGCTTAAGTGCATCGAAGGACTCCTGGGCTCGCTCATCCCATTCAAAGGGAGTATCCTTCTTCAAGAGACGCATGAAGCCTCTAGTCAAATTGGCAAATTTGACCACAAATATTCGTAAGAAGTTTTCCATACCTTGCAAACACTGAAGATGATGAATATTATTTGGGAGAGACAACTGAAGTATTGCCTCAACCTTTAAGGGATCGACTCTTATGCCCTCCTTTGAAACAATGAATCCTAATAAATGGCCTAACTTTACGCAAAAGATGCACTTATGATGATTTAATCGAACCGAATAGTGCCTGAATCTTTCGAAGACCAATCTCAAGTGATTGGAATGACGCATTCTCATGCGAGAATGAGCAGCAAGGTCATCCAAAAATACTTCAATAATAGACTTGAGATCGTGGAAAATCAAGGTCATTTCCCGCTGAAATGGAGCTCCGACGTTTTTAAGGCCGAAAGGCATTTTCTGATATGCAAATGTTCCCCAAGGACAAATAAATGCAGTCTTGTGTTGGTCCTCAGGTTTAATATGGATCTGATTATACCCGGAAAATCCGTCCATAAAGGAGAACACCTCACTACCCACACACTCATCCAAAATCTGATCTATAAATGGTGTGGGGAAGTTATCCTTAGGACAGGCACGATTTAAATCAAGGAAATCAATGCATATTCAGATCACTCCCTGATTCTTATCCACCGGAATGGGGTTTGAAACCCACTTCGTCAAGGGAACGGGATAGATGAAACCGGCTTTCAATGTCTTCTCTATCTCTTCCTTAATGGCAGGTGCTTTCCTAGGATTCACGACGCGTAAATGTTGTCGAACAGGCTTAGCTTTGGGGTAATTCGTAATCTCATGCTCGACAATCCGAGGGTCAATACCTGGCATCTCATCATAAGACTAAGCAAAAATATCATGAAACTCCTTGAATAGCTCGGTATAATTGAGAATCTCAGCATGGGAACAATCCGCCCCAATATAGACATTCTCAATGGTGCCATGATTTCGAGAGATGTTGATAGAAATCGTGCAAGATATGTTCGCCATGTTCCCATCAGCCATCTGAACAGGAGAGCTTAATGGAATCATGGGACTACCAACTCTCTGACTAAGAATATCCCTATAATCCTCATGCTCCAAACGATCAAGTGGTGGAATGAAATATGATCTATGATGAAGTTCCTCCAATGGCGGCTCAACGCTCGACATAGCCTCGATAATCACTTCATCTAAAGGGAAACCCGTATCCAGGTAGTTGTGGGCATGAGAAGACTGTACTGCCCATGCCGGCAGTACATAGCGGTCTTCCTCTTCCGTCTGCGAAGAAGAAGAAAAAGGCTCTGCAACATTCATAATATTGGCTTGATAAGCTATCATGGTTGTAGGAAGCGGCACATTGGTCACGACAGGCTCACTCGAAATACTCAGTGTAGGAAGAATCCAAGGATCTCCCATATGAGTCATGCGAAAAGACACTGAGGTCGTAGAAGTCGAAGCCTTATCAGAACAAGATCCTATCATGAGGATCGATGCAGGACAACTAAAGATTCCCATGAGGGATGGATACATGCCTACACCCACACTCCTAGTTGCCGGCTGAGAGTGTTCAACGACCAGAACCGCAGTTCCTGAAGATGTAGTAATAGGGGAATTCTTGAATGTCATTTGATAAATCGTTACAATCTTCCCGTTATGAGGAAAGCATACAACACGAAACACGGAAGAAGCAACGGCTTGCATGCTATACATCCAGTTTCGACCCAGCAAGATATTGTAGTTGAGGGGAATATCAACCACCTCAACATCTAATGCAATGGTCTTCCCTCCCAAACAGAATTTAAGGGATGGAATGATGTCGTGCGGCCTAAAAGATCTCCCATCAAAAGTAGTTAACATAGTCACTGATTTCGACAACTCAGGAGAACCGAGACCCTTCCAACAGGACAAAGACATCACAGATGCAGCAGTGCCCTCGTCAATCACAGTGCGCTTGACGATCATATTAAGACATTCTATGTGTACCAAAAGCGACACATAGTAGGGCAAGCGAGGCTGATGACCTACGGTTTCAAATTTGATCACTGAGGAAGAATCATCACCGTTCACACCAAGAGCAGAAAGCAAAGCCTTCCTTTGCGAAGGACAACTCTGAAGCACTTCCAATGCAGACATCGCACAAGGAGTGTGGCCCAAATCCTCGACAACTGAATAATTCTAGGCAGCTTGGGAATTTGCATTATGCCCTGAGTGCTTAAGTACCCCCTTAGGAATGCGTGGTGCAGCTTCAGGTTTATCTGCAGGTTTCTCAATGCGCAAAGGGGTTCCTGGTGGATCAGGTTCTTTACCAGGGTTGGGTTGTGACGATCCATAATCTTTTGCACGAGTCACAACCTTAGCAGCACAGACCATGTTAATGCACCCACGAGCACTAGCCTCTGGTGGATCATTCTCTCTAGATAGCTCATGGGACTTCGAGTTCATATTCTGGTTATGCGGTAAAGGGTTCGTTAGCATAGCTGGGCCTTGTGCTAAGAGTCTCGAAGCTTCATTAATTCTAGGGCACAAGTAAGTGAGGTGATCATCCTTACATATCTTGCAAGGGAATTTAACCTTACGTTTCGCTTTCTTGTCCCCAGCAGCATTCTGACCGTTCTTGTCATTATTGGAAGCATTATCATTTCTATTCCCACCCTTTCGATTATTATTCTTACCCTTTTTCTTATTCCGTTCGGGTTCCTGGTTACCCTTTTGGTCCGACGATTGCATAGAAAGTACACTCGCTGTTTGGGTGGGTTGAGACGAAGCGGTAGCTTGTCCCGAAGTAGACTGGTTGAGCGACAATTGACTAACTTGTTTTGCAACTGAATCTGCAGGCTTCGCACTTGCACAACCCACAATTCCATCGGCATGTGGTCCAAGTTTGACCTTGGGATCGAAACTAGAACGAGGAGCATTGGGAATAATCTCATACAACAAACTGGACTGAGCATAAATCAAGTCCAGTTCCTGTTCCTAAAGATTGCTTGTTCCTCATTCTGCACTCCGGATGTAGAAACATCCTTCGCGATATATGGCAATAAAGACTTGAGGAACCACTCGAGAAGGAACTCCGACAGTATAAAAGATTTAATTAATCTCTTCCGTCTACGCCACTCCTGAATATGATCAGAAATATGGGTGGATTTATCTTGCCGAAATGTCAACAAGAGTTCAGTACCAACGTCATAGTGCACTGGTAGCTGTAAGTGATTAAGAAAATCCATCGCAAGATCATCGAACAAGGTAAAGGTTCCCTTTGGTAACTCTATATACCATTTCATAGCAAGCCCTGTGAGGGTGCATTGAAATAGTCGCAAGCGGACTGAGTCCTGATGTAACGAATTCGAAGAGCACCAAAGGTGAAACGTGGTAACGTGTTCGCTCTGATCCTCTCCCGGTTTTCCTTCGAACTTAAGTATGTCTGAAGGAAGCTTGGTAGGGACAGCCGGCCAAGCCGGGTCATGAGCCATGGGATCGTTCGTAAGTCTCGATAAGTCAGGAAAGTTAAGCGCCGCGAGGAAAGAGAGCCTAGGATGATGAGGTCGATGGACCGCTCCCTGGTTCACATAGGTTTGAGCACCACCATGGCCATGGCCATAGTGTCCTCCTCCTGTTTGACCTGTATAAGGTGATGTGGAAGTACCATAGTAAGGTGGACCTTGACTACTAGGAGCTACGAAGCCATAATTATGAGAGTAAGCAGGTTGTTGATACCCACCTCCGTAAGGTGAAGAAGCCTGTCCATACTGCGGACCGTAATAAGGTCCATAGGTCATCGCATGCGATGTCCCATGGGACACTCCGTAGGTAGGAATATAAGCTCCGGAAGGGGAAGCATACATACCAGAAGTAGGTATATATGCCCCTGACGTAACAAGCTGACCACTACGAGTGGGAATATAGCCTCCCGAAGCAACGGGTGGTATATGAACTTGAGACACAATTGGCCTAGTAACCACAGTATGGATCTGACTCGTAGCCATATATTGGCTTGAAGGACCACGTGGATAAGGTGGAGGATGTACATTTGAAGAAATCTAAACCGAGGATGAAGGAATTTGAGTAATAAGATATGTACTATCGCCTATCGTCACCCGTCTCTGACCTAGTATCCTAATTGGATCACTAACCCTAGACCTAGGAGGGGGATGCGATGGAGCTTCCACCACTGGGATGGAAGGTGCAATGTGTCTAGTACTCCCAAAACTCTTCGCAAGGTAAGGAATGGGATTGCCCCCAGGCATAGTGCTAGGCTCGAAGTCGGATTCGACATGAAATGTTAAATCGTGCATAGGAAAACCAGTTGTAGCATAACTACGGTAGCTAGTGCTGGCAGGTTCAAAGTGAGTCTCGGCATCTTCTGGCATTCCATACTGGTAATGTGTCAATGAGGAATCAGCCCTAGAGTGAGTAGGTATATCATGCAAAGATCCTATCTGGGAAATCACAGGACCGAACTCAGCTAGGTCAAGTGAAGGATCGTATGTAGGAGTAAATTCCCCATCGTCAACACGAATGAGAGGAGGTGGCTCAGGAATAGTCTCTGAATCATCCTCCATGGTGTGTGAATCAGTGTGTGACATAGTCCGCCTAGACAATGTAGGTCTCTCTCCCAAAGGAGGAGGAGAAGTGGAAGGCGAAAGTCCTGCTAACCGATGAGAACGACACGGAACCGCACTCGAATCCACAATGACTCAACAAAAAGAAAAGACTCTCTATTTACGTAAACCCTAGGCCAACTAGTGTGCACAGAGAAATCACTAATAAAATATAAAGCCAAATGCAAGCAAACAAGGGCTGGATAAGTGAGCTCCCGAATGAAGCAGGTATGTCTCGCCTAGGAGAGGCCTGAGACTCCCATACACAACAAGCAGAGGTACGTAACCAATTATTGTGGCCCTCAGCTTCAACGCGTAAAGAGACTATGCTGTCTGACCCCAACTTGGTCGAGACACCTGCAGAATAACCTCTACAAGTACCCCCTCGATATCCTAGGTAAGATCACTAAGGTCACCTCAATATAATCAAAGCTCAGGCAGACAGTCGCAGGCGGGATTGACCATATGGGAAGGGTAGAAAAGCCCAAAACTCTCGAAAGAGCCCCCAGATATGAATACAATCCTCGAAATATCACCGGTGCTACTCAGTTATGAATAGGGGTCATCCCAATCAATAACCGCTCACACTGCCTCGTGCTTAACTCCCGTTTGAGAGGAGGATCCTAAGAACAATGGTTGTACCAAGGATTTCACACACTCCCTGGATAGACACCCAGATGTTGTTGTTTAGTGATCTTGGAGAATTAACTTACAATGAACTATTCCAAGATCCTAAAACCTAAGCTTGTTGGTGCACCCTAGAAAAGAAAAGAGTGTAATTCATTTTAATTAGCGTTGATTTTAGTTGGCTTTATTACTCAAAAATAGGATATGGTCGTGCAACTAGTGGTGTTATGACGCAACATGAAGTAAAATGCACACCGTAACAATCAATGCAAATGCATTGTGTCCATGTAAACAGGGTATGCTACTACGTGAAATGCACAATTCTTCTTCAAATGATGAATGCAAATTTTTCCTATATGAAGTTCTAACTAGTACTCCAAAGCAAATCTAGATCTAGTGCAAGTACAATGCAAAGTGCAAAATGCAATGCATTATGATAAGCAAATGTTTTTGGATTTTTTGAAAATATAAGAGATGTAAAAAGAAAAAGAATGATTCTACCGCCCCCAGACTCTGCAAGCACACATAGAAAGCATCCAAGAAAAGCACTAAGGTAAAAGAACTCTAATGCACTAATCTAAAACAAAAAATCCAAAATGCCATGATAAGAACTTACCTAAAAAATAAAATAAAAATTAGGCTAAAAAAATGTTTCCAGTCAGAACCAGAGGTCAAAATAGACTCAGGCAGTGCCAAAGGAGACTCAGCAACTAACAACATTCACCCAGCAACCAATTAACTTCCACAAAAAGGGAAAAATCCAGGGTATACGCGACTGTTCGCAGTAAACCCGCGTGTATACGCGGAAATCACAAAGGAAACCGCGTGTATACGCGACTGTAAATCAAAAACCCGCGTACAAGAAGAAAAGGTGCATAAAACAAGGAAAACAGATAGGGTGAGACAGACTTCACTCCAATCAGACTCTACCAGGAATACATGCCCCCAAACCCGACACAGAAACAAGAGAGAAAGACCAATTCAAATACATTGAATGCCAAGAAAATCACCCCCAAAGGACAATTACTAGGAACTCCCCAGTGGAGTCACCAATTCTGTTACGGAGAGAAATTCCTATGGCTTGGGGTACTACAACAGACAGCTTTGACTCCAGAAATCAATCTTTCCCAATATGCAATAGAAATAAAATGTCTAACACTAAACAATCAGACCTCGTACCTTATTCCGAACGGTTGAAGTAGATCCCCGTTGCGCTTTCCAATATTCAACTTGAATTGATATGATACTTCCTCAACAACAAGTAAACAATACAAGCATACTATATATCATGGTGTTAGATCTATTCTAGCATATATAATCAATAATGTAAAAGCATTTGACATATTCCAATGGATACAATATTCAATCAAATACACATCATTGGACAGGGAAAGATAGTTCTTATTAATATAAATCAGAGATTACAAGCTAGATACAACCTCTAACGGCACGTCTGTGAACCGGAGAAACTGAATCCCCCACTTGGGCCTCCACCATCTCATTCCTCCATCTCACGATAGCAAGCTCACTAGCAAAAGGCAAGCTTGGGAAGAATACAACAGTGCTCCAAAGGGACAAATGGATGCAGACTCAAGCATAAATTCCGTCAACAATGGACTATAGTTTCGTTGCTTTCAATCTCTCTATATGCCTTCAATGTACCAAGGGGTTCCTTATATAGCTTCACAAGGGATAATGAAGGGTCGAATCCGAGCAATCTCAAGGCATATGGAAGGCCAGGAGTCAAATGAGTCGGATCCATGTCAAGGAAAACTCCAAAAGGATTTGGACTATGCACACATCCTGATGTACGTGGTTATAGGAGTCAAACCCACGTATGTACATGGTTATCGGGTAAAAAGCCGCGTATATCACTTTTTATATAGTTTTTAGGGATGATCAAGGTAACATCAAAGGATAAAATATGGTCCATGGGGTCTAAAGAGTCTGCAGCGGGACAGGGGAAGGCCATACAAAGTGTGATTCACCTGGAGTGGTGAAATCCGCTATAACGGTGCCATCTATCTCCATGGATTTGAAGAGCATTAATAATTTAAAGTTCCATGTGTTCTTCTAGAGCAATAAGTTCACTATTTTTTAGTAGAATTTTTGTACCCAAGAATATACTTATTTGTCAATTTCTCAACAAATAATAATTCAGATGTTCTTTTGGAGGCATTTGATGCCACTAAAGCTTCACGGTAAGCAATGAAATGAAGACGTACAAGATTAGGAACATCTTTTCTAAAAAAAAGTAACAAAACCATATTCATTGCCAACCATTGACGAAGCGCCATCTATGGAAACTCCTATTAATATTTCATTTGAAAGACCCATCGCTTCCATTAAACCATTGACTGTATCATATGTTGTTTTTACTCTTCCATCACAAACATTTATGAGCTTTAAAAACTATGAAATTGGAGGCCCAAACCCTTTTGAGTCTAGAAATGTGGCATACACCACAAGATGTTTTTCCAAGTCATGATCCGTGATTTCATCTAGAATCAATGAAAAGAAAGGGATACCCAACATTCTTAACATTTTTAGCTTTTCAAGTTATTCATATATAACAAAAAGAAATTATTTTGCAGCAATGTGATATGTATATAATGTGTAGTATTTATCCTTTGGCATGTTTGGTGTTTGCAAGGACATTACAAACAAGCAAAGAGATTCATCTTTTAGGAAGGGTAAATCTTCTCGATGTGTTCTATAATAGATTTTTCTTTCCTCTCATTTCAACAAATCCATTTTTCTTGTGAAATTTAATGGATGCTTATACTAGCATGAACAACAATTGAATAATGTTTCAAAGTAGAGAAACCAGTACCAATTCCCCATGGTCTAATTTCCTTATGCATTTCACAATATATACATTTCATAATTGTTTTTCCTTCATGTTTTTCCTCTCTCAACCACTTATACTTAATTTTCCATTACTCATGAAACTCTTTTCTTACTTTTAGTTTTGTTTTATTTTGAGTGGTAGGTTCTCCTCCTTAAGGTTCTTCGCCACGTTCTTCATTATCCCCCAAAATATCTAAGTCTTCATTCAGATCAAAATTACAATTCTCTCTACTAGGTTATGGAACTTGTGATGTCAACAACCATCCAAAGATTTTTTTTATAGAAAATTGATTCCTTTTTCTTTGAGACATTTTTTTATGTAATACCTATATAATAAAAATGATGTAATTATATATTTTACAAATTCCCAAAAATACATCCCCTCACTAAAATGACAATCTCACACTATTAAAAAGTGAATTAAAATTATTCTATCACAATAATGTTTCATTATCATAACTCAAAGTTACGTTAGCAACATTAATATACAATGGGATATATATTGGAGTATACACAGTCAAATTTGTAGTGATGTAAGCCTATTGTATTTACGGTTGGATGGAATTTCATGGTCAGATATGGATGCATTTAATCACCTAAATTTATTTGATAGGACGTCATCCTTTGAACTTTAGGGGTTCTTTCCAGTTGTCCCTATCAATCATCTACCTTTTCCCCCACCCCTTTATCCTCGAGTCTAGGTGAAGTTAGGTTATTTTAAATTAACCTGTAACATAGTATATAATTGGTGGGTTTTGCACAATAAAGAAAAAGCACTAGGAATTATTTATATAGCATTGAGGTTAGAAAAAATAACATTTATGCATGTAATCTCGAACATTATTCTTTAGAATTCCATATATAGTTACAATAGTTACAAAAAAATCCCTCTCCTTTGACTAATGTTATGATATTCTTTTAAATATTTCAAGTCATCCTTTTTCTATGTGATAACACTAAATGAAATCTTTTTTTTTCCTCTCTCGTCTGCCATATATGTCAATATTCTTATTCCTACATGAAGAAAACATACTATTAGTTTAGTATGGAGCTTACTCTAATGCTAAATTTCATATCCTAAATCTAAGTGCCAGCCAAGTGGTCTCGCTTACACTGATTGGAACCAACTAGGTGTAGACAAAGTAGTTTTGACTAACATACTAGGACCACCTTTCCTGATCAGATATGAAGAAATCAACCTTTTTCTATGAAATATTGGTGATAAACTCAATTAGACTACAATTATAAATAGATTATCATATGTTGAGAATTAAAATGAATGTGAAGAAAATATATGTTGAATTGTGTCTATGTGATGAAGATATATACTCATTATGCCATAACGTTGTAATAGTGTTTCTAAATGCTACAATATCTACATGTATTATTTGTTAAAAGCAATAATATATAAAGATAAGAAGAACCAATGAAACAACCAAGATATACATTAGAACTCTAGCTAGGATTTAACTTCAACAAGAATATATTATATATCAGAACTCTGACTAGGATTTATAAGTAATTGATGGATACTCCACTTCACATGAATGAATTGTTGGCTAGCTGTTTTTTTTCTATTTAGGGGTTTTGGTAACACAATCACCTACTAAAATACAGTCTCTATTATGATTGTTGTTATGTGGACAAGATCTAGGTTGAATGGCTTTGTATTGAAGGTTAAGTCATGAATAGGTTTTCTAACTCCTTATTGGATGAGATGGACAGATCACAAGTCCTATGATTGTGTATAATGTTTACAGTATCAAGGTATAACACTTTCTTTAGGCCCTTAGAGTATCCTGATAAGTGACAGGATGGATTTTGGCACACTTTATCTAAACTTGAAGATTATCTCTTAAAGATTCTATAAATATACATATAAGTTTGTTATACTCAAATTTAGTATCATAACAGGGGTCATTCCATGAACTCCAAAGAGAAAATTGAAACCCGTGATTGATCAAGTTGTTAAAACTCATCTCTCAATCCATATCAGTGATAGTGGTGTAGATCACTCAATTACTCACCACGACTTAAGGATTAATATTTGTAATATACTTTTCTGTTATGGCCTTCAAGTCTTTAAAGCTTAGGCATTGGTAATAAAAAATAAAACACCTCCACTATATGAATCAATATGCCACCTAATTGAAACTACTCTATGAATAAAGTACTTGTTTATCAACCATCCCGAAGAATAACATTGTAAACCATTGTACTGAAACCTCAACTCTACAACAACTCGGAATAACTTAATTTGGATGAATTCAGGAATAACTTAATTTGGATGAATTACATCTATAGCCATTAAAGTTAAATCCATTTTTTCATGTTAAATTTAGGTTGTAATTCCTCATGGAATCTTACTTGTACGGGACATTACTGAACAAACACAACTTAGCAGTGATCACTTTAGTTTCGTTGTGGGGGTGTTTGTTGATTTGTGCCGAGTGATGGGTGCTAACCTGCAGTATGGATAATTTTAAACAAATTTGAAAAGAAGGAAAGCGACCATATTTAGCTTGTAAAGGGCCTATTATTTCCCCCACCTGATGAGTTGCTAAGCAATATAAGATAAATAGAATATAGGGAAAAGAAGTGAAGCCATTACAATTGTCTGTCACTCAGTGGTATCTATTATAGATTATGGAGTTAAAATCTTAAAATTTCAAAAATATTAACAACATAGTAAAAATAATCAAAGTTATCCCAATTCCCATGAATTAACAAATTTCATTCAATTTGCAGTCATTTAAAATTTTAATGAGTTAAATTTGAGTCTTTATATATCATAATGTCTCTGTATGGCATGGTTTTACTAGAATTGAATGCAGCTTTGTTCATAGAATTATACTCTAAAATTTTTTATCACCAAATCTTTGATTTAAAAAAATTTATCACTAAATCTTTGAGCATAACTATGAATTTCCAGAGGTAGAATGTGTACCTTGCAATTTGTTGAAGAAAATCGTTGTTGAAGGGTCCAACACTAGGTGCACGAAAACACCTTGTTCTCTTCTACTGCAAGCATCCAATAAATGGTTGGTTCTCTTGAATGCATTCTAAGGTGGCCCTTTCAGCTCGTCATAGGTGGTTCAAGGAGAAATTTGGAGATATTGTTCATACACCAAACATTCCCTATCACCAAGAACACAAAATTTAATGATTCCTCAATAGTTCCTGTCCCACTTTTTCAGTGCCACAAGTTCTGAATAGCTTGCCACAAACACCATGAATCACCAATTTGCGGGATATAACTTCACCGAATCACCATGGACATTTAACCATGAACCCAAGAAAAGTATAGGACTCTAGGATCCATCCTTCTAGGTCTTATGATAGCATGATAGGTATTAGTATCAACCAGGGCTACACTTAAAACCGTATTTGGTAACTCTCCAAAGACTTTGTCACTCTCGAGTCTGAACTCTCAAGAAAAGAATAAGGGTTTTGAACCTAACTCAAATTGTAAAATACTCAAGAAAGTTAGGGAATCCATAACTTAGGATCAAAAATTGAAATGGTTCATGGTATTATGGTTCGACTCTCCAACTTTTGAGGCTTTTCAGTGACTCAAGATTGGAACTTCAATTGTCCATTAATTGGAAGTGACTTACCAACCACTCCTGCCATCCCTAGCCCATAGGCTACAACAAGTGAGGCATATGACTAATTTCTAATAGATTATTCTCTCTCTCTCTCTCTCTCTCTCTCTCTCTCTCTCTCTCTCTCTGTATATA
>LPNX011064709.1:153915-202450 GCA_001517045.1 Pseudotsuga menziesii
AAATGTATTATAGTATGAGTAGTTCTAGTTGTCCATTGAAATTAGAGAATGGTTGATGAATATATATAATTATAATGCATAGTATTCTAGCATAATATCTAGTTCTAAACGAATATGCATATACCCATTAGCCTCACATAACCTCACATACGAATGAATTTTATAATTTGATGATATAGCATCACATGTAAATGAATTATAATTTGATAATATAGCCTCACAAAGTCACATATATATAATTTTTTATGTTAAAAATTACAAATATTGTTCTCAATGGGAGTTGATTGCACCATCATAGGTTGACTTGCATCTTCTCCTCTTCATATTGCACTTATTTTATTCATCCTTTCTATAGCCTTATCTCTCATTTCATCGATTTTAATATGATTTTAATTTCATATTCATATATGAACATTTTCATAGTGTTCAAATTACAATTACATTACATTATTATAATGATGATAATTACATTACAATTACAATTACAATTACATTTCAATCATGTACAAATTACAATTGCTAATTTTTTAACTAACAATGACAATATGATAAGTAAAATATAATGTTATTCTTGAGCTTGCATTTATTTGTATTTATTCTTGAGCTTGTATTTATTTATTGCTAGATCCTGGCCAACCATCACAGGATCGTGCACCCTCTGATTTCTCAAGAGTAATTGGGAGCTTCAATGACGTTGGAATGTCTGCTAATTGTTTAAGAGGGTTGAATGATGCCATCCAAGAAGAGTTTGGGAACCCGACCCTTGATCGGAAAATCAAAGAGCATGTTAGTAACATAATCAAGTTGTACTTTGAACAACAATCAGTAATTACACAAGATCAAATCCTACATGGATTCATAAAACACAAAAAATTGAAATGTGCCACAAATTTGTTGGGTTTTAAGGATGTTAAAAATAAAAATGCATGTGAGAATGTAACCGAAAATGTAACAACTACATTATTTGCATTTGGAAAGTCAAGAAAAACTGATATGAGCGTTGTTCGTAGGGAAATTATAGCTACTATTGTGGCACGAAGCACCTCAAGAAATTGAATGATCGTAGCAATGTCAAAGTTTCTCCACGTTTCAAGAAAAACACTGCACAAATACACTAAATTCAGGGTAAAGATAGATGAAAATGATGAAGTTGCTTGTTGGGCTCTTATATGTAGAGAAGCATATAAAGACAAGATGGAAGAGGGCATCAGAGAGAAGGTGATAAAGTATTGGGACAACCATTCTTGTGCTATACCAGATCCAAAACATGTCCTGCAACAACGTTCTGGCATAGGAATTTATAAGTAGCATTGCAAGCATGTTATGGAGATGACAGGAGTTTCTTTGTTCGAGGAATTCAAAGAATCAAATTCCCGTGTCCATATCTAATTTACCATGTTCAGTAATTTGAAACCGTGGTATATTAGGCCGAATATGATTCAGGACACTTGTTGTTGTCGATACCACATTGAATTCCAGTTATACTATGACACATTTGTGGATTTTTGCAAAAAACATTGGGATAGTGAACTAGCTCCTCACACCGTGCAGGATTTTATTTCTATGATACTATGCAATAGGAATCCTGAAAAATGTGTTTTTCATTAAAAGGTGTGTAGGTGGGAGAAGATGCCATGAATGTGGTGATTTGGCATTGTTCCATAGGAAGTTTCCTGTCGATCCAACACACCTTGGATTTTCAGATATCACAGTTATATGGAAGAGATATGAGTATGTCTCCATGAATCCATCATATTATTCACATGTTCCATCTAACAGGATCGACTTGCTTGAGGATGATATTCCTATTTCAGACTTCATGGACAAGTTTCAAAGTCATATTTACAAATACATTAAACACTCCCACAAGTCTAGGTGGAAAGCTTTAGAATTTAAGCATTCTTCTGAGGTTTTTGAGCCAGGCACAATCCTATAGGTGGTAGACTTTGCTGAGAATTACACATTTTCTCCTCAGAGAGAGATACAAAGTGAGTATTGTCACTCTAACCAGGTGTCCATCTTCATACATGTATTGTATAGACATGCCTAGGTGAACATTTATGGTAGGGATAGAACTCCTCAATCATGCGATGTGATCAAGGAATACCATTTTTATGTCAGTGATGATCGTGAGCATGACACATTGTTTGTTCAACAATGCTTTGTGTTGATTTATGATTCATTCAAAAAGAATGGGGGGTCATTTACAGAACACTAGATTTGGTCAAATGGGTGTGTGGGGAAGTTCAAATCGGCACACTCCTTTTATTGGTTGAGTCTCCTTCACAAAGAGGCGGGAATTCGACACACCTGGAGATTTTTTGAAATAGGGTAGGGAAAAGGTGAACATGATGGTGCAATTTGATGCGTGAAATGAGCACTTCGAAGGTACCAAGTGCTCAGCATAAGTAGTTGATTGGTGCACACAAAATTTGGGTCACCAAGGTCATGGCCCAAGAAAGGTTAGTGCGCAGGTAGGAAAAACAACTTAATTGGAATTTAATAAATGTGTTTGTATTATTATATATATAAATATGATGTTTTTTATTTGATGCAGGTTTTTTTGGGATGTTTCCCTTGGCGATGTGAATAGATCCATGCCATGGTATTGCAAGACCATACCTGGTATGAGAGAACTACATTCAATTTGTAGTAAAGACATGGGTGACATATTTTCCATTGAAACAAGGAAGTATGCATGTTTTTGTGAGTTATGCATTGACGTCGATGGACTGGAGGTTGATAATTGCATGAATGATGCATATGTCAAACAATAGAAATATGTGCCTCTTAATCCAAAGGGGCCACATCCAATTCCGATGTGGCAAGAGATGCACACTAACAAGGCAGTTGTTTCACTAGATCATGATCGGGTTTCTAATCTGGTTAAGTAAGTTACGTGATAGTTGATTGAATGATTAAACTTCTAGTCTTGTAAACATGCATACATATATTTAAGATTTGTTTAATATTTGAAAATCTTGATGCGGGTGATGTATTTGTTGTAATTTCACCACCGGGAAATGACGAACATGTGGCATACTTTTTGATGCGGTGTACATAAATAGAAAGTAGGTTGGTGTGGCCCTATGTCGATGGAGAGTTCACATATCAGGTTGGTGACCTAGTTCTGATGGGACACATTTTTGAAAAATTAAGAACATAAGGTGATTATATTATATACAGAGATTTCATGCCTGAATATATATCTTGTCAGTACAGTCATTTGGTGGTGGAAGCTCGAATACATCTCATTGAAATCAAGGTGAAGAGGGGTGAACCAAAGGGATGTAATATGTCAATAACCTACCATGATCGTATTATGGAGACGTGCATTCCTATAACCATTGGCCAAATGAATGAAATTTATACGCCACTTTTGATGTTAACATAGTTGACATGATTTTGACATGTAGCAAATCAAAATTTGTTCTGAAATATATCATTTCTATTTAAATGTAATTTTTGTAAAGTTATATATCTGAGTATGTGCATTCACATATACTCTATGTGGGAGTAACTATTTTTTGGTGTATTTGTGCAAATACATGTATATCACACTCTATTTGTGCAAAGTTCTAAATTACATGTTACATTGTAGACAAGTTGTAAATTGTAAACTTGTAAATTGTTAGTGATATGCAATACAAAGAACAACACCTACATTTATTGTGTCCTCATTAAATCTACCAATTGCAATTGATATTAATTGTAAGTTATGTTAAATTGTAGGTTTCATTTGATTGACAATTTTGCAAACTTGTAATCTTTTTTACAAGTGAAACCAAATTTAAAATTGTAGTTGTAATTTTTTTTGTAAATGAAATAAAATTTTACATTGTAGTTGTAATTTGCACCTGGTAGATATTACATGTAAACTTGTAAACTTTGTAAACATTATAAATTTTGTAAACTTGTAATTTATTAAATTGCAAAATTGTACAATTTCGTAAGATTGTAAAACATTAATGATTGTTAAATATGTACTAAATGTAACTGAAAAAAAATAATTTAAATTATAACTGCAAATAATTACAACATTTAACAGACCATCATGTTAAAAAAATATTTCATAGCTATGTATGTATGTATGTATGTATGTATGTATGTATGTATGTATGTATGTATGTATGTATGTGTGTATATATATATATATATATATATATATATATAGTACAAAATAATAAAGTCCACAAATAACATGGTCTACAAATCACCCCTACGACATTGATCGAGAGATCGACCATCATGGCCACTACCGTCAGCTGCACTATGCCCCTGGACTTCCTCATGCACATCACAAACAAAATTGCCCAGGTCTAAGAACTGCAGAAGTTAGAACCGTGAACTCTGCAAGTCAGTTACATACCACATATTTAAATTGCATGTACAATGTGACAAAAAATTAAATATATATGAAACAAAAATTTATGGACTCACCTCGCTCGAGTCAAGTGTGAGGTTTGGGACGCTGGGTATCTGCCGAGACGAGCCTTCATCAGGACCCTGCTGATGAGTGACAACCCACTCATCTGTAAACATCACGGCGGCTTCAACACCCTCATCTGCAACTTCCTATGTCTGCGTCTATTTCCATGACATGAAAATATTTATATTAATGAATTACAATTTGAACTTGAGAATTACAATTTGAACATGTAAATTATAATCTGAACATAAATATGCAAACAATTCGAACATACATAACTAGTACCTCGTCAACTAGCGTGTCATGAGTAGGACTCGAGCGGGGATATGTAGAATCATGTGCAATGCCCTTGCCTCTATCCTGTAGAATATGAATAAGATTAATGATGAAAGTTAGAACAAACCAAAGTATTACGTGTTCAAAAATTGACTCATTTAGAAATTCAAATTTAGGCTGATGGTTAACACATACCTCATCGATGTGAGCAGACGAAACTACAGCAGGACGTCGAACAAATGCATCATTGCCAAAAAGGATCTCAATGAATTTGGGATCCTACATGGAGGTCTAACACAAAGCAAAGTATTAGTTAAAAAATGATTTATTTTAGGATACATTACAATCAATACAATGAAAAGATGAAAATAAAGATATACCTATCCCATTGGTCGATGCCTGTATCTATCATGTAGTCGATAATATGCATCGCAGGACATGATAGCATACTGTAGCAGAGAATCATGATCAGTAATGCGGAGAATATCATCGACCACCCACTGTAACTTAGGATCTATAGGTGCAGTGGGTGCTTTGCATATCTCTGCCTGCACAACCATCATGGTACCATGCATTGTCATGTGTGTCACCTCTGTGAATGCACTCTGCTCCTCAATCTCTAGTTGAGATGACTCAGCTACATCATCTGTCCTAAGAACGGTCCTGCTAGGGAGACCTACCAATGGCTATGGCTCTGGCTGAGCTCCAAGGTCTCTCCTAGCCCCAAGACACACATGACTGTGTCCCTTAACAACACCATAGAAGCTCGAGGGTGTGCTGGTGTAATCTGGGTGCATCCCCAGGACAAACTATGCATATATATGTTTTGTAAAGTATAGTGGGACCTGTTCATGGTGGGGAAACATGCTCCATGCCCCAATAAACTTTTCATATACATAAGGCACTACAACCTCTAGCTTAAACTCCTTGATTCTAAGCGGTTGACCAGCAGGGCGGTCAGGAGGGACAACAAATAATGTTCCCTTCAAATCATGGCCAGCTATTGCATCTCTCACTATGACCCAGTTAACAGGACCCATCACCGTGGCCCTTCTTCTCTTACGTGTAGTGGACCAAAGAGAACTCAATGGTCCGATGTACCTGTAGACCTTTTGTAGATTGTCTACTGCCTCTAACATCATCCACATCGAATGTGATGTGGGAGAGTGGTCTGAAATGGAGTAGACATTAACCCGAAAATAGTCATGCTGTCAGGTAATGTCTTACAGCGTGATGCGTGTGATCTCATCTTCCAATAGTGCTTCCTCTGGAGGGTTGGGCCCTATTGTGCAGCTGCGGCACCTGAAAATTAAATGAAAACACATTAGAGGAAATTTGGGGACTAAAATGGGCCTTATAAGAAAACGCGCTGACAATCAATTTTGTGAGTTGAAATTCAGGAACCAATAGAATTTAAATAAAATGAGTCAACCATAATGGTTGAATTGAAATATTTGTCATAAAATAAAACTATTATTTTTGTTCGTATTTTCGACATATCTCCCTGTGTTTTTACTCAAATTCCGAGCGGGAGAGCTTGTTGGATGCGGAATTTAATTCTGCATATGTCATCATCATGTTTTTTTTAGGTATTTCTTATTTTTGGGGTAGTGGGGTCTTTCAAAAGTATGCAGTGTGGGCACTCATTGGATGTGGAATTAAATTCTGCATCCAACAAGCTCTCCTACTCGGAATTTGAGTAAAACCACAAGGAGATATGTCGAAAATATGAACAAAAAAGTAGTTGTTTTCATTCTTCCTCCAAAATTAATAACTATTTTTTTTTTAACTATTATTTTATTACTTTCCTTAGGAGGCCCATTTTAGACCTGAAATTTCCTCTAATGTAAATTCCAGTCAAAATACATACATCAACTGTAGGTGAATTTGAAATCAATATAAATTAAAGGTACTAATAACTGAAAGAAATATATATATTCATTTAATGTACCTATCTCATGGGGAACCTCCCCACCGACACCAACAACATCCTCCTTGTCACTCACATGCATAGAGTGACTTCTAGAGTGGATGTCACTAGGCTCCATAGCAGGATCGTGTGTCGGCATAGGACAGCTAGGCGAACCTGTGAAAATAGAGACATACAAGTTGATGATTAAATATACACATGTGAAACCATTTAGTTTTATGTAACTAACAACAAAGAGCACATCATGCGCAATTGTATACTTATGAGTCCTCTACCGACCTTCGAGGAGAGGAATGGTCGCAGATCCACCAGTTCTCTTCCTTCAACGAACCCAAGAACCCCGCTATGGAGATGCATCTGCATGAAATAAGGCATAATAAATGCATTCAACATACAATATTGTTAAAAAAATGGACCGTAGAGCAATAACAGATATACAGTTAAATCATAAACAAGATGCAAAACACATTAAAACATTATAGAGAGACATATATATAACGTGGTTCACCCAAACGAGGGGCTACATCCACAAATAAATTTCCAGTCCTTTTATTACAGTCCAGAAAGATGAAGGGATACAACCTGCAGCAAAACCCCTACACTTCCTCTTCACGCTCTCTAAGTCTCTCTCACACAATCATAGAGATTGTTTACAATGAAATAATACCATACACGGTCGTGTTACAATGATTTCTTTTATAGGAGAAAAATACCATGGGAAAATACTACAATTAACCCAATACCATGGGTTTGCATAACTGTTGGCCAACACACATCCCAAAAAAAATTCTTAGGGGTGCTGCCCATAAACCCCCTTTCTTGGGGCACTGCCCTGAACCCCAAGACAGGAGGAATGAGTGTATAGTACACCTGGGTTACAAACATGACTGAATAATATCTCTGGATCTGGAAGATCGGGCTCCACAACCAACAAATATAAGATAAATTATTACATGAGATATTTGTATATATACATTAGTTTTTTATTACTAATCATCTACAATTGTTCTCAATGATAATACCACCAGATTAATCAAGATACTTCACTCATAAGATCATGTGTAATAGGGTATAGGGGTAAACATATTATGCAAAAAATTGCTTGGATGGGACATATTACGGATCTGGTGGAATGGATTTATTGTGCCAATTCATTTGTGAGACTAAAGATCAAAATTTTGAAAAAATGATGATAGACATGAAAATATTCAAATACATCACTTATGACATACTCCTTTAGAAAGAAAGAAAAAATATATAGTTGGAGACATCCCAATCCAGTAACAGTCTCTAACTTTTCATTTCAATTTTTTTTAAACTTTACCTATACACATAATTTATGTTGATATCATTTTTTTCCACTAGGTACAACTCAACCATTTTATCAAGGATATTCTAAAAAGATACAACAATATGTTTAACATGTCTACCTATCTCGATGACATGATGAACAATTTAGAATTAGTAGATATCCGTTTCCCTCGAACCTAAGAGTTCAAAACCGAGCTTTCTTTCGATGATTTCAAACCTATAACACTATAATTTAGTATATAAAATTATCTCAAAAATCATTGGGATTAAGCCAAAGTTGGCATACTTCGAAAGATTCATGAAGGATCCCTACTTATCTATTAGGTTTTTGGGCTCTTACTTTATTTGAAGACTCCTATCATTATTTTTTTGGCATGGACTTGATTCGAGGATTTTGTTGGACAAGTTTGTTCTGGGATGGCTTTAGTCCTCAGTTTTTTTATAGTTTTTGGAGTTTGTGATATGTATCTCAGTCATGCCATGTTCTTTAATCTTGGTTTGGCCTACATAGGGAATGTTGGTTGCTTCTGGATTGTTATTGGTGGAATGTATGTTTGTTAATTAATTTGGATGTGATTTGGATATATATGTTTTGTTTTTGAGCTTTAGGTTAGAGAAGACATTGTAAAATTTCTATTTTTTTAATGATTGACTACGTTAGAGATCACATTTAGATCCATATAGTACAATTTAAAATTTAATTTAATTTTCTAAAATTTAAAATTTAAATTAATATATTTCATTAACTCTTGCATAAACATTTAAAAAAAATTATAATTTTAAACTAATTTTTTTAAATTCATTTATATACATTTTAAAAATATAATTATATTTTTAAATTAATGTGTAAAATTATAATTGTATCATTAACTTTATCTTTACAAATGAAAACTTATATTCCAATTAATATAGTAAGTTAATTATTTCATTTCAACTTTTAAAATAGATTTTAAATAAATATAATTTCAATTTTTTTATGATTTAAAGTTACAACTTATGTAGTTAATTAATTAAAGTCTATTAAATTTTTAATTTAATATTCTTTAAAAAAATGTAAATCATAAATTTTTATTATTTTTTAATTTAAAAAATACTTCTATTTTTTCAAAATTTAAAATCAAACCCTATATACTTCATTAATATTTTCATTTGATTTTCTTTGATAAATCCTAAAATATATAACTACACTTTTTATAAATTAAAATCCAAATTTATACACTTATTTATTATTATTATTTTCCTTCAAAAAGTAAAAAAAAAATATCCATGTTTTTATAATACTTTTGTTTGAGCTTAAAAAACAAAAATACATAATAAATACACTTTTCAATAAACTAAAATCAAAATATGTCAACTAATAAGTCAAAACATATATATAATATTTTATTATGAAAAAAATATTTATAAGAAATATAAATATGAATTAATATAATATTTTAATTATAATTATAAATTATTTTAATTAAATAGTTAGTAGTTAATATATATAGATATTTAAATTTGAATATATATCAAAATATTTAAATTAAAATATATGGGTTGTTTAGATAAATGCTTTCATCGGTTCAAGATTCATGATTGTCTCGCGACTAGGGTTTGGATTTTTCTCAATCCTCCATCTATTCTTGGAGGATTGAAAAAATTGGGCAGCATTTCTGCTTGCTTGACACACTTTTCAAAATTAAACCGGCAGCAAAAAAAATGTTGGTTGATAGAAATATTTATACAAACTATAAATTTAATGTTCAAATTTAACAAATTTGAATTTATAAAAAATTAATGTTTTGTCTCGGGTTAGGGTTGATTAATTGTCTCTATGGTTCATATAGGTTATGTTTACTTGGTGTCTTATGGATTTTTTTCAGTCCTCCGTGTATTCTCAGAGGATTGAAAAAATTGGGCAGCATTTCTACTCGCCGGACACACATTAACAAATTAAATCGGTACCATAAACGCTACCGGTTGACAAAATATATATAAAAAATAAATAAATAACAAATTTATATTACAATTTTATAAAAATCCGACAACATTTCTGCTTGCTGGCACACATTTCAAACATATTAAGCAAAAAACTAATCTAAAAACATGTATAACAATGAATTTTTTTAATTTTAACCTAAAATTTTAAAACTTAAAAAAAGTAAAATTTCATTTAAATTTCAAAAAACAAGGTTGGGGTGTTACCTCTCTTCTCCAACATCATGGTGAGAGAAGGGCGTGGTTGTGTCTTGTGCTGGAGCTCGGTCGAGGGATTGATTGTGCTGCAGCTCGATCGAGGTTGCGCTATGTGGAGAAAATGGAAAATAACGTTGCGGTTACCTGTGACCTTTTCTATAATTTTTTTTATAGGGACATCGATCGAGGTCGTACCTCATTCGACGTTTTATGAAACCCTCGATCGAGGTTTTATCCCCTTGATCGAGGGTTTATCAAAAGCTCGATCGAGGGTTTAATAAAACCTCGATCGAGCCTTTGCTAAACCCTTGATCGAGGTACGTTGTTTTGTTTTTTTCAAAATTTCTTTGCCAAAACTTGTAACCCACCTCCGTGGATGCACCCATTTGTGAAGATCCTTAATGATCGTTTTGATCACTACATGGGAAGGTTGACCAAATTATGCTAGAGTGGCATATTTATGGACTGTATTACAACCTTTGAACAATCGACAATCTACGCGGAGGACATCCTTGAATATTTTTTTTGGGAATGCTTCATCAATGTTCTAAGGGAGAAAATTTGAGCTCATGTCATTATGGAGTGACCCTACACTTGGTTGGAATCTTGTGATAGAGCTAGAGAATATGAAATGGTGATCAACACCCAACCCAAAGGACCTTCATTTCCAAGTCGCAAGGTGTCTCTCAAGGCTCCTACTTCCAACAATTCCACCATACCACCATTAAGAATCCAAAAGTTAAACTTGATTGCAACGGTTAAACATCAACACCTTAGACTTTATTATAACTATCAGCATAGATCCATGTTAAACCCGGATCTTTCAAGCACTAAGAAGGATCTGATTTCTTGACGTGTAATTTTTTATCTTAAATTTTTTACACGTAAAGAAAAATTTACAACTCAATAAATTGGATCCCTCTTTGTGCTTGATAAATCAAGGTTTAAGATGGATCTATGTTGGTTTTTGTTTTAATTTATAAGCCGAAAATAATTTTTTTAATTACTTTTTATTTTTGGTAACTTATTAGCCAACACGAACTTTTTTATTTTTTTATTTTTTATTTTTGGTAACTTGTAATGCAACATGAATTTATTAAAAAAAATTTTTACATTTTTTTTGTTAATGTAATGTTGCATAATGTTATGTTACAACATCTCCCCCATACTGGGTTGTAGAGCTCCTCGCTACTCTCAATGCAATGAAGAAAAATATTTACAAGGTCATGAATGGAAAGAAAAAAATAACAATTCCAAATATATGCATCACCACATTCTCCCGTAAAGGATAGAACCATGGAGGGTACTTAATATTTTCTAGATCTCCCCAAGATTCACCTACTCTTTCATGTCTCTTACCTCAAAAAAGTGGTGTGTTCAAATTTTAAAGTGCAAATCAAGTTACCAAAACTTAATGAGGAAGGCTCCATTTTTCTCCAACCATAAGCAGTATTGGATTCCATGGAATGCTAATTGTGTAGGTGTACAATCAAAGAAGTCTTGATCTAGTGGAAAAATATGCTACCAGAATATTGCACATGAGAACTAGAAGAGATTCTCCAACAATTTCCTCCCCTTCAATCTTGAGGAGAACATTGATTTTGAAGGGCGTGGGTCTACTAGTGTCGTACCCTAATCCTCTTACTTTAAGGGTTAGTCAAGAAATGTAGGAAATCATCTCTTTTGTATAAGGTTGTTATCCCTAGGAAAAGTTAAGCACAATCCAGCCAAAATTCTATTCAGAAAGATAAAGACTTTGGTCGCAAGAAGAGCTACAACAGAAGAAGAGTCTACGACGAAAGAGAAGCTGTGACAGAAGTAGCCGTGATGGAAATATCAATGAGAAGAAAAGTCGCGACAAAAGGAAGAATGAAAGAAGAAGAGAATAACACTTGAAAAGGAAAGTTTGATTAATCATGGGTAAGGAGTTAGTTATAATAAAGCATGCTTTTGGCAATAAAGCATAATTGTATTTTTTGGCCGATAGTTCCTATTGTCAATTGTAATTGAATGTATGAGAATATAAATGACAGCTTGTCGGCTAACAGAAAATAGTATATTGATTAAGACAGGTAGAATATATAAAAAGTTGAACCCAAGCTATATGCGAGGTTACTAAGTAGTTAGTTGGTTAATTCACTGTGTAGGTTGAGAAGGAAAGAAGAGAGTTGTTTACCTAGAGGATCTATCCAAGATGTGTGCAGATCGATAAAGGAATGAAGGAGAGAATAAATACATAGCCTCAAAACCGAAGAGCGTGAGAGGAGATAAGTCTATATGAGTTGTAAAGAATATCTAGAGAAGGGTATTCAAGTTGAGTGCATAGACAAAAGGTGCTAACATATTTCTCATCCCAGATGAAGAGCGCCTTTGTGGTTTTTCCCAAATGGGTTTCCATGTTAACTATTGGCTTTGTGTGTCATTGATTAATGTGTTTATGTCAAATTCATGTATGTTGTGAATTAGTAGATCTAAATATGTCGCACCACATCTGTTTATCAATAATCCCATATATTTATGTGTCATGATGCTTATTGAATGAATCTGTGATAAGGATTTTATATTGAATATTGCAATATGTGTTGACAGGTAAATAAACTATTATCTTGAATGAATAGACAAGGAATATGGAGTATAATCCCTATATTCAGTCAAGCAATCTGATAACTTACTGCATGAGTAGAGATCCCCACATAAATGCATAAGCCTGGTTCTAGAAGTTCCCAATAAGATATAGCGTGTGAGATTACATCTACGTCACAGGTGCTGCCGATAGGGTCCTCCTCTGCAAAGCTGATATCTTGGGTATTTGTTGTCAACTAAGGGTCTAAACCTAGATCGACAAGAAGAAATCCAACAAATGGTTCTGTTTCCAGGACCGTGAATCATTTTGGTGGGGATATGTTGTGGCACCCGATGAAGCCAAAAATTCAAGATTGGGTGGATTTTAAGGCACTAAAGTTTGCATGGGAAGAAAATGAATGATCTCGGTTGAACCAAATAGAGTGATTGGAGTGATACCTATATATAGATATTCATGATATTTTCTTTTGTGAATTTCCCATTTTGTTGCATGAGTGGTTGTTGAGGCTAGAAACCCAATAGAGAAACTTTCAAGAGGGAGAACTGATAGAGTGGAGCCCTCAATTGATTCAGTGACTGAAAAGTATTACCAACCCTATATCTAGAGCTGTCAAGTTCTGTGTTAACAATATTTTGGAAGGATACATCACAAAAATTACAGTCGACACCATAAAATCGTAAAGTGATACGGAAACAATTTTTTTCGAAGGACCTATAAGACGATACTTAACATCTTTAAAGATTTGGATCAAGATGCTCATATGTCAGAAAGGGATATTGAGAATGGATTCCAACAAATAAGGGTTTGTGTGTAGAGACTTGGGATATATCACAAGAAAAGTGTGAGAAAAATGGAGTAGAGTAAGCCTATATGTTTCTTGATGATGGCGAGGCTGAGCTAGAAAGTGGGTGCCCAAGGAGTGGAAGAACATTTCAATCGATAAAGAGAAAAAAAAATGTGATGAGAATAGTAAGGCATAGTACAACCAGAGGAGAGGACTACACATTGGTGTCGCACTTCGACAAATGTTCTTGTGACGAGGAAGAGGAATACCAACCTATATATGAAAAAGAAGAAGAAGAAGAAGCTCTAGATCCAGAGTATGATTACAACATACTCATGACCCAGTGTGCATCTCTGAAGATAAGATCTAGAAAATCATCACCCACTAGACAAACCTTTAATACAACAGTACCAAGAGAAAATATACTGGCCGAGAATGATATAAAGTTTCCAATATTTAATGAAAATGGGGTAGAATACCTTGAGCAACATTGGTTTCTATGCAAATCCATGTGGACCATGCAATAGGTCCAAGATGAAGCCATCAGGAAGGATCAAATTATCACAAAAATTACAAATCGTTCATTGGATTGGTACATGAAATTCTTTGTGGCGTCAACAATAATCCCACATAAAACATTAGATCAAGTCTGAGCAGGACTAATAGACGAGTTCAAAAATCCCAAATATGAGTCACAATGTATTACAGAGATAAAAAAAATTAAGCAATTACCTACGGAGTCCGTTTCGGAATTCAACCAAATATTAAATATGCTGATGGACAAAGTAAGTTTCCATATGTCAGACGTTCAACACAAATAATGGTTTATTGCAACATTGTTACCGCACATAGAGATCCCTTTAATGTAGAAAAATATTGTATCCTAGACTGAGGCTCTGGAATTGGCTATGAAGTTAGAATCCTCACTGGTCAGAGAAATTGGTACAGGAATGATGCAAATCCAATTGCAACTAGCCACCTTACATTGCAAATTTAAGATATTAAGAAAGGGAATGAAATACAAGAAGAACTCTAGTGTACCATATTCATAATAGAGGGACACCACAAATATAATTGCCTGACATATATGAATTATGTCCTATCATTAGCATTGAGCCCAATAAATACACAAGGGATTCCTTGGTGTAGAATATGCAAGACTAGAGGCCATCGGTCAGAAGAATTTTTATACTTACAGAAGATTGTAAGTGCATCAGCTACTTTATACTATAAGTTTTGTAGATTAGTAGGCCATGATGAGAAAGAATGCAGAGCATATCACATGCTGCAGGAGAAAACAATTGATACTTATTTGTCAAAGAACAACGAAAAAATGCTGGCTAAGTGAGCTCAGACTCAATATCCACAGGCTCAATATAATCAGGCCTAATATCCATGGAATTAGTACCCCCAACAATAATACCCTCAACCCATGGGGGGAATTTTAGAGGCCGAGGACAAGGAGGAGGATTTGGTCGTAGAAGAGGACAAATTATATGTTATAATTATGGGAAGCCTAGACACTTTTCAAGGGACTGCACAAGTCCTACTACGACATGTTTATACTACAAATATTTTGATCACATTGTTGAGGAATGTACTCAGTTAATTGTGAGATGAAATACCAAGATTGTGGGAAACCAAAATCTGCAGACACCGAATCCCAATACAAACCCCAATTAGAATATCCAAATTATCTTTGTTGAACCAAGGGAACCACATATTGATGTTGGGACAGGAGGAGGTGATGCAACTAGGGAATATCAAGAATCACCATATGGACAACCGCAGGTGCGATGACCAACACAAAAGAAAGCACAATTCGATGTCTAAAAAGAGAAGGAAGTATTATTCGACGCGTGACAAGAATTTGTCAACAGAAATCAAGCGTCAACTTCTACTACTACACCACCTAAAGGACCAATATGGGGAATGCCTGAAATATTTGACCAATTTCTCTGAAAAAAACCAATGGGAAAGGTTTGTAAATTAAAGGAATTCTTTAGCACTAATACAAGATAAATATGTTGTCACAAAATTGACAACTCTAATCAAATAACCTCAAGAAGAGGCGTGACTAGAAATAAGGGTTAATCATGTGGGAAAAATATTGAAGATTGATCACGAACTAAGAATGTATGCACAAATAGGAGATTAGAAATGGACTATATTATTCTGGACTTAGGCTATGATGTTAACATTATGACTAGACAAACATGGGATATTATGGGGAAAATGAGACTCATATGGTATCTTGTCTAACTTCAATTAGTGAGTCAATCGAAAGTTCTACATATTGGTCGACTAACTCAGGTGACTATCGAGATGGAAGACCTTAAAAATTATTTGATTTCGAAGTGATTGACATTGTGGATGATACAAATCCGTATCCCATGCTTCTGGGTTTCATCTTAGTGATTGATAATCATACTATTATCAATTTAAATAAATGAATCTTAAAGTTTATAGATTCATATCTAAGGGTGGTCACACCAATTGATCTACTGGAAGGTCATAGATACGTCGAGCACGTGAATAGTGAAGGGAAAGGAAGATATCTTGACAATATATATAACATTAATTCTACAATGGATGATTATGTAGATCCAATGGCTGATGGAAATCTCAGTTGGCGCAACATTAGTTCATGTACATTGGATTCTGGAGAAGCTTTGGACAATTGGAAGAACCGATTGCATGAAGTGTTGATGAGAAGATGCGTAAGAATTACACAATATGTGCGAGAGGTAGATAGTGAGGTAAGTGATATACCCACATATGAAGGTTTACCTAACATGCCATATTTTCTAACATAATTTGAATAAAATGTTACAGAACATCAACGTTGGTCTGACCTGGACTTTGTATTAACACTTGCCAGATGGTGGGTCATACATAAACAATCTATCTCATAATGGCCTCAATGCCAGAGATTGATGGAGATATGATTTGGAGAGGAGATCAGCGATACTGGTTAGAAGTACACACGATTGACATTTCCTATCAAAAACATTGAATATTTCCATGCAACATGGGTTGTATGTTCACGAGAGGAGTGGTTCCATTGATTTGTACATACTCTGTATATGATACCAAGGAATGGGTACACGTCAGTTGAGATGCGATGTGGAATAGTTGAATGGGGAATAGGAATGGTTCCCTTTCGAGTCAAGAATTCCCCTGCTATCTTTTCAGGATAGTAGTGGCTTCTTTCAAAGACTTTATTCATAAATTTATTGAGGCCTACTTCGATGACTAGACATTGTTTAGGCTCATAAAAGAACATATTGAGAGCCTCTGAATTATGTTGGAGCGGTGTCAACAATATCATATTTCATTGAATCTAAAGAAATGTATAGTTTGTGCCCTATTTGGAATTCTGTTGGGACATGTGGTTTATCGTGATGAAATCCTAGTTGAACCTACTAAAATTTCAATCATTATCAACCTGCCATCCCTTGTGATAGTAAAGAAGCTGAGAACAGAATTTAGACATACAAGATACTATCAAAAATTTATCAGAGGATATGTAGAGATGAATGCTCCGCTGGAGAAGTTGTTGAAGAAGGACGTTAATTTTCAATGGATCAAGCACTACTAAGAGAATCTGGACACTCTAAAGAACAATATCGTCATAGCGCCCATACTAGTTTTTCCATACTGGAAAAATAAATTTCACATACATGTCGATATGTCGCATGCCATACTCGACATTGTACTCACACGGCCCGACAAAGGGTCAAATGATCATCCTATTTCCTTTTCTATGGTGTATGTGCTTAAGAAATTTTGACACTATTTGTCAAGTGGACATTTCAAGATGTTCACAGACCATTCAACATTGAAATACCTAGTGAACAAGCAACTGTTGGGGATGAAGATTTTCCAGTAGCTTCTCCTTTTCTAGGAATTTGACTTTGAATTTATTGCTAAGACAGGTCGGATGAACTCAGGACCATACCACCTATCGAGGTTTGAAAGTGGAGAAGAACCTGTGAATCTCGATGATAGTCTTCCTAATTGTTGTATAGGAATAAACACCTTATAACCGAAGGTCTAGGGTTACCAACATACTCATGAAACTTGCAGGAAATCAACTCTAGAGTGCAGTAAAGGAAATAGGAGGATAGAAAAGACTCACCCGATACACGACGGTTGATCCTAGCTTGTCCTCTTCCACTCTGCTTCTCCTCCAAATCCTTCAGGGATGCTTCTCCTTCACCTGTCAAGAGTCAATCTTCCAGATACAAGATGATTCATATATATAAACGGGTTAGATAAATCATATACAGAATGCTGAATCATAAATATTTATCAAACCACAATATATGAGAGACATTCAAGACACATATGGAAGAAGGATTCTCTTTATTAACAATAATGAAAGAGTTCAGATTACAACCCAATGCCTGAGACAAGGAATCCTCTGAAACCAAAGGATTCTGAGTTCCACTGCTCCAAAGACTTTTGTATAAACTCCACCAGCATAACTTTACTCTCCAAGTGTATATCTTTAACACCCTCCAAAAGGCCTATATTTATACTTGGTGAAATAAGGCAGTTTCGAAGGTTGAGGAGGTTGAGACAGTTAAGGTGATTAAGGTTAAGTGCTTAACTAATCTCAAGTAATCGCGTGTTTCTATTTTTAATGTCAAAGGGACATGTACGCGGGTATCAATACTGGCAACTCGTGTATGACAGACGAGTTTCTCTTAGGGTAACCCGCGTACAGATATGTACATGAGATGCAACAACCGATACTCACGTACCACACGTGAGTTGCATATCTAAAGAGTTGCGTACATAACTTGACATATCTAAAAGGTAAAAATAACCAGCTAGATGGATGATAAATGTAGTTCATAATATGCCCATCTATAGTTTTTTTGGCAACCCTCAATGCATAAATGTCCTTTTGTGTGCCAACATGAGGAATGTCGGCACTCGGATGGAGAGGTTCCATTCAGGTGGATAATAGATGCCCCCTAATGTGTGAGGTCAGAGGGAAACGATGGCCGAAATACATTATAATCTTTATCTTTGGAGAACTCAGAAATCCAATGGAGCAGAGAGAGTACCTGAAACAAATACATAGTAATGTCATATACAAAGTTACATCTGAGGATGCTATGTTCAATTTACTGGAACACTAGCTCCTTAACAATATTTGAGTACATCATATGATACGGGTATGAAACCACATATATTACAAAGGTGGATCAAAGACACAATATACAATAATAATGAGTCTTTAAAGATCTGGAAGCTGTGTATATGAATAGAACATAATATTGCACAACTTAGTCCATAGGTGAGGAACTAAGGTCTTCATAAATAATCCCAAAGAACCAAGACAATCCAAGCCATGTGAATAAGGGTAAGCTAAATTCGAACATGGAAAGGATTCCACAGTTTGTCAATCAATAGATGATAATCGACAAATGAAGAAAAGGAATTCACTAATGATGAAAGTGAATCCTAAGGTACAAATTTCAAAACTCTAGGTCTTCGTCATCAGGAAGTACTGAAATAGAACCATGTTGTGATAAGGAAGGCAATAGATCCCACAAGGGATCACATGAGTGACTAGGAACTGGGCAAAAGAAGGGAGATAGAATAGATAATAGATATAACAATGACGGGATCAGGCTATAGATCAGAAATTAGGTATAGTCCTTGAACAATGAGCACAACACAAAGATGACCCAAGGCAGCGTTTAACTTATAGATAGAACAACTAGACTTATCTGTCATGTAGGAGACATGATCAGATTCCCCGGGTATAACTGACAGGAGGAGGAGTAAGAAACTCAAAGTAATAGCTGAACGGAAAAGTAATCACTGAAACATGGATATTGAAAAACAAAGAGTGTTATGTTCAAGGATGACATGCTGCCATTACTGAAAACAAGAGAAAACTTCTTCCTTACCTTCCCTGTTAAATTTTAATGAGTCCAGGAAAGTAAACTCGGATCCCTCTTCATTTTTTAACAAGCTTGAAGAGATGGGAAAATAATGCTTGATAGTGTCACTAATTTGTGGATTTAACAAGCCCAAGTTAGTACATGCTTGACATTTTTTTCATAGTTTAGAGAGTCTGAAAACTCCAAAGAAGACTCCAGGGGGGGGTGCTTTTTCGTACAATTTAGTCTCCTGAGGCCGAAAAAGTATAAAACATACCAAACAAGAACTCTCTTAACTTCCGAAGAAGAAAAGGTGCATATTTCTCATACTTAGTCAGGAAGGTCCGAAAAAGGTTAAATTACCACCTACCCAATGCTCCTTCAAAAGCAGCATATAGCCTAAGTTTTACGAGTGTGAAGGAAGGCAAGATCACTTGGAAAGATCCATTTGATTATGAGAAATGGGGTTTACAACAATAAACTCGATGCTTTGTTCTTTAGGGTTTAACGAGCATGACAAAGACATAAAGTACACTCAGAATATTTTTCATGTTTTGGTCCAGAGCACGAAAAAAGAGAAAACTAAGCTCATACCGGGGGTTCCTTTTCCGTAAATTTAATCCCTCGGGTCTAGAAAAGTGATAAACCTATGCCTGAGAATACTCGTCTCAATTCTAAAGAAAGAGAGTGTTCCTTTCTTGTATTATTTCACATGGTCCGAGAAAGAGATAACCTACCACCAATGTGGATGCCCATTCACATATTCTTAACGAGCCTCAATGGACAAGTTTACTCGGCAGTCAAGTCTATTTTGAGGAGTCAGACTTGGGCCTAAAGAAACTCAAAATATTTCCTGTGAAGTTTTAACGAGTCTAGAAAATTCAACTCGGGGCCTCCTTACTGTTTTTAACAAGCTCAAAGGAGAGCAAAAAGAATTCTCTAAATGCGAGGAGATGAGTGTCATAGGCAGGTGAAACTAGTTCCAAGCGCAAGGAACAAACCTATGCATAATGCAAGGAAAGTGAGCAAGATAAGGACACTCGGGGAACGTCTCCTCAAGGTAAAAAGTGTCAAGTTGCAAAGGCAAAACGATACAAGGCTTAGGGATGATGAGAACAAAAATGAGGTCTTATACAACGAGCTAAAAGCGTGGAAGCCGGCATCAGGCTCATAAGCATGAGCAGGGCACATGCAAATGTAGTTAAAACTTGAACAACAAGGCGAGGCCAGTAAACAATTGTGAATCCAACTAAAAATCCTATCTGCAAGAAACAACAACATCAAAATCATATTCAGAAGAAACAATCTGATGCGGGTCACTTTCAAAGAAACACATGTGACTTTGCTATCTTCTACAAAAGGGAAAGTCAAGGCGAACCGACTGAAGAAGATTCTATAGCACCAAGGCTCGAGGGTTTATAATCAGTAAAATCAACCTGAGAAGGAGAGCAAAAATCAACAAGGGAGATAGAGTCTGTAGGAACAAACTCAGTATCACAGGAGTTGAAAAATTCATAAGAAAAATCAAACTCATTAGGATCACTGACTTGTTGTTCGAAAGGAGAGTCCAAAAACTCAACAAAACCAACATAAGAAGAAAGGTCAGGCTTACTAGGAAAATCAGGGTTATACTTAGTCACAACTGAACCAACATCCAAAAGAAGGTCAAACTGTATCAAAGACTCTAGGAAAACTTCATCTGAAGGAAGGAGATTATCCGAGACAGGACACATGTCTAATATTTCAAGTGGATTAACAGAGTGGAGAGCATGCTCCATAGTCTGTATAGGGAAAGGATCTGGCGTTGTAGAAAATGTGGATTCAACTTTGCTTCTGTTCACTACGCAGTGAATTCTTCCTTGCAGGAATTGAAGGATCTCACGGCGGAATCAATTAAATGTAGTGGAATCAGACTTGAAGGATTTGAAGTATCTCACTGAGTAATCAAACAAGGGAAAGGGACTGGCATTGTAGAAAATGTGGATTCAACCCTGCTGCTGTTACGGCTTTGAGTCCCCCAATCTTTTGAAAAAATTACAAACCCTTTGGCTTCTATTTTGAAAAATTTTTCTAGATCCTTTTTCTTTTGTTTTGAAATTTTTTTCCAGATTCAGTCTTGTTGTTGTTACGCAAAGATTTGAAATCCCCCAATATTTTGAAAAAAATACAAACCCTTTTGAAAAAGTTTGTGAGATCCTTTGGATTCTCTTTTGAAATTGTAAAAGGTTTTGTATTCTCTTCAAATAATATACAGTGTTTGTTAATAATAAATTTCATGCATTTCTTTGAAAAAATTACAAACCCTTTAGAAAAAGTTTGTGAGATCCTTTGGCTTCTCTTTTGAAATTGTAAAAGGTGTTGTATTCTCTTCAAATAATATATAGTGTTTGTTAATAATAAATTTCATGCATTTTTCAACGTGTGGGAAATAATATACAGTATTTCTTAATACTCAATTTTATGCATTTCTCAACCCGTGGGATGAAAACGCAAAGCTGTTTTGTGTTTTCTAAAATGCATTCTCATGCAATCTCCACTCAGTTTGATAAGTAGCGATGTGACTGTTCATTATATTTACAAATTTTAATTTCTTAAATAATTTGTTTCCCTAATAAATTTGAGGAAAAAATAGTATATATCTTTTTTTAAGAGAGATTTTTTTCTCAAATTACATTCTTTTACTTTAAAAGAACTTCAAAATTAAGAAAATAAAGGCTTTGGTCTAGTTCATTCTAGACTTGGGGATTTTTATTTACTAGTTAAACTCTATAAATATTTGTTATCATTCAACGTGTTGCTTCCTATAACCTTTCCCTGCCACATGGTTTCACAATTGATGTAGAAACCTTGGATTACAAGGACATGGAGTTCTCCATCACAGCTGCTTAGGTTTATTATTTTTCATAGGATTAAAATACTTTGGGAGATCAGTATATTGTTACGAGGACGGGTTTTTTATAAATTATAACATTTAATTATATATTATAAAATGAGAATATATTAAAATTAACTGATAATAAATAATAAAAGTTAAAATTTGAATCAACTTTTAATATTTAAGAAAGAAAATTTTAAACCTATGATTTCATCCATGTGATATCTCTGTTTGTATCATTCTCCATTGAAATGGAACTAACGATAATTTTTTCATTTGGAAATGAAATGGTGGATGTTTTTTTTTGTAAACAAGGTAAGTTGATATTTCTTGTCCAGTTTATGTGAGGGTACAAGTTTGTTAGAGTAGAAGTGTCGAAACAAGTTACTTGCATCGATTTTGAAACTGATTATTAGGGTTCCTGTGGTTATTGTTATTGTTCTCTGTGAAAAAAAACTGAAGTTTTGGTGATATTGGAAATAAGAATATGTTTTTGTGACTGCACTGACACCGTATTATTACTCATGACAACCTCAATATTCATTAAAATATTTTAGTATAAACCAATGCAAATCATTGTGAGCTCTGATTTCGAAGAACACACAACATTATATAATGTTGAATTTCAACAGACAGGTAATATGGTGACCTACACCGTTTTATCTCCTACTATGAAAATTTTAGCTTCAAATTACCCTCTGGTAGGTATAGCAGGACGTGAACTTGTGACCACCCAATGCTGAGCTACCTGGACCACTTTACGCACTCTAAAAGTAAAGGCATCTCTATTCATTTGAGGCGAAACTACACCAATAGCTAGTTCTCAGCCAATCAATACCCAGTCCTTTATCTTCAGTCCACCAATCAATGCTCGGTCCTCTATTGCCATATATTGCTCAGTGAATGATATTTCGGTTCAGCGAATCAATTAAATAAGTGCTCTATGTGAGGCCGACTGAACTATATCCCATGAGCCCATTGTTGGGCAATCAATCCTAAAATATCTGGGAGTTCACTCTACCTGGTGTATGCCTTTATTTGTTTCATTTCTTTATGATAGAAATATTTTCAAAACACATGTTCCCCCCCCCACCTTTACCAAGGTCATTGCTACTAAAAATTCAACCTGGTTGTGATCCACCTTGAATTGCTAGGGAAGACTAGACTGAGATCAACCTCAGGTTGTTTGCTGATTCACATTCACCTGCGTCCTTAATAAGTTGATCGTACACCACGGAAGTCAAAGACTCCACCTCAAATTATTGGCTGATAGATCACGAATAATAGAGGTGGAAAATCCCTCTAATAAACCTGGCCTATGTAGATGGTAAATATTCTAGCAGAGTCGCTTACTTAGTAGCATCAATAAATATTCCAGCATAGTCGCTTATTTAAGTGGTTGAAAGTGTTGAAATTATATTGCTTTATTTTCACATTTTATAAAATTTTTGATGAGTTAAAAATTATAATTAGGGAAATAGAAAGAGAATTTATAACAAACCAAAAAGTAGATCGTAGGGGCACAAGATACCTCACAGAAAGGACGATGAAGGGCCAGTTGACGCAACAAGCTCGAGTAATGAAACCACCCCTTTCTCATTAAAATTGAGCTCATTGGATTATGAATGAGATATTTAGAAGTAAGCTTGAAGGCTACAATTCCGTTCTTCTATCTAGGTTCCTTGTTGCAAGGTCGGGTTGCTTGTTGCAAGGCTGGGTTTAGGCCTTTCTTTTATACTATAAAATTATTAATAAATATAAATTAATATTTTTGATGAGTTACAAATTACAATCTTTTCTTTATTACAATATAAAATTATTAATAAATATAAATTAGTAATTTTTCGAAATAATTTTAAGTGACATTAAAAAGTTATTAGAATGGTTGAAATTATTAATAAATACAGATGAATATTTTTTTTAGAGATGATATTAAGTGACATCAAGAAATTATTAGAAATTCTAATTAGAATGATCTATTCAAATTTCAAAATCCTCTATCATTATAATGTTACAAGTGTATATGTGAAACCCATACTTGTAAATTTCTTTAAAACTAATAATATTGAATCTAAATTTCATAAATTAGAGTTAAATCATTAATACAAATTGATAGAGTTAAACCGTTAATATAAAATTTATAAATAGTTTTAAATTCTAAAAAAACAATATTTATTTTCTAATAAATTTATCTTTATATGCTTACTTTTAGATTCTCAAGGTTTTTATTTTGAATTTTGGACACACATTTCTTTAAGTTATACCTCCACAAAGAATTCATTGGGAAGATTTGTGTTTTTCTTCAAATGGAATCGACAAAATTTTCCATGGTGTGACATTAATAACTTAATCCCGAAATAATTTTTTTTACCACAAATTGCTATTGCATAATGATTTGTTATGTTAGGAAATCAAAGGATGGTGAGATTGTGTTTCCATCATCCATGTGTGGAAATTATAAAAATATCATTTACTTATGAAATTTGTGCTCCTCCTCACTTCAAATAAATCTTATTATCAAATATGTATTTTATTATTAGTGGTTATATTTTATTGTGTATAAAGTTAAGTATAGGTTTAAGTTTTATATTTGTAAAAATTATTTATTGTTTTTAAAAAATGCCTCTTAGATTTAATTTTTGTTTTTGTTTATTATTTATGCTTTTTAAGTTTAGTTTCGAGAACCTTCGAATAATCTCAAAAAGTCATGAAGAATAGGAAAATATTAGCAACACAAAACATAGAGATTAAAGATCTACAAACGTCAAATCTTTCTTAGCTATCTCATATATGTTCCTCCATAGTCATTTTATCCTAAAGAGTGTTCTTGTTTGGAAAGTGGTTACCGATTGTTGTATGCTAAAACAAATGAATAATTGAAATTTATAATTCCCATTAGGAACCTTGCTACAAACATCAAACCTCTCTTACCCAATAGTGTTTCAATATGTTCCTCGATAGTCATTTTATCCTAAAGAGTGTTCTTGTCTGGAAAATGGTTACCAAGTATTGTATATTAGAACAAATGTGAAGTATTGAAAGTTATAATTCCCATTAGGAACCTTGCTATGGAAATTACTGAGCAGCAAATTTAAATAATGATTAGCTTTGGCAGAAAATTGAAAAGATTGTAGTCTAGCAATCTAGATCTCTTAACTGCTTTATGGTGAATCTATAGGGGCAAGAATTGATATTTTTTTGACATGCTATTGTCCAAGTTGCAACATGTTTCTGTACAGATTCCAAGTTGCAACTTACATGTTGCTTACCACGTTTCACAATACGTTATGGTATCTTTTCACCACATTTTAAAATACGTCATGAATGGTGTTTACTGTGATACGCATTGAAATTGGGCAGCCATGAAACCTAAACTATAATTGTTGGACGACCACTAAACACAAACTATAATTGTTAGGGAGCCACAAAACACAAACTATATAGTTTTTTGAACAAATCCCAATTGAATAACATGGGGATGCAAACACGTGAGAACTAATCTATGTTATTCTACTAGTTAGTTGTAATGAAATGCATTCCTTTGTTCTATTCAAGTCATTTCCACACATAGTAATTTCAAGATTAATTTGTTATTTGTTTTCACTATTAGGGATATACCACTTTTGCTCGGTTTCAATAGCCTCTCTGCATCACTTTTCCTAAAACGGGCCTTCAATGAACAATAGTAGTTTTATATTCTAGAATATATGGTGTTTCATATAAAAAGTGACAACGTTTCAATCAAGTGATTCTCTTTTATAAAGATGAGATTTAAGAATTGATGATGTTTCATAAAAATATTAATGAAATCTTGTAGAAGAATAAATGTTTTTTTTATAGGAAATGGCTTTGTAAAGGCTATTTTAAGATATCATTGTATATATGGTTATATTATTTTTTGTAAATAAAAACATGATATTACATCAGATGGAAGCCATTACAAAGTAGGGATACAAAACAGGTCTAACAGTCTTCTGGCATGGAGAAGACCTGCACAGAGCTGGACATGAGCCACAGAGGCCAAAAAACAAGACAAACACTGGGACTTAGACTAGTAGTGGGCACGCAGGCCCTATCCTTTCAAAAGAGAGATGAGATAAAACCCTGAGCCAGAACAGGAATTCGCACAAAACCGGGCTGCAGGAAAAGCCCCATTACATGCCTAAAAAGCATTGGAGAAAACTTAAAAAACTTAACAAGCCGAAATACCGGGCTTCGAAATAACTAGTTTACCTAGGTAGTCACTCCATTTTCTGAAAATTCGAGGGCAGACATGACATAATTGGATGAGACAGAGCAGTAACTATACCATGAGGGTTTTGAACCAGAGGAGAGGGAGATAATATCCTTCTTTTCTTCTTACTGCATTGTTTGTAGCTGTCCCTCAGGTGAGCCGCCTCGTCAAGACCTTTTCCCACGGAGAAGAAAGAGACACCCAGTCTGGAAGCAATAACGTCCACCTTCTGGTGAATGTGGCATTCTCCATTGTGGTGTTTCCATTCTCTCACCAGTTCCTCATCGCTCGCCATCTTGGCTTCCCTTTCCATGTAAGAATGGCCTACCATCTTCATGTTCACCCAGTACTGCATGAGGAGACGATCATAAGTTGTAGCACGCCCCGCAGTGGACCCAGGAACTAGGACCCAATCCACCACCTCATGATGGGGTTCTTCCTTGGGCGTATTTTTCACGGTATTCCAAAGGTCCTCGACCTTACCCTCAACTTCCCGATAGATGTTTAGGGGGATAATATCCTTGAAAAAATAGGCCTCTTCTTGGGCCTGAAGTTGCACTCCCGTAGCCTTGTAGGAGATTTTTGTAGCACCTTGCTCGGATGGGGATTCAGCACGGGATTTGCCTTTAACCAACTAACTATGTGGGGCCATTTTTGGAAAAAGAGAATTCTGAGCAAGGGCATGAGGAAAGGAGAAGGTAGAGAGCCACACCCAGACTAGACCAAAGGGCCACGGGAGAAACCAGAGGATCCGAAAGGTAAGGAGAAATATTGAACGATGAAAATGGCTCAACCAATGGAACAAGAAATAAGAAGGAAAAGGAGAAATCATTACCCCATCTGGATTGTACCAGGATGATTTCATTGCTCTGAAGGAGATCACCTCCCTCGTACCCTTTGTGATGGTGAAATCTCTTGCTAAACAGATAGCTGTGTCAATTCGGTCGTCCCTCTTTAACCCATCCATATTTTCATCTGTGTTTCCAACGAGCAAAATAATGGCCAAGGACAACCCCCTCTTCCATCAATCGTTTGCCTCATTAAAGCACTCAGGAATCTTGGTGTTAGTTTGTCATGGCATGCTCACATCATCTGTCACCTATATCCACCACATCAATCGGGCATGCCAAGTGCATACCACCCATGAGATCCTGCACTGCCAAGTGTCTGCAATGATGAGCCCATTCATTTGCTTCTAAGGACACAAGTGGGCCCCATTGATGATCCAACTCCCCCTCGACCCCCACGTTCACAAGAAGGTCCACTGCCTTTTTGGAATTTCATCTTACAACGAGACCGCGGGGTGGGCATGGAGCATGCCATGGAGCTCATCCAAGCGGCTGGCTAACCTCCAACTGGTGGACACTTGGCCGCTGACTTGGCCATATGCTAAATCGCCTTGCCATCCGAATCATTATACTGGAGTCACCCTCAATTATCGCCAAAAAATTGTTGCTACGCACCAGACAGTTCAAACCTTGAAGCATCCCTGCGAGTTCTACATAGTTATTGGTGTCTCGGCCTATGGATCCTAGAAAGATGAAAATAATCCTTCCTTGTGAGTCTTTGCATAACCCGCCATATCTTGTAGCACCAGGGTTCCCTCTAGAGGCCCCATCGAAGTTAAGTTTGAAAACCAGGGAAGGGGGTAGAGACCACGACTTGGGGCTGGAAGGATGAAGGATCCTATCGTGCTTACAGAGCCCATCTAGCTGGGATTTGTCCAAACCCCAAAATTTGCCAACATGAATTTCATCAGCGGGTATAAACTTATCTTCTTCGTGCCATTGCATGCTTCTAATGGAGGAGAGAATATTTTCCCACATCGTTTGCGAGACCTTATCAAGGTTGGAGTGTTTGTCCCAGAAGATTTGGCCATTCCTTTCCTTCCAAATGCACCACATGATCATACCAGGTAAGGAATTCCAAATGTCCTGATAATTCTATTTTTCAAATTTTTTTGGTTCCATTCCATCAAAGTTCTCGCCAGATGGGCTCTTTTCCTGTCACTTTTCCGTAAACCCATATCCCCTTTATCCCAAATGGCTGCAGCAAAAGGGCAGCTATCCAGGAGATGGTTAGTGGTTTCCTCTGCTTGAGAGCATAAGAAACATTGAGAAGGTCCTTGGATGCCACACTTTCGAATATTTTCATCGGTGAGGATGCGGCCTTTACCAATTAGCCAGGAAAAGGTGGCTACCTTGGGCCAAAAGTTTAGTGTCCAGATCTTCTTCCATATTTCCTCATCCTCGGCGTGGTTCCCAATTTGAATGTTGTACGCCTCCTTAATGTTAAACATTTCTTTTTTGAATATGGCCATCTCAGCACATCCTGCTACTCCGTGGGTTTAATGCTTCGCCTGTGCATTTCCTCTTGGAAAATCTCCCAGTCTTCCACATCAATATGGTATGGTTTGTTAATTAAGATCCAGCACTGCCGCTCATTAATGATTTGCTCTTGCTAGAAGTGATGAACAAGAGAACGACCCTCCGCCCTAGCCAATTCTTGAATAGGAGTCCACCTTGGGTTGTCACCCAAACGGGGGAATTGGTTCCATGAGTCTTCCTAGAACTTCGCATTCCTTCCATCACAAATTTCCCAAAAGTTGTGCTATTGAACCAGGTGTCTTCCACCTTTGGCCTTCTTCCATATAGGGGATCCATGTTGTTCTTCATTAAAGCGGATTAGTTGAGACGGGGGCTTGTCATGGCCATATTTAGAGCGCCAAAACCGAGATGATGGTTCAATGGTGTGGGAGACCCATCTCCACCAGAATTTCTCTCCTTGAACTTCAGCCATGATTTTCGAATCTCTTAAACCAAACCCCCCCTTCAACTTGGGCTGGCATATGTTGTCCTAGCTTACCAGGGCAAATTTAGCTTTATCCTCTCTGCCTCCCCACAGGAAATTGCGCTGGATGCACCGAATCTCACAGAGAATGGAATTCGATGCCGAGAGGACAGAAAATAGGTATATGGGCATCACTTGTAAGACAAATTTAATCAAGACCAACCTGCTGGGTAAGTTTAGAGATCTGAGAATCCAGCTAGCGAGTTTTTGTTTCATTCGGTTAAGGAGTTAAAGCCAGGAAGTACGCTTCAATTTATGCGGGCCAAGAGGGACACCTAAGTATTTAGAAGGGAAAGAGCCTTTCGAGAAACCCAAGATACGGAGGATGTTCCTTTCAGAGGCAGGAGTAGTATTGAGGAAAAAGACTTGGGATTGGGCCTAATTTACAGCAAGTCCATAGGCTTTGGCAAAGAGATTCAGGCAATATTTGAAGCTTCTCGTTTCTTGGACTGAAGGGTACCCCATGAGCATGGTATCATCCATGAATTGTTGATGGGTTTGAGCATCCATGGTATCCATGAGACGGATACCACGAATATTTCCACTTTCTGCCTTAATTTGCAGGAGACAAATCAGACCTTCAGCCATTAAGATAAAGACGAAAGGGGAGAGGGGATCCCCCTACATGAGGCCTCTGGAATATTGAAAGGGACAAGTTGGGGCTCCATTCAGGAGAATGCTGAAGAACGGGGTGGAGATGAGACCCATTACCCATTCCACTGAGACATGGTAGAACCCATAGGATTCTAGCATTTGGCAGATGAATTTCCAACTTAATTTATCATAGGCCTTATAAATATCAATTTTGATCAACATACCTGGTTATCTCGAGCTTTGCAAGGAATGCAGGACTTCATGAACGAGGATAACCCCATCCAGGATTTGGCACCCTTCAACAAAACCAGATTGTTCCAGGTAGATTAGAGAGGGGAGAACAGTTTGTAGATGATTGGCAATAACTTTAGAGATGATCTTGTAGACCACATTGCATAGAGCCATAGGCCTAAACTTGTCTGTATGGTAAGCACTTGTTTTCTTAGGGATGAGGGAAAGGAACGCTGCATTGAAAGCTTTTAACACCGCCTTTTTTTCCCTCGATTCCTCCACTATTTCCACAACCTCTTCCTTGACCATATCCTATAAATAGTGGAAGAAGTTAGAGGTAAACCAATCCGGACTAGGGGATTTTCCTAGAGCCATCTGATTGATAGCCTCTTCAACTTCTTGTAGAGTTACTGGTTTTACGAGCATCTGATTATCTTCCCTAGAGACAGAGGGTGGGATTAGGCAAGTGATTTGAGTAATGTCTCTCTCCTTGTCATGGATATCTTCGTTGAGGATCTCCGCAACATAGTGGTTAAGTTCCTCTTCGATCTCTCTACACGTTTCTATTCGACCACCATCCATCGTTTTAAGTTTTTGAATCCTCAAGGAGTGCCTTTTCTGAATGACCGAATTATGGAAGAACTTGGTGTTTTTTCCCCATCCTGCAGCCATTTGACCTTGGATTTTTGTTTCCATTATATTACTTCCTGTCGTTCCCTTGCCTCTAGCTGCCCCTATAAGTCCTTTTCTTTTTTCTGCATGCCCTCGTCCCATCCATCTATCATTCCTTTCTAACTGAGTTGATCAAGTTCAAAAATCAGTCTTTTCTTGTCCTCAAAAATGTTTCCAAACTCCTCCTTGTTCCAGGTACGGATTTTGGATTTTAGCATTTTGAGTTTCCGTTGGAAGCAGTACATGACAGTGCCTGAGGTGGGGACCAACTCCTGCCACCACTGCTGAATAAGATCTTTGAATTCCTTATGCTCCATCTATAATTGTTCAAATTTGAATGGTTTCCTCAGAGTGGAGCATGTCCAATCCCACCGAAGGTAGATGGGCCAGTGGTCAGAACCTACCGCGAGGAGCACCTATGTCATGATCTCCCCCGTATCATGGAGTATGGACTCCGAGACCAAAAACCTATCCAGGAAGGATGCAACCAAGTGTTTGCCCCCACATTTTTTGTTCCATGTATACCATCCATTACCCGTTTCCATATCCACAAACGAGCTTTGGGCTTGGAAGATCCCAAAGGCCTCTTGAAATTTGTCCATAGTTCTTCGACCTCCCTTTTTATCCCCGAGGTTGGTGATGAGGTTAAAATCCCCTCCCATCACCCATATAGCTCCCTCCACTTGGCGGTTGGACCATTCTAAGAAGTCAATGAAGGCCCTCTTTTCATGGAAGCTGCTGGGGCCATAAATGTTCACCAGAGTACCCTTTGCCCCTGACACAAGGTGATGGAAATCTGCTAAGAGGGAAAACTTATTAGCACTCTAGTTCAAGAGCTCAACCACCTGGGGGAGCCAGAAGGTTGCAATGCCCCTTGATTTCCCAACAGCATCCAAGGGCATCACTTGGCTACCTTTCTAGATCTTACTTTTGATTTTCTCCAAGCCTTCAAAACTGCATTTAGTTTCTTGAAGAAAGAGGATATCAGGGTTTTCCCACTTTATTTTCCTATTGAGAGTCCTCCACTTCCTGGGATTGCCACAACCCCTTATATTCTAGGAGATTAAATTCATTGGGAAGCTTTGGAAACTTCAAAGAAGGCCACCCTGATCGTAGGGTATTGGCCTGATTCTATGAGTTTGACACCTACTTCTGCAATGCATTACTTGTTTGATTTCCTTCCTCACCATTGCTCTTCCTCTGGAGGTTTTCGCTTATTCCCAGTTTGAGGATCTAGGTCAATCCCCAAGTTCAGATGAGCCTCAGCCTTGATTATTTCTTCTTGGAGGAGCTCAAGTTTCCTTCTGGGCATGTAACCTTTCCCATTTTTACCACATTATTCTTCTATCGTGTCCAGATCTAATTCACCTAGTTCCATTTCTTCGTCCTCGTCTTCCTCCACTATTTCCATCTGTTGGGTTTCCATCCCATCTGGGGCATTGATGTCCTTGGTGGGATGGGCAACCTCCTCTTTTTCCTTAGGCATGCCATCCTCTGCTGTGTCCCCAAGGACCTCGAAAGCATTCCTGGAATGGATCTCCCACGTCTCTGTGTCTTTTTTGGCTTTTGGTGTCCCGCTGGCCCTGATTCTTTTGCGGTTTTTGACCTGGCTGAAGCCACCAGGGGGAGTCCCATTTATCTCCGAGCGATGGTCTACTGGGACGGGATTTGCAACCATCCCGGGACAATTTCGTCCCAAGTGACCATATTCATGACATTGTCTGCATCCAAACGGGATCTACTCATAGTCAATGGGTTGGATCCATTCTTCATCTTCCAAACTTAGGTTTATAGCTTCTGGCAGCTCCTTGGAGAGATCTAAATAAACAGAAATACTTGCAAAGGAGGTATACCTCTAGGCCTTTGTTTTCTCGGCCACCTTAATAAACTCACCTAGGGTATTTCCAATGCCCCTCAGGGTTTTCAGATCCCAATATTCCCTTGGGAGGGAGAAGAGGCGGATCTAGGCTAGGGCCACAATCATCTCCTCTGTTTCAGGGTTGAATTGTTCCTTCCATGGATGGAAGTAAAGACCAGTGGAAAAAAAGAAATAAGGCCTCCCTCTAAGATATGGTCACGATCCTCTTGGTTGAAGAAAATAATTGTGAAGAAACCCTTAGAGCCGAGTTGCAGGTCATAGGGACCTTTAGGGTTCCAAACGTTGCTGATCCATTTAACCAGATCCTTTTCCTTGGGTGAGATCCCCACGAACTTTCCAATCAAAGCGTTTCCCTTCCAGAGCTTGATCGTGCTCCTCACCTTCTCGGATCGAACATGAACTGTTGGAATGGTGGGGGATTTTGGCAGGCAGCCCCCCACACCGGGCTTTAAGCCGACGGATGAACCCTCTGGTTGGTCCTTTGGGGCTGGGCCCACCCCATTGAATCCATCAGGCCTCGAAGAGGCCGACTCCATCAAGGGTTCACATGGGAAGGCCAAACCACTCGGAGAACCAGCCAGCTTCTACGAACAAATGGCCCTAGTGGCTAGGCAATTCCTGTCGACAACTTAGCGAAAAATCCCTGCAAACCCTAGCCAATGCTCAACCTCTCGTATGTGCATCGAGCGGACTCACTCTCTAACTATGGTTACATATGTGCATCGAACCATCGATATTATTCACAATAAGATATCTGCTACAATTGTGAAGGTCTTATCAATAAAATTGCCATTCCTTTTTGGTATATTGCAAGCAAGGAATATCGATTTAGGTCGGGCTCTCTTTATTGTCGAAACCTTAAAAGACCTTTATCACCGAACTCTAATCAATATGGAAATAACACTATAAATAAAAACAATTATATCTACAATCAAATAAAAATGACCTTTTATATCACAAACATAATTCCATTCTAATTAAAATGACCTTACTTAAAACCAAAAAAATTATGTTTAAAATTTGGTCAAAACAATAATAGCAACCATAATTCCATTCTAATTAAAACGATTCTTAAATTAAAGTAAAACTTCCTTTACATACTATAATTATACATACTATAATTAAAGTAAAACTTCCTTTACATACCATAATGCCTTTGGACTATTCCGATGGATTTCTTTTTCTCTGAAATAGCTTAGTTCAATCTAAACTTTACCTACCATATCCATATTTAGGATTTTGAGATATTAACATTTACTAAGTTCTTTTTAATATCAAAAGCACTAATGAGATATTAACAAACTAAACAATTGAGGAATAACTACTAACAACATATTAAATGGCCTATTGGGTTATGTAGTCATTAGCTCACAACCGTTTGCTCACAACCGTTTGCACTACTAGTTTGCTCCCTTTTAGAGGGGAGATGGTAAAGAAAACAATGATTTACTGCACTTGATTATTGTGATTATATGATATTTTTTAGTGGGCACAAAACGAAATATGTAAAACTTGGGGCAACTTCTTTAATTAGTGTTTGATTAAAGAGTATTATATGGAACAGTTTTCCAAAAAGTCTAGCCATCATCAATACTTGTTAAGCAAATAAATTATCAGACTTCATTTATGTCATGAGCCATCATCAATACTTGTTAAGCAAATAAATTATCAGACTTCATTTATGTCATGACCTTAACTTTGTTCAATAATTTAATGTATCTTGAATGATATTTTTGTTTTGTTTCTTTAATTTTGTTGAATAGTTTAATATATCTTGAATACTATTTTTGAAATAGTTTAATGTATCTTGAATAATATTTTTGTTTTGTTTCTATTTGAATGATTTTAAAAAATTCTCAATTAAAGATTAGGAGATGTTTCTTATTAAGCGAGTGTTGAAAAAGTTTTCAAGAATCCATCCATCTCAAAAGCTATTCTCATTGGAAATATTTGTGATTGATTATATTTTTTATTAAAATTAGGCTATGTTTCCTATTGAACAAGTGTTGAAAAAGTCTTCCTAATGGTTAAGAGCATGTGTCTCCTCTTAGGAGGTCACGGGTTCAAATCCAGAGGGGTGTAGTGTATGTACACCTCTTTTTAGACTTTAGCAGTTAAATCGTTGCGTAGAGGGGGGTCCCTTGTCCCACAAACAAGGGGGTCTCATACACCAATTTGGTGTCTAGCTTGGCGGTGACCTTAAACATAGATTATTATTATTATTATTATAAAAACTATCCTCCTTGGAAATCTTTGTGATTGATTTTTGTTTATATTAATAAAAATGTTGGTATATTAAAAAATATTTGTTTTCATTATAAAAATATTCTTTAAAAGAAATACAATTTATTGATTTAAATAATTAATTAGTTGATAATTCACAAAATCATGATTAACATAATAAACATAAAACTTAAATTTGGTACTATTACAATCATAATTTTTAACAATTATTATTATCTTTTTTATTTAATTTAATAATTATTATTATCCTTTCCATTTAATTTAATAGGAGTGCTTCATTTATCCAAATTATTTATTTTCTAAACAAAACAAAAAAAGTAAAACATAAAAAAATTAAAAATCTTAAATAAAAATACGACTCTAACATTTAAATGGTAATTTTCTTCATACTTTAAATCCATTTCACACTTTTCTTAAGGGAGTCAAAATGGATCAATAAGACCCAATGTATGGACTATAAATACCTTAGTTATATTTCCAATCTTTCCTTGACTCGTATTACAAAGGTATTCCAAATGTTAATTTACCAACTTGTCTTTGCATAGTCCTAGGGTTGCTAGATTGTTGTTTTGTTATATATGTATTCAAATGGAACACTTTTATGACATGGTATTTGAGATCTTGGTCATAATATTTGATTTGATCATTGATTTCTATTTCTATCTCAATTTTGAGTTTAATATGTGCAAAACAAAAATTAAAAATAAAAACAAACTTCGCTCTATTGTAAAGTGACTAGCACACTATGATGTGGATTCTACATTATTAGGGTACAAGGTCTTTGCAAAATCTCTTGGAATGTTTGAACAATAAACTCTTGAGGTGATGTTATTGTCAACTTTTGAGAAGTTGTTGTGTTAACAACCCATTTCCATGTTTTCTAAGTCAATAACCTATTTCTACACGTCTTAAAGAATTGGCTAGGGACATTGCTAGCTCGTGACTCTTGTAATATAAAAGTAATTATGTAGAAGATGTGTTAAACAAATAGAACATACATTCAACCATAAACTATGGAATTATATTTATATTGTGGGGACATAACAAAAAACTACCACCCCAATTACAAGAATGTTTAACTTTTTACCAAGCTTCAATTCTCAACACTTTCCAAACACATTAGCTTGAGCTTCAGTTTTTATTTTGTTTATTTCTTCTTGTTCTTCTCTATGTTCAATAGAGACATGCTATTCTAAGTGTTTTTCATTTTTCTTTTTCTTCATATACAAAAAAAACTAAAATTTATTCGATGGAAAGCTAAAAACTTACATTAAATTAAAGATTATAAAAAAACTTAACTTCATCCTTTTGATAGACTCTGACTGAATCTGCTGACCAATAAGGTTGCCATCCAAAATTTTCAAACGTATACGAATACAATATTTTCAAATTATAAAAATATATGTATTACAGTGTAAGATCTCGGAGAACACAGCGTATTGTCACATTGGCGTCGCTATATTCTAAGAAGCAATCTCAGATCAACTGACATTATAGTCGTTACATCAAGCTCACACTAAGCTCGTATATAGGTTGTGGCCTCATTAGTATTTTTTATTTTGATCAAATACACGATCAGAGCTTGCAGCCACAACAATCCAATCGAAATCCAAGTCTAAAGAATAAACACAGAGACAGAAAGGAGCAGAGCACAAATAAAACCTTCGGATTTCAGGGGAAGAACAGCAGGCACGCCACTACTGGTAGGGGGAGCAGCCTCGGGAGAGGGAGCCGGGGTTTCCATAACTAATGCAGCAGGGGCGGGAGCGGGAGCCGGAACGTGAACGGGAGCGGGAGCCGGAACGGGAAGGGGAGAGGGAGATGGAGCAACATGAGGAGACAGTGGCCGTGATGCTGGTGATCGGCCGCCATGAGTTGAGATTACAACCACAAGAAGCTTTTCGTTTTGTTTGCAGTGATCGCTGGCACCGCTAATGAAGAAAAATGGGCCGGAGTGGTCGAGCACGATGGACCTGTTTCCGTCATTGGGTAGTAAAGTACGTATGGGTTGTGATGTATTGCAGGTTAGGTAATCGCTTTGAGTTACTTGAAGCACCGAATCCTCGCTTGAATTGTACAGGAACACTAACAATCAAAACAGTCCAGAAAACACCAAAACGAATTAATGAATCGATAAGCCATTTGATCGATTATGGAGATAATCCGTGAAAGTGTGGATGAGATTAGATTTCTTACCGAGAGAATCGCCAACCTGGAACCTCTGTTGTCCTGCNAGACAATCCGTGAAAGTGTGGATGAGATTAGATTTCTTACCGAGAGAATCGCCAACCTGAAACCTCTGTTGTCCTGCCCACAGGTCATAGTCGTAACTTTTGTTCGGCACTGCCCAGCGGCCACTTTCATCTCGAACTATGTGTTGACGGGCATGAGATCCACTGATCTGTATGAATGTCAAAAGAATACAGTACATTATGATCATCGCCATAGCTGCTTAATTGATCAACTGAACTCAATTGAAGAAGAGAACTCAATTCAATGTGATACTGATCCCTTTCATTTTTGGTTTGTTGCATTTATAGATCATTCATACAACACACACTGCTCTCTCATCTCTTTTGCTTTGAAAACCTTTCACTTTTGCTTTCCAGTTGTCCAATGGGCCAGAGGGAATAGATCAAATACAACATAAAATTCTTTCTCTCGAAGATCAAAGACCAAGAATTTTCCAACCAGAAAGGTTGTCAAGTAATACAATTTCGAGACGAAGAAGCGAGTGTTGGAAGACAATGAAATGCAAATCGCATTAAAAGGAGATCCAGTGATAAAGAAGAAGATTTTAGCTGAACGCCAACAAAATGGAAATAAAAGAGAGTGGTGGTGGTGCGTCTCGACTCAAAGACAATGAAATCGGATTCGTTTCGTAGAGCTTAATTCACATCGATTGACATTAACGTATTGATTGACACTAACTATGAGGACTTTGCCACAAAATATTACTTACAGGAATATATATAATAATATATAATAGAGTCGTGATAATAATAGAGTTATATATATATATATAAACCAAAAGTTATTGCTAAAAAGAGGAGAAATTACATTATACATTAACAAAGCTAAAATCTATTGGTGAAATGGAAGAAAATATATTGTTTATACATATCAAACATCTATAAACAAATAATAATACACAACTATATCTCAAATATGTTCCTTCTTGCCTACCTCTAATAAATCTAATAAAATACTTGCCTTCCTAGATTGATGGGCTCATAAATCTAATAAAATACTTGCCTTCCTAGATTGATGGGCTCATAAGAGAATAGAAAATGGTCTTTTAAATTGACAACTTTATTATGGACTATGCCAACATGTTGAAATTCAATCCATATGAAAGAGGGAAGATCCTATTTACACCTCAATGTTCCCTTGAATTCATATGTTTTAAGTTACCCAAACAACTTTCATTGTATGAAAAATAATAGAAAAACAATCTCATCACTATTGCATACATATAGCAAAATATCCTATAGCTTCAAGGAAATTAAGATGTTAAACACCCTAAAACTCACGGAGAAGAAAAAGCCGTGGTCCCAACATTGATGGACATTTTTGGATGGGCTCATAAGAGAAGGTCATGGTCCTAACATTGATGGACATTATTGGATGGGCTCATAAGAGAAGCGAAACATCCAAAATACTCACAATATAACAAATGAACTCATAAAATGAAAAAAATCTAGATGATTAGTAATTAGAACTAGAGACTTGAAATTAAGTTCAAATTTTATTCTATTATTCATAAAAGTAAAAGGGTTTTAGAAGAAAATAACACCTAAAGGAAGATGTTGCCCAATGGATTACATTGTGTAACACAAACTGTACAAACAATCCACACTCACACATATCTAAGTTTTCTACAACAAATAATACATACTTACACATGCCTATAATCGCAATTCATTATTTTAGACATAGGATTTCTGCAGTAGTATTCATTATGAGATTCCTTTGGAAATTATGTAGTGTTAAAATTTTCACTCATGCCCTATAACAACAAATCCATTATTTAATATCTAAAATTTCTACAACAAATAATCTACACTCACACATGCCTCTAGCAGCACTATTTCAGATCTAAGATTTCTATATTAGTGTCCATTATAAGATTCCCTTGGAAATTTTGTAGCTTTAAATTTTCACAATATATCCAAATGAACTCATAAAATGTACAAAAAGGTAGTTGATTAGTAATTAGAACTAGAGACTTGAAATTAAGTTCATATTTCATTATATTATTCATAAAATGGAAACAACTTTAGAAGAAAATAATACCAAAAGGAAGAAGTTTCCCACTACATTACTTGTGCAACACAAACCAAACAAACAATCTACACTCACCCATGCCCTATAGCAGTAAATGCATTATTCCAATCTAATATTTCTATTTTATGCAATAATTTATTATTTGCAATAATTTATATTGGATCTCCACTTCGAGGCCACTGTGTGCCTAGGATCTACATATACCCCCTAGGATCTACATATACCTTAAATCTTAGAAGCACAGAAACATATTTCAATATTTTAACATGAGAAACAAAGATAACTATAGAATGTTGCAATATAAAAAGCACAACCATGAAGCACTTTATCATTGTTGCACAACCATGAAGTGGTTTATCATTGTTTTTGACTTGTAGAATTCCATGATTTCTCACATGTAGTTTGGACTCTGAGATTTTAGTACAAAATATGTTCAAATCACTAGTGTGAGTTTCCACTACAAAATGTTTAGAATCTATATGTTGTAGGATTAAGAGTTTAAACAAATAGTCGATTAGGATGTGATCTAGTGGTAGATTGGTGCGATATGAACTCTACTTGAAAATTCCCAAAGCTTAGATTATGATCCAATAGAAAATTAGTGGAAGTTTACCACAACTAACCCAAATTTGGTTCTTAACTTATTTCTGCATATGCTCTATCTGAGAATCCCAAATACATATCTTACAAGTCGAAATTCAATGATTTCCATCAAATACAAATCAATCTTCACCTTGAATGTGTTAACCTTAAGACATTCTTGAAGGTATGAATCTCAATATGACATTTAGAATGTTCAACTCAAATTGATATTTCAATACAAAAAATACAACATTTCCACAATTCAGAAAGTTCAATTGAAAATAAAATTTCAGAACAAACTAAACTACTTTGTTATCTAAAAAAATAATACAAATCCATCTTAACTTCAAACTGGTATGGGATTCACGAAATTCAATGTCAAATGAGATTCATATTTCAATACAAACTATGCTACATTTGTGCCATTATAAAAGTTAAACTAAAATTGAAATTTTAGAACAAAATATGTTGCATTTGTACCTGAAGAACTAACATAGATCCATCTTCACCTCAAATTGTTATAATGAAGAGACATCAAATCCTTAGCAGTACCAATCTCAACATTTTAATGAGATACTCAAATCTACTCCAATATACATTGGGTATTTAATTTCCACTGTTATGCATACCATCATCTTATGCATATTTATAACTATGTATCCAACACAAATTCAGAAGACTAAGTATAATATAGGATTGTATGGCCTTGACATTATACTAATTAAGGATTTCATCCACTATTAAATTCTTGATTAGAACAACTCGATATCCAACACAAATTCAAAAGACCAAAAGTACAATATGGGATCTTGTGACCTATTTCTCTAGTAATACGTTGATGAAAGATATAATCAAATATTTGTTGGGGTGCTAAATTTCTAATTATAAGAGTCGAGTATCCAACATAAATTCAGAAGACTAAATTTAGTTCTATCCATAGAAATGATAAAACCATGCAAACCCATATCACCACAAGGTCTCGTCTGGGCTAACCGAGAGATTCTTTTACAAAAAAATTTAGCAATTTTGGCATCTCCTCTTTGTAGTTGTCAATCAGAAAATGGGGGGATTGCACAAAGCACACAACTTTGTGTGTATACCACCATACGGTGTTGTCACATGCATGGTATTTTATGGGAAGGGGAATATAGAGACAAAGGTGAGCCATGATTTCACTAGAGAATTAGTACCTCCTAGGACATAGAAATGAATGGGGAATTTATGTATACATAGTTCGTATCACCTCCTCGGACTTGGTTAGAACTAGTGTTGGCCAAGTGAATTCTTTTGTGGTGGGATGAACAATTAGGCTATCCTATTCTCTCTGCAAGTCTCTGATATGAAAACTTGTCATAATCATGATGAAAATGAAAAACAAGTCAATGTCCCCACTACCCTATGCAAATAATTTGGGCACTAAATCCTAAACCGTTCCAATCTTAGAGTACAATTTTCCAAGTTAGTAGAGTTTGATTGTTGAATGATATTTAAATCAATGGAAGTGACTAAGAATAGATTGCAGAAGCACACTATGCAGGCTACCCATTGCTACATTAAATGCACAAATATAGAAAAATCTAATTTAAGAATTTTTTTGAAAAAAACAATCACCGAATGAATAATGATGCAAGGCCATTCAACACAGAGCATTCAGGCCCACACTCACACACAAATTCTACAAATTTAATAGTTATGCACCCTAGGTTGGCATAATCCCATGCGTATACAACAATTATGTTTCAACTTTGCCAAAGCACCATAAAACAACTAATCTATCATCAAAGGGTTTTTTATTTTTTTCTATACATACAGTTATCTAGAAATGAATTTTGTTTCACAAAGGAATTAAATTCCCTTCGCTACCCTCCATATATTAACACTCAATATTGACTTACCTTATCATTCAATCAACTTATTGAGTTAAACATCAATTATATCTGAAACAATTATTAAACAACATACTGAGAGACTAGAGTAACACTATCTGTAAATTGTTTAAAAGTAAAATTATTAACCTATAAGAAATTATGGAAACAAACATGAATCTAAAAAAAATGAATACAAATAAGAAAAAAAAATTCTAGAATAACTATTAAAAATCACAACACATACCAAGATCCCTCTTAGGATATGTTGTTTAGACAAACTCAAACCATGTAAAAAATTTAACACATGGATTATCATTAAACACAAAAATTCATTGTGCTAAACATCCATGCCAATAATAGTTACAATATGCCTTGGGTGATAATATCAACATTCCCATTAATTATGATATATCCCCTACCTCTATTTTTTATGTATTTATGAAGAAAATCCAGTCTTTCCACAAACATGTAGTTTTTTTTTAAAACTAATTACAGAAAATGTAGCTTAGATCTCCTTTTTTTGAATATAGAATAAGATTTCCATGATCATACGAGTTGAACCTCAATTTGTTGGATGGTTGAACATGATTCCTCACTCCTAGGAATTGAGTTCCATATTCTATGAACAAACTTATGGATTTGTTGCTAATCCATGTGAAATTTTTATAAATGTCTATCAAGTTTGATTCCTCTTAATTTCCTATAACTTATTACCTTGTTTATTTTCATTATGCCATTAGTTAGATGAAAGTGGGAAAAAGTATAGGTTTTTAAAATAAAAATGGAGATAAATGGGTCTAGTGAAAGGGTCAAAATCAACATCCAACAGTTGTTCTGCTTCATATTTCTTATTCATGTTTCTCATTCTCACCATCTCACAATCACAAAAATACCACATTTTATAGCATTGAATATCATGGACTGTGTGTTCAATAGGAACATTAAATATCATCTTAAGATGTTCACTCTTGTCTCACTTGGGGTTGGTAGTGCCCATACTTAATATTTAGCATTACAAAACTAAACATATCTCATTCCACCATTCCACCATTCCACCATCACTCAATCAAGTCTTGTTAGTGACACTCTCATCAAAGCATCCAATGCATCCAATGCTAATTTTACTCTTCATACATCCCTCATTATGTTTTTCCTTGAGAACCCTCTCTTGCATGCCACTGTACTTGCAATAATAGTAAGTATTCCCTTCCATAACTTTGACATGTTAGGAAAATTTGTATGTAGCTCTGTGACACAAAAAATCCTCCAATCATCTATCATGGATGATCCCTCACAATTAACATGTAGAGTATCAACAAATGCATGCAACTCTTTTAAACAAGCTTCAAAATCAAATGTTGTTTTGTTTCCCTCCGTCTCACATAAAGTATGTTGCAGGTGCTAAATTTTTTTCCAACCCAATGCTTTGAATTCCATTTTCTTCCATGAACATCCCATAAATAATGACAAGGACTAAACAACCTTGCACGGTTGAAAAAACAAATATCAGGTAATATTCCATTCAAACTCTCTACAAGATCTTGAACATAATCTTTTGCAAGTTGTTTGCAACTCTCTACTAAACTTTCAATGCAAGGTTTCCATGATTGCTTTTGGGTATAAAAGTAATCACCATATGCATAGCGAATTGCTACAAATCATAATTCATGCCTATGAACAAGTCCCTCTTAATCACAAATATCTAGATAACCAAATTTAGAGGCATCTAGAAATTCAGATAAGTAATATGTGTCATCAATAAATATCTCATTTCTTAAAAACCACATTTTTAAAGTGTTTATGGTAACATATATGGATACCCCTAAGGAGTTATCATCAACGCAATATTCTTGGAATTTCTTGTTCAAATTTTTTAGTTCACACATTATATATTCAAGCATATGTAAACAAAACTATATTGAAAAGACCCTTTCCTTATCATACCATGAGTCCTTCTTTTCATTTTTCTATAAAGTCAATATGGGAAACATCAATACAACAAGTCTTTCAATGACTTGTCCCCTTGAGTGCCTGTTACGGAGAGAAATTCCTATGGCTTGGGGTACCACAACAGACAGCTTTGACTCCAGAAATCAATCTTTCCCAATATGCAATAGAAATAAAATGTCTAACACTAAAGGATCAGACCTCGTACCTTATTCCGGACAGTTGAAGTAGATCCCCGTTGCGCTTTCCAATCTTCAGCTTGAATTGATATGATACTTCCTCAACATGAACAAGTAAACAATACAAGCATACTATATATCATGGTGTTAGATCTATTCTAGCATATATAATCAATAATGTAAAATCATTTGACATATTCCAATGGATACAATATTCAATCAAATACACATCATTGGACAGGGAAAGATAGTTCTTATTAATATAAATCAGAGATTACAAGATAGATACAACCTCTGACGGCACGTCTGCGAACCGGAGAAACTGAATCCCCCACTTGGGCCTCCACCACCTCAATCCTCCATCTCACGATAGCAAGCTCACTAGCAAAAGGCAAGCTTGGGAAGAACACAACAGTGCTCCAAAGGGACAAAGGGATGCAGACTCAAGCATAAATTCCAGCAACAATGGACTATAGTTTCATTGCTTTCAATCTCTCTATATGCCTTCAATGTACCAAGAGGTTCCTTATATAGCTTCACAAGGGATAATGAAGGGTTGAATCCGAGCGATCTCAAGGCATATGGAAGGCCAAGAGTCAAATGAGTCGGATCCATGTCAAGGAAAACTCCAAAAAGATTTGGACTATGCACACGTCCCGATGTATGCGGTTATAGGAGTCAAACCCGCGTATGTACGCGGTTATCGGGTAAAAAGCTGCGTATATCACTTTTTATATAGTTTTTAGGGATGATCAAGGTAACATCAAAGGATAAAATATGGTCCATGGGGTCTAAAGAGTCTGCAGCGGGATAGGGGAAGGCCATACAAAGTGTGATTCACCTGGAGTGGTGAAATCCGCTATAACAGATGCCCCCTAATGTGTGAGGTTAGAGGGGTCATACGATGGCCGAAATACATTATAAGTCCATCCCAGAAGTGGAGTGATGAAGGATCCCAAATGGAAGACTAGCCACCCAATCAGCATAGTACAATGATACAACTCTGCATATAACTGCAAGTACATATAGCAGTCCTCGATACATAAGAGTACAATGTCCATGAATAGGAATAATACATGGTATCACATATGTGGTCATTGCCACGTACAATATACATAGATCAGAATCTCCATGATGAAGATATACAAAGGACCGTGATCTCCAAAATGGCTGAAGATATACAATAGATCAAGATCTCCATAGTGGCTGGAAATGTCTGACATATACTAGAATCAAGTCACAAGAGCTGAAATCTCATGAACACTGGCATGATCAAGGAGGTAGCATATAAGAGATGCCACCAGTCTGGAAGGTCTTCTACACAAACCGCTATGAGTACATGTCCTACTATGCGAATAGAGGTGTTGAGGTCGAACATAGTAGTCCATCGTCTGATTACCGGTCATTGATGTATACCGTTAACTGATGTGAGATTACCCACCGATAATGATAATGGGAATCAAGGTACTAGAGTTCAAAATAACAAGTGTGAATAGATGTGTTGAGGTCGAACACTTGAGAGAATCCATCGATCAGGGGACATTGATGTATTTCCAAGAAACTGTCGATGGCGAGAGAACCCGCCACTGATGACTGCAAGTCTCAAGCCACTCAAAAGGACTCTAGATTCCAATCCCAGAATAAATGATCTGAAGTTGATGGGATGAAATCCGCTGGAAGGAGGGCATTAAGGCATCCCCCATCATCCAACATGAGGTACTCAGCAAAGCTGTCTAATGTGGAAGGACTCGGTCATAAAGTGCACGAACCAGTAACTGTACCGGGAATGGCCGACATGCAAAGTCAAGATAACTAAGGAATGGCCGACACAGGTTTCAACTTACTTCGAACAAGAGCATAATGACGTATGGTGACTGAATGAAGGCAGCATAGACTCGATATACAAACTGGGACATCTCTCTGACACAGGAGGCATCAACAGAGGCTCCATAGGGACTGGAATCTTAACCAGTCGGGGGAGATAAACTCAGATAAACGAGTATAGATCCTAAGTCAAACTATAACCCAACCAATGGATGTGATATACAGTGCTTTGTTCAAAGGCGACACGACTCGACAGCTGCCAAAGATAACATCTTTCCTTGTCCGGCTTTTTGGTTTTTTTATTTTTTTGGACTTTTTCAATTATTTGAAAAGCTTGAAAAAAGAATAAACTAGATTTATAGTTACAAACTAGGAGGAGACGAGTGTCATAAAGGAAAACAAACTAGTTCCAAGCAGTGGAACATACCTATGCTCGATGCAAGGATACATGTGTAGGATATCGACACTCGGGGGAAAATCTGCTCCCGGTAAAAGGGAATCAAGCTGCGAAGGATAAAAAAAATGGCTCTGTGTGGCTAGACATGAGACAAGCTCGGGTTATATGGCTGAAAGGCAATGTCAGAGGAGCCGGCATAAAGCTCAATAAGGTAGGAAAAGCTCATGATAATGCATTCACAACTTGACATAAGGGGAGTCCGGAGGGAAACAGGCCAGCATAAGATCAAGAGGAGTATGAGGCTCTTGCGAAATGTCATGGCAGTACTATACAACGGACTCCCACACCCTAAAGGAGAAAATGTTAGCATAGGCACCAAATGCGAATAAGGCTCTAACTAGGGAACCCATGTAAGGTGAAGCTCTACCACTCACATCATGCCACTTCTAAAGCAGCAAGAAGGTTTCGTGACATAAGAGAGTGGGTTCGTACCGAAGGTCATCGTGACATGGTCATAAGGTCATGCAAAATGAAAATGGTGGTGAACCTAACCTATATGCCAGTATAGATGTTATACCTGAGATCAGTACGAACGGGTCAATCCGATGGCTGAAAAGGCACTGAAAATGGTCTTCTACATCACAAATTATGTCAGAAACGGTCCAAAATGGTTAGAAACTGTCAAAAATATAGGAAAGGGGGTAAAACTTTTCAAATATTTGAAATTTTTTCTATAAATAGTAAAAAATATAAATCGTTTCAAACTTTTACCCATTGGAGCTCTGATATTCAACTGCAAATTACAGGAGATCCAGCCGGCGAAATTCACAACCGTTTCTTCCAGGTAGTTACTCATGCTCTCCTCATGCATTTCAATATAATTTTTGTTGATTTTCATGGAAAAATGAGGTAGTTTAGGCCATCTCTACATGAGCGCTGCGGCCCACGTGGGTATCGAAGCTTTTTCTGCGTATAGGGCTGGCTATACACGGAAAAGAGGCTAGAAACTGCGTACATACGCGGTTGTTTGCAAAACAGTCACGTATGACGCCGCGCAAGGAAATATATAAGAATCTAATGGAAAAAATGGTAATTTCTCATGCAGGATGGTGCTAGAATGGAGAGAGCGTGAGCATGGTGAAGTAGAGGAAGCTGTAAGGGCTGACGTGATGGCTCAACAAGCTCTTAGAAGATGCAGACTCTACAAGTTTTGGTGCCTTGGTGGCTTGAGGGCCAAACCAAGACTGCTAGAGATGCTGGTAAACTATTGGGATCTAGACTTAGAGTCCTTCAGGATAGATGGGATGTCTCTCACTATAGAGGTGGAAGACATATACTTCATCACAGGTCTATCTAGACGAGGGGATGCAGTGAACCTTCGTTCCCGAGGTGGGCCAGGCGGTGGGCTTACTATCGATGAGTACATAGCTGTGTACTGCTACCCAGATACTGAGAAGGTGGGAAGTCAAGTCCCCACCAATGCTATACAGGTGCTGGGCCTAAAGGCCATACTACTGACGCTGGGCAAGATAGCAGGCTTAGCCTCACTCCATCAGGCCTCGCGGCCACTAATGTACTATGTGGTGGAGTGTATGAGACTGACCATATACGACTGGAGTACTACACTACTGAGCAACATGAAACACCAGCTCAGTGAGTGTAAGGCAGGTAGGATACGGAACTTCGGGTTCAATAGCATATTGAGCACGTTTTTCTTCGAGCATGTTCCAGGATTGAGTCCTAGAGTGGACGTTCCTCTCCACGAGGTTCGAGATCCGGCTGAACGATGTTGGGAAGATGCTATGCGCAGACTGGGGGTTGGTAGGGTGGCCAACCCATATCCAGCTGACTTATTTCCATGGTGGTGACAACAGATTGTTGCTATAGATGACTACCCCTATGGAGGGATAGATTTCCAAGGAGATCTGGACATGCCATTTCCACCAGGATCGGCATATGGAGAGATAGGTACCGAATCTTGACTCTCACTCTTTTAAAAAAAAAATTGAGTTATTTAATTTTTTTGTATTTTCTTGATTATGTGGAATCAAAAAGACATGTTTTTGCGTGGCAATACATAGTGACACCTACCATTCATGTGCAGATGTAGGACCACAATGACCAGAGGGCTTCCCACGTCATAGACGGAGGGGAAGATGGGATGACATCATAGGTACGGATGCAGAGCGAACGCTCCAGGGCATTCATACCAACTTCGTACGACTGACTCATAGAGTTCCCATGGCGCAAGTCGAGGACTTGCCTGAGGCCATGCAGTGACAGGTGGTGGGCGTTCCATGCGCATGGGTGCATTTATTTCGACAGCTAGCTAGAACCGTAGTGACGTATCATGATCACAACCCTCCCCCTCCACAGGATTAGACATGTGGGAGTGGATATGTTTTGTACGACCGTGTATTATATGATGGAAGCTTTGAAAGCTCCACTTTTGTATATGACATTATGTATTACCATAT
>LPNX011064709.1:203321-256869 GCA_001517045.1 Pseudotsuga menziesii
TGAGCCATGGTCAGTGACAAGCTCTTTTGGAATCCTGAATCGAGTAATGATTTGGTTGAATACGAAGTGAGCGACTGTCTCACCGTCGGATTTTACTGTAGGCACTGCCTCAGCCCATTTCGTGAAATAATCCACAGCCACTATAATATGATGGTGCCCCCCAGCCGAAGCTGAGTTGCAATCCATAAAATCAAGCCCCCACTTGGTGAAGGGACCGACGGTGATAATCGGATGTAACGGGGCAGGCTTCGAGCGCATATTACGTGCAAACAACTAGCAAGGGTGGCACCTCTTGACCACGTCAACAGAATCTTTAAAGATCGACGGCCAGAAATAACCTTCTCTCAAAATCTTTTGAGCTATAGAAATCCCAGATAAATGACCACCACACGCCCCTTCGTGGCAATCATTCAGCACAACCTCAGCCTCCTCATGAGTTAAACAACATCGTAAAATGGAATCTACCCCACGGCGGTACAAATTATTGTCCACTATAAGGTAGTTCTTAGAGACGTGACGTAATCGTCGTCGTTCATCTCGCGAGAGGTGAGTAGGGATCTTCTGTGTTTGCAGATATACTAGGATATCTCCATACCATGAGTCAGATGTTGAGATTAAGAAGATGTGTTCATCAACAACTGTATCTTCACAAACCGACTCCTCAGCCTCGCTCGAGAAATCCGATATAAGCTCTGCAAAAAATGAAGGACTTCTTCGACTTTGCTGAAACAAATTCGAGATCGAATTCTTGCAGGATGACAATCCATTTATTATACTTTCCCCCAATCATCCTTCATGTGAGGAAAAACTGAAACAGATTGACATGGGCCACAACCGAGGTCTGGCGAAGGATAATATAATGTCTCAAACGCTGAACCGCATGTACGGTCACTAAAGAAAGCTTCTCAACATGAGAATACCAAATCTCTGCGTCAATAAGGTTTCGAATCAGATAATATATGACATGCTCCTGGAGCTCCTCATCCTCCTGAACCAATACCATACCAATCATCTCTAAAGACGCGGCCACATATAATAGGAAATCATAGCTATAATCCGGAGGACTAATCACCGGGGCCGATGCTAGGGCTTGCTTAAGTGCATCAAAGGACTCTTGGGCTCTCTCATCCCATTCAGAGGGAGTATCCTTCTTCAAGAGACGCATGAAGCCTCTAGTCAAATTAGAAAATTTGACCACAAATCTTCGTAAGAAGTTTTCCATACCTTGCAAACACTGAAGATGACGAATATTCTTTGGGGGAGACAACTGAAGTATTGCCTCAACCTTTAAGGGATCGACTCTTATGCCCTCCTTTGAAACAATGAATCCTAATAAATGACCTAACTTTACGCAAAAGGTGCACTTATGAGGATTTAATCAAACCGAATAGTGCTTGCATATTTCGAAGACCAATCTCAAGTGATAGGAATGACGCACTCATGCGAGAATGAGCAGCAAGGTCATCCAAAAAACTTCAATAATAGACTTGAGATCATGGAAAATCAAGGTCATTGCCCGCTGAAATGTAGCTCCAACGTTTTTAAGGCCGAAAGGCATTTTTCGATATGCAAACGTTCCCCAAGGACAAATAAATGCAGTCTTGTGTTGGTCCTCAGGTTTAATCTGGATCTTATTATACCCGAAAAATCCGTCCATAAAGGAGAACACCTCGCTACCCGCAAACTCATCCAAAATCTGATCTATAAATGGTGTGGGGAAGTTATCCTTAGGACAGGAACGATTTAAATCGCAGAAATCAGTGCATATTCGGATCGCTCTTTGCTTCTTATCCACCGGGACAGGGTTTGAAACCCACTCCATCAAGGGAAGGGGATAAATGAAACCAGCTTTCAACATCTTCTCTATCTCTGCCTTAATGGCGGGTGCTTTCCTAGGATTCACGGCACGTAAACGTTGTCAAACAGGCTTAGCGTTGGGGTAAGTCTTAATCTCATGCTCGACAATCCGAGGGTCAATACCTGGCATCTCATCATAAGACCAAGCAAAAATATCACGAAAATCCTTGAATAGCTCGGTATATTCGAGAATCTCAGCATGGGAACAATCCGCCCCAATATAGACATTCTCAATGGTGCCATGATTTCGAGAGATGTTGATAGAAATCGTGGAAGATATATTCGCCATGTTCCCATCAGCCATCTGACTAGGAGATCTTAATGGAATCATGGGACTACCAACTCTCTGACTAAGAATATCCCTGTAATCCTCATGCTCCAAACGATCAAGCGGTGGAAGGAAATATGATCTATGATGAAGTTCCTCCCATGGCGGCTCAATGCCCGACATAGCCTCAATAATCACTTCATCTGAAGGGAAAACCATATCCAGGCAGTCGTGGGCAGGAGAAGACTATACTGCCCATGCCAGCAGTACATAGGGGTCTTCCTCTTTCGTCCGCGAAGAAGAATAAAAAGGCTCTGTAACATTCATAAGATTGCCTTGATAAGCTATCATGGTTGCAGGAAGCGACACGTTGATCACGACAGGCTCACTCGAAATACTCAGTGTAGGAAGAATCCAAGGATCTCCCATATGAGTCATACGAAAAGACACTGAGGTCGTAGAATTCGAATCCTTATCGGAACAAGATCCTATCATGAGGATCGGTGCAGGAAAACTAAAGCTTCCCATGAGGGATGGATACATGCCTACACCCACACTCCCAGTTGCCGGCTGAGAGTGTTCAACGACCGGAACCGCAGTTCCCGAAGATGCAGTAACAGGGGAATTCTTGAATGTCATTTGATAAATTGTTACAATCTTCCCGTTATGAGGAAAGCATACAACGCGAAACACGAAAGAAGCAACGGCTTGCATACTATACATCCAGTTTTGACCCAGCAAGAGATTGTAGTTGAGGGGCGCATCAACCACCTCAACATCTATCGCAACAGTCTTCCCTCCCAAATGGAATTTAAGGGACGGAATGATGTCGTGCAGCCTAAAAGATCTCCCATCAAAAGCAGTTAACATAGTCGCTGATTTCGACAACTCAAGAGAACCGAGACCCTTGCAACAGGACAAAGACATCACAGATGCAGCAGCGCCCTCGTCAATCACAGTGCGCTTGATGATCATATTAAGACATTCTACGTGTACCAAAAGCAACACATAGTAGGGCAAGCGAGGATGATGACCTGCGGTTTCAAATTTGATCACTGAGGAAGAATCATCACCGTTCACACCAAGAGCAGAAAGCAAAGCCTTCCTTTGCGAAGGACAACTCTGAAGCACTTCCAATGCAGACATCGCACAAGGAGTATGGCCCAAATCCTTGACAATTGAATAATTCTGGGCAGCTCAGGCATTTGGATTATGCCCTGAGTGCTTAAGTACCCCCTTAGGAATGCGAGGTGCAGCTTTAGGTTTATCCACAGGTTTCTCAATGCGCAAAGGGGTTCCTGGTGGATAAGGTTCTTTACTTGCGTTGGGTTGTGACGATCCATAGTCTTTCGCACGAGTCACAACCTTAGCAGCACGGACCATGTTAATGCACCCACGAGCACTAGCCTCTAGTGGATCATTCTCACTAGATAGCTCATGGGACTATGAGTTCATATTCTGGTTATGCGGTAAAGGGTTCGTTAGCACAAATGGGCCTTGTGCTAAGAGTCTCGAAGCTTCATCAATTCTAGGGTACAAGTAAGTGAGGTGATCATCCTTACATAGCTTGCAAGAGAATTTAACCTTACGTTTTGCTTGCTTGTCCCCACCAACATTCTAACCGTTCTTGTCATTATTGGAAGCATTCTCATTTCTATTCCCACCCTTTTGATTATTATTCTTACCCTTTTTCTTATTCTGTTCGGGTTGCTGGTTACCCTTCTAGTCCGACGATTGCACAGAAAGTACACTCACCATTTGGGTGGGTTGAGACGAAGTCGTAGCTTGTCCCGAAGCAGACTGGTCGAGCGACAATTGACTAACTTGTTTTGCAACTGAATCTGTAGGTTTCGCACTTGCACAACCCACAATGCCATCAGCATGTGGTCCAGGTTTGACCTTGGGATCAAAACTAGAACGAGGAGCATTGGGAATAATCTCATACAACAAATCGGACTGAGCATAAATCAAGTCCTGTTCCTGCACCCTAAAGATTGCTTGTTCCTCATTCTGCACTCTGGATGTAGAAACATCCTTCGCAATATATGGCAATAAATACTTGAGGAACCACTTGAGAAGGAACTCGGGTGGTATAAAAGCTTTAATTAATCTCTTCTGTCTACTCCACTCCTGAATATGATCAGAAATTTGGGTGGCTTTATCTTGCCGAAATGTCGAAAAGAGTTCAGTACCAACGTCATAGCACACTGGTAGCTGGAAGTGATTAAGAAAAGTCATTGCAAGATCATCGAACAAGGTAAAGGCTCCCTTTGGTAACTATATATACCATTTCACAGCAGGCCCTGTGAGGGTGCGTTGAAATAGTCACAAGCGGACTGAGTCCTGATGTAACAAATTCGAAGAGCACCAAAGGTGAAACGTGGTAACGTGTTTGCTCGGATCCTCTCCCGGTTTGCCTTTGAACTTAGGTATGTCCGAAGGAAGCTTGGTAGGGATAGCCGACCAAGCTGGGTCATGAGCCACGGGATTGTTCATAAGTCTCGATAAGTCAGGAAATTTAAGCGTCACAAGGAAAGGGAACCTAGGATGATGAGGTCGATGGACCGCTCCCTGGTTCACATAGGTTTGAGCACCACCATGGCCATGGCCATAGTGTCCTCCTCCTGTCTGACCTGTATAAGGTGACGTGGAAGTACCATAGTAAGGTGGACCTTGACTAGTAGGAGCTACGAAGCCATAATTAGGAGAGTAAGTAGGTTGTTGATACCCGCCTCCGTAAGGTGAAGAAACCTGTCCATACTGTAGACCGTAATAAGGTCCATAAGTCATCGCATGCGATGTCCCATGGGACACTCCATAGGTAGGAAGATAAGCTCCGGAAGGGGGAGCATACATACCAGAAGTAGGTATATATGCCCCCGACGTAACAAGATGACCACTATGAGCGGGAATATATCCTCCTGAAGCAATGGGTGGTATATGAACTTGAGACACAATTGGCCTAGTAACCGTAGTATGGATCTGACTCGTAGCCATATATTGGCTCAAAGGACCACTTGGATAAGATGGAGGATGTACATTTGAAGAACTTGGAACCGAGGATGAAGGAATCTGAGTAATAATATATGTACTACCTCCTATCGTCACCCGTCTCTGACCTGATATCCTAATTGGATCACTAACCCTAGACCTAGGAGGGGGATGCAATGGAGCTTCCACCACTGGGATGGAAGGTGCAATGTATCTAGTACTCCCAAACCTCTCCGCAAGGTAAGGAATGGGATTGCCCCTAGGCATAGTGCTAGGCTCAAAGTCGGATTTGACATGAAATGTCAAATCGTGCATAGGAAAACTAGTCATAGCATAACTACCGTAGCTAGTGCTGGCAGGTTCAAAGTGAGTCTCGACATCTTCCGGCATTCCATACCGGTAATGTGTCAACAAGGAATCATCCCTAGAGTGAGTAGGTCTATCATGCAAAGATCCTATCTGGGAAATCATAGGACCGAAATCAGCTAGGTCAGGTGAAGGATCGTATGTAGGAGTAAATTCCCCATCGTCAACACAAATGAGAGGAGGTGGCTTAGGAATAGTCTCTGAATCATCCTCCATGGTGTGTGAATCAGTGTGTGACATAGTCCACCTAGACAATGTAGGTATCTCTCCCAAAGGAGGAGGAGAAGTGGAAGGAAGAAGTCCTGCTAACCGACGAGAACGGCACGGAACCGCACTCGAATCCACAATGACTCAACAAAAAGCAAAGAATCTCTATTTACGTAAACCCTAGGCCAACTAGCGTGCACAGAGCAATCACTAATAAAATCTAAAGCCAAATTCAAGAAAACATGGGCTAGATAAGTGAGCTCCCGAATGAAGCAGGTATGTCTCACCTAGGAGAGGCCTGAGACTCCCATACACAACAAGTGAAGGTATGTAACCAATTAATGTGGCCCTCAGCTTCAACGCGTAAAGCGACTGTGTTGTCCGACCCCAACCTGGCCGGGACACCTGTAGAATAACCTCTACAAGTACCCCCTCAATATCCTAGGTAAGGTCACTAAGGTCACCTCAATATAATCAAAGCTCAGGCGGACAGTCGCAGGCAGGATTGACCGTATGGGCAGGGTAGCAAAGCCCAAAACTCTCGAAAGAGCCCCCAGATATAAATACAATCCTGGCAATATCACCGGTGCTACTCAGTTATGACTAGGGGTCATCCCAATCAATAGCTGCTCACACTACCTCGTGCTTAACTCCCGTTTGAGAGGAGGATCCTGAGAACAATGGTTATACCAAGGATTTCAAACACTCCCTGGACAGACACCTAGATGTTGTTGTTTAGTGATCTTGGAGAATTAACTTACAATGAACTATTCCAAGATCCTAAAACCTAAGCTTGTTGGTGCACCCTAGAAAAGAAAAGAGTGTAATTCATTTTAATTAGCATTGATTTTAGTTGGCTTTATTACTCAAAAATAGGATATGGTCGTGCAACTAGTGGTGTTATGATGCAACATGAAGTAAAATGCACACCGTAACAATCAATGCAAATGAATTGTGTCCATGTAAACAGGGTATGCTACTACGTGAAATGCACAATTCTTCTTCAAATGATGAATGCAAATTTTTCTTATATGAAGTCCTAACTAGTACTCCAAAGCAAATCTAGATCTAGTGCAAGTACAATGCAAAGTGCAAAATGCAATGCATTATGATAAGCAAATGTTTTTGGATTTTTTGAAAATATAAGAGATGTAAAAAGCAAAAGAATGATTCTACCACCCCCAGACTCTGCAAGCACACATAGACAGCATCCAAGCAAAGCACTAAGGTAAAAGAACTCTAATGCACTAATCTAAAACAAAAAATCGAAAATGCCGTGACAAGAACTTACCTAAAAATAAATAAAAAAAATAAAAAAAATTAGGCTAAAAAAATGTTTCGAGTCAGAACCAGAGGTCAAAACAAACTCAGGTAGTGCCAAAGGAGACTCAGCAGCTAACAACATTCACCCAGCAACCAATTAACTTCCAAAAAAAGGGAAAAATACAGGGTATAAGCGACTGTTCGCAGTAAACCCGTGTGTATACGCGGAAATCACAGAGGAAACCGCGTGTATACGTGACTGTAAATCAAAAACCCAGGTACAAGAAGAAAAGGTGCATAAAACAAGGCAAACAAACAGGCCGAGATAGACTTCACTCCAATCAGACTCTACCAGGCATACATGCCCCCAGACCTGACACAGAAACAAGAGAGAAAGAACAATTCAAATACATTGAATGCCGAGAAAATCACCCCCAAAGGACAATTACTAGGAACTCCCCAGCAGAGACATTTTTTTATGTAATACCTATATAATAAAAATGATGTAATTATATATTTTACAAATTCCCAAAAATACATCCCCTCACTAAAATGGCAGTCTCACACTATTAACAAACAAGTGAATTAAAATTATTCTATCACAATAATGTTTCATTATCATAACTCAAAGTTACGTTAGCAACATTAATATACAATGGGATATATATTGGAGTATACACAGTCAAATTTGTAGTGATGTAAGCCTATTGTATTTATGGTTGGATGGAATTTCATGGTCAGATATGGATGCATTTAATCACCTAAATTTATTTGATAGGACGTCATCCTTTGAACTTTGGGGTTTCTTTCCAGCTGTCCCTATCAATCATCTACCTTTTCCCCCACCCCTTTATCCTCGAGTCTAGGTGAAGTTAGGTTATTTTAAATTAACCTGTAACATAGTATATAATTGGTGGGTTTTGCACAATAAATAAAAAGCACTAGGAATTATTTATATAGCATTGAGGTTAGAAAAAATAACATTTATGCATGTAATCTCGAACACTATTCTTTAGAATTCCATATATATTTACAATAGTTACAAAAAAAATCCCTCTCCTTTGACTAATGTTATGATATTCTTTTAAATATTTCAAGTCATCCTTTTTCTATGTGATAACACTAAATGAAATCTTTTTTTTTCCTCTCTCATGTGCCATATATGTCAATATTCTTCTTCCTTCATGAAGAAAACATACTATTAGTTTAGTATGGAGCTTACTCTAATGCTAAATTTCATATCCTAAATCTAAGTGCCAGCCAAGTGGTCTCGCTTACACTGATTGGAACCAACTAGGTGTAGACAAAGTAGTTTTGACTAACATGCTAGGACCACCTTTCCTGATCAGATATGAAGAAATCAACCTTTTTCTATGAAAGATTGGTGATACACTCAATTAGACTACAATTATAAATAGATTATCATATGTTGAGAACTAAAATGAATGTGAAGAAAATATATGTTGAATTGTGTCTATGTGATGAAGATATATACTCATTATGCCATAACGTTGTAATAGTGTTTCTAAATGCTACAATAGCTACATGTATTATTTGTTAAAAGCAATAATATATAAAGATAAGAAGAACCAATGAAACAACCAAGATATACATTAGAACTCTAGCTAGGATTTAACTTCAACAAGAATATATTATATATCAGAACTCTGACTAGGATTTATAAGTAATTGATGGATACTCCACTTCACATGAATGAATTGTTGGCTAGCTGTTTTTTTTCTATTTAGGGGTTTTGGTAACACAATCACCTACTAAATTACAGTCTCTATTATGATTGTTGTTATGTGGACAAGATCTAGGTTGAATGGCTTTGTATTGAAGGTCAAGTAATGAATAGGTTTCCTAACTCCTTATTGGATGAGATGGATAGATCACAAGTCCTATGATTGTGTATAATGTTTATAGTATCAAGGTATAACACTTTATTTAGGCCCTTAGAGTATCTTGATAAGTGGCAGGATGGATTTTGGCACACTTTCTCTAAACTTGAATGTTGTCTCTTAAATATTCTATAAATATACATATAAGTTTGTTATACTCAAATTTAGTATCATAACAGGGGTCATTCCATGAACTCCAAAGAGAAAATTGAAACCTGTGATTGATCAAGTTGTTAAAACTCATCTCTCAATCCATATCAGTGATAGTGGTGTAGATCACTCAATTACTCACCACGACTTAAGGATTAATATTTGTAATATACTTTTCTATTATGGCCTTCAAGTCTTTAAAGTTTAGGCATTGGTAATAAAAAATAAAACACCTCCAAGTATGAATCAATATGCCACCTAATTGAAACTAATCTATGAATAAAGTACTTGTTCATCAACCATACCAAAGAATAACATTGTAAACCATTGTACTAAAACCTCAACTCTACAACTCGGAATAACTTAATTTGGATGAATTCAGGAATAACTTAATTTGGATGAATTACATCTATAGCCATTAAAGTTAAATCCATTTTTTCATGTTAAATTTAGGTTCTAATTCCTCATGGAATCTTACTTGTAAGGGACATTACTGAACAAACACAACTTAGCAGTGGTCACTTTAGTTTCATTGTGGGGGTGTTTGTTGATTTGTGCCGAGTGATAGGTGCTAACCTGCAATATGGATAATTTTAAACAAATCTGAAAAGAAGGAAAGCGACCATATTTAGCTTGTAAAGGGCCTATTATTTCCCCCACCTGATGAGTTTCTAAGCAATATAAGATAAATAGAATATAGGGAAAAGAAGTGAAGCTATTACAATTGTCTGTCACTCAGTGGCATCTATTATAGATTATGGAGTTAAAATCTTAAAATTTGAAAAATATTAACAACATAGTAAAAATAATTAAAGTTATCCCAATTCCCATGAATTAACAAATTTCATTCAATTTGCAGTCATTTAAAATTTTAATGAGTTAAATTTGAGTCTTTATATATCATAATGTCTCTGTATGGCATGGTTTTACTAGAATTGAATGAAGCTTTGTTCATAGAATTATACTCTAAATTTTTTTATCACCAAATCTTCGATTTAAAAAAATTTATCACTAAATCTTTGAGCATAACTATGAATTTCCAGAGGTAGAATGTGTACCTTGCAATTTGTTGAAGAAAATCGTTGTTGAAGGGTCCAACACTAGGTGCACGAAAACACCTTGTTCTCTTCTACTGCAAGCATCCAATAAATGGTTGGTTCTCTTGAATGCATTCTAAGGTGGCCCTTTCAACTCGACATAGGTGGTTCAAGGAGAAAGCTGGAGATTTTGTTCATACACCAAACATTCCCTATCACCAAGAACACAAAATTTAATGATTCCTCAATAGTTCCTGTCCCACTTTTTCAGTGCCACAAGTTCTGAATAGCTTGCCACAAACACCATGAATCACCAATTCGCGGGATATAACTTCATCGAATCACCACGGACATTTAACCATGAACCCAAGAAAAGTATAGGACGCTAGGATCCATCCTTCTAGGTATTATGATAGGTATTAGTATCAACCAGGGCTACACTTAAAACCGTATTTGGTAACTCTCCAAAGATTTCCTCACTCTCAAGTCTGAACTCTCAGGAAAAGAGCAAGGGTTTTGAACCTAACTCAAATTGTAAAATACTCAAGAAAGTTAGGGAATCCATAACTTAGGATAAAAAATTGAAATGGTTTATGGTATTATGGTCCGACTCTCCAACTTTTGAGGCTTTTCAGTGACTCAAGATTGGAACTTCAATTGTCCATTAATTGGAAGTGACTTACCAACTACTCATGCCATCCCTAGCCCATAGGCTACAACAAGTGAGGCATATGACTAATTTCTAATAGATTATTCTCTCTCTCTCTCTCTCTCTCTCTCTGTCTGTCTCTCTCTCTCTCTCTCTCTCTCTCTCTCTCTGTGTGTGTGTGTATATGTATGTATGTATGTATGTATGTATGCATGTATATGTATGTATGTATGAACATCAATTTTAACCAGTGGTAGTGATTGATAAAGAAAAGTCTTTATGTCATTTTGGTTTGAGGTAGACATCAACAATCAACTACTTTAAAGATTTCATTCTAGAAATGCATAGCACACAAGTTGTTTATCATATTAGATAGTTAGTTAGTAATGGGAATTGATTGTACAACCCATCCAAATTATATTGTTGATTTTTCGTTGATTTAAGTGAATGTTAATTTCAAATATTTCACTCATTTATGTGAATGTTAATATCTCTCTAATGGTAAAACATATAATAATTTATTCAATAGTGGGAAATGAGGATGAGAAGTTGTTAATAGGGAGTGATGATAGTCATTATGCCCTTACTAACTCAAAGGCTACCTGAAATGGTCCATGTAGACTTTCTTTTCTTCTACATGCCTCTCTAATGGTTAACGTAATTAATTAATAGGAAATGATTTTTTAGATCTTACTCCAAAACTTAAAGTAAATCTAATATCATGTCAAGTTCATTTTGCAAAAGCAAAAGTAATCATGCAAATAGAAATTTAATTTGATATAAAAGAAAAAGAAAGCAAATGCTTCATGGCACTAGTAAAATAGATGTTTTATGGTAATGGTAACCTAATTTGATATAAACATATATCACTAATAATATCATACAAATTAGGGGTGGTAGGAGCGGGAGGGGTCATTGTTGACCCTGAAGACAATACAAAGGAACAATATGCATGGGGCCTCAAACTAACAACAAAGAACATTGGCAAAAGTATCACCCTTTATCAAAGAATTAAGATTATTTTCCATATAAGAATTCAAGAGATCATAATCTTAGGGGACTCATCAACTATAATTCGATCTCTCGTGTTCAATTCCTTAAGGATAAACGTTAAGATTTTTCATATATTGGAATGAATAAGAAAAATGTTAGCTAGTCTTTATTCTTATCAATTATTTCAGCTTCTCAAAGAACATAATCAAGCAACAAATATTTTGGAAAATCAAGCTGCTAAGCTTGTAGAAGGAGACCTGACTCCCATCACTATGAAAAGAATTCATGACCTGATTCCATAAGGTGAAGAGGAATGAGAAAAAGGAAACTGGGACAAAACATCTCAACTTCCTTAAGAAATGTAATCTGCATAGACATCGGTAATGGGGGGAGTGGTCCATTCAGGGAGAAATGGTCATAAGACCTTAACCCATGATCAAGGGGATAAGGTGAAGGATATCATGAATCATAAATACAGGTGGTGAAAGGAAAGGCCACCTCATGGAATCACATGGAAAATGATAGGTGCAAGCATGTTGAAGAGAAACTGTGTATGCGTGCACGAACACAAATCTAAGTCTCATGAGAATTTAAGGAGGTAGGTACAGACTAACAAGGATTACTTGAAGGAATATTAGATAGAATATTTTTCTCATGGTGTGAAGGAGATGCAAGGCGACTGTATGGTGATTATGCTAATGGCACATGAAATTGGAATCATATAGAGCTAGGAGTCCGTCGAAGTGGAATCCACTCATAGTTATAATTTGAAGGTATGAGTGCCGGATATGTTAAAATGGGTGTCTACATAGGAAAATAAGAAATGAATCTTTGCTTAAGTGTAAGACAGGGGATTTGGACTAAAATATTTTCATCTTGGCCCTCTCACATGGAGAAGATTATTTTTCCATTTTTTTCAATGGTCGAGGCCGGATCTTTAACATTGTTCTCCAGTAGTGTTTCCTAGTGAAGGACCCTACCTATGATCGTGTCGGATATCTCAACCAATCCATGTCAAATTACTAATTCAAGGTTGTTATTATGGCTGAATGGGATTGTTGCTTTCTACATGGTATAATGAGACTCCAAGCTAGAAATCATTGTCTAGCGATATTACTTCATTTAATATGAAAGGAGATGGATGGGATTATTCAAGGGAAGGATCATAGGAAATGTAAGGAGGATGAAGAGCGGGTGATGGATAGGGGTGAAAGGATGTACCAAAAAAAATATGTTGGGGATGACATGGAGGAAGTGCAGCAACTCACGCACGTTATATTGGAGGCTAGGGTGTACGTATTGGAGGCTCAATTGGCTTGGATGCAACTGCAATTCCAAAGCAAAGGAATCAAGGGCGAAGAACTCACATGGCCACAAAACCCTTCACCAATTCAGACAGGCCAGTCATGCCCTCATCTCTAAGTTGTTCCATGTGTTTTTTTGTCAAAATGATTCTATGTTAATATGTTATAATTTATGTCTATAGTTAGATAATCTCATAATATAGTAGGAAGTTAGAGAGATGTTTGAAACTATGGTATTTTTATTTTTCTATGTACTACATTGGTGGAATGATGGCTTAAACCAAGTTTTGGCATGTAATCTTGGGGTTTACCACCAGCTTTTAATATAAAAACTTAACTATTCTTGTAAAAAAAAATGTCATACAAATTAATTCTCCAAAAGAAAAAGTAATGAGCGCAATTGTCACTAAGACCAATTAGTTGATATTTGATTAGCATAGTTTTCATGGCGTAGTGATAAATGCAATGAGATAATGATAGAAGTGGTTACTATTAATTTAAAACATGCTATAAAAAAATTTGACATTTTAAATCCCAAGTGGCTATGAGCAATGGTAGACATGGGTCTAATATCGCTAAAAAATATGTGCATAGTCTATGATATTTATGTGTATATTTAATAAAAAACATATATAATATACTATTAAAAATTGTATTTTTTGGCGAAGTTTAACAATTTAATCACAACTTATGTAAAAATTGGAGAATGTTTAATCTAATTGGTGATTATATTTTTTTAATGGTAAAAATATAACCAATTAGCCTAAACTAACCCTTTAAAAATACCTTGATTCAAAGTAATAAACTATGTGCAGCACACAAATTAACTCTACATGAGACTTAATGACACTCAAACTTTAACAAGAATAACATGGATTTTGAAGCCATGCCGGGTGGGTCGAGTCTATTATATACGTATTAACAACTTTAGGTCATCACCAATTTCATAATCTGCAACAGAGCAAGTAGCATAGTTAACAGCAGTAGCACCCATTCAAGTTCTCGATCGAAACCCAGTTATTGTTTGAGTCAATTCCATAGCTGCAGTCCCATTTCCAACAACAGATTCCTCGGTCACGGATCCACCAACAGCAGATGTTGTTAGAGAAACAGAGTCAGCATTCCTTCCCCTCGTGCCTCGGGAAAGTCCCTTGCCTTCAAAAAAAACAAGAATAACATGGATTTTGAAGCATAAAAGTAATTGAGTACAAAACTAAATTTGATAAAGTTAGTATAGCATAGCAATCATAATTGCACTCACATCTCATAGTACCAACTTGATCCCAACAAAACATAGATAATGTGTGAAGTGCACAAATGATGCACGAATTCCCCATTGTCTCTATAGTATATATGAGCAAGTGAATAGGTTGATTCCTTCATGAATATGTGGAGTATCAATGAATAGATAGTAAGTTCTATATTTACATTTCCCCAAATGCCTGCAACTTGTACGGAAACAAAGCGAGCATGATTTGGAATTTGAAATATGCTTGATGCTATAAATGTTGATTGTAATTGAAGCAATACAAAATTACGATGCATGCATGTATAGCTATCCCTAGCATGTAATAATGATTGATCCCTCAATTCATCACAACTATCAATATTATATGTGTCGCTTATGCTCTATCCAATCAACACTTGGTGTTGTAGATACGTACTTCCTTTCATGCATGGCTTGCCAAGTGACTATGTTGGTCTAGAACCCAACTTCTCCTTCATCCTTATGTTGTTTATAGTTGAACACTACAATAATACTCAGCCATGTTTTAATGGACCTACCTTTCATCTTTGTATTACTACAACAATGCTAAAACCAAATCCTATATTGTATTCAAGTGTTATCCGACTAACCACTATTTTGTTTCTAGATCAACTTGAGACCAAGAGAATGGGAAGGAAATTCTAGTTGCAATCATTTCAATGTTGTATATGACTTGAAGCAATATGAAAGTTGAAAATGATGGTGAAGAATTTTTAGGACAATTGAGGTTATTCAACGGAAGAGGAAATATGGTGTTATTTGAGCTTTCTTTGGACCTTTTGCTTCCCCTGTGCGATAAATTTTATTTAGACCTAATCCTCTTGTGAAGATATATGAATAGGAGGTAGATACTAGATAGATCACAAAAATGTGCATCTCTGTGGATCCTTTGTTAGGGTCCTAAACTAACCCCTTTACTTTAAGAGTTAGCAAAGTAATGTATGTGGCCATCTATTTTGAATAAGGCTAAGTAACTAGTAGTGAACAATTAATGTAAAATGGGTATCTCTACTAATTCAAGCCCACAAGGAGGTTGGTATTCAAATAATTATTTGACCATGTCAAGTAGTTAGGGTTTTGGATATTGAAAATCTATTTAAAGAGTTATAAGGTTATAGATTGTTTTGTGAAGAATTATTGTATTGGAGCTCTAATAAAGTGAAATATTTCCCAACCTTAAGAGGTGTGCGAACATTGCTTCCATATTTAATTCTCATAATGCAAAAGATATTTATGTAATATTTCTCTTGTTAATTTTAGTTGATAAATTATTTTTCACTATAACCTTATGGTTCTATCAAAAAATTTTATCTGTGTGTATCTTGTCGTTTCTCTTATTTGTAAGTTTAAGCACACACAAGTGGTATCAGATCATTTCCCTAAGCAAACACCCCTTCAATTTTTTGTAGAATTCTTTTGTAGACTAGAAACATGTTCTAGCATCTTTAAATAGCATAGAGATCTATCATTTAGTGGGTAAAGTTGTGATCAGGGACTCATACATGTAGAGAATACAGTTGGTACTTAGTCACATTTTTCGGACACCTTTGTAACCACTGTTGGTACCCCTTGAAGTAATATTGCATCAAACATCACCTTCATATGCAATCTCGCTTCTATGTACCCTTGGGTATAGAGCACAGGGCCTTCACTTGTTGACCAATATCCTATCACGTTAGTTCATATTGTGGGTTTTAAAATTATCTAAAATCGAACCAATATATTGCAGGTATTGGGGGGGTGAGGGGTTTATCGTGAGGTTGGGTAGGGTGGTTTATAAGGATTGAGGTATAAAAATGGGTGGGGAGGAGGTTTTAAGTATTGGGAGGGGGTTTCAACAAAAAGAGTTTGGGTCAATATCTCTCGAAATTAAGTGTATTCTTTAATATCCCATGATCGCATGTGATATGTGAGAGGTTCACTAAGTGAATTCACCGTGGTATAGAGGAAGTCTCATAAGTAACCTAAAACTATATCTAGATAATTTGATTGGTCATATTGTTGTTATAGTGACAATGAGCACATCACTTGAGAATATTACTCTAGTGTACCTAGATAGTTAGATAGTATGGCTAAGGGCACAATTGAGCTTCCTTAGTTAGAGCCCTAAAAGATTGGGTCAAGTACTATTGTTGTACTCCACATGTATATAATATCTCTATAGCACATGACAATCACTTTTCCTTGGGACTTTAGAAACCCTCATCTATGTAAACTACTAGTGAAGTTATTGCATGTTTGCATCTAGAAGGAATTTTGGTAATATGTTAGTGTTGTAAATATATTTTATGTGAACATCTAGTAAAATTCTTATATCTTTGCATCTAGAATAAATTTCATAATTCTATTAATGCGGTAATATTTAGTAGGGAGTAATACTAATCTAAATGTAGAAAAAAATTGAAAATCCTTTCATCATGTTGATCATTTTAGTATATATATTTAATGACCTTTATTGGGTGGACCTATGACACCCTTATTGGATACATATCTCCATTTTTTTTGTATGCATCTCTAACAACCCATTTTGTGTGGACCTAAACATCCCACATTTGGTGTTCCTACTTTTCAGCTACCATGGTACACACCTGCAACTAGACAAACACAGAGGAAGCAACCAAGTTCCACCCCATGAAACTAAATAACTAATCTTGGTATTGAAGCACACAATTGGCCATCTCACTCTCCCCATGGATAACCACCACAAGACTATGGGTAAAGAAAAACACGTTATTTATACTATCACTCAACCTATGGGATTCACTTTGAAACAAGATGATCCAACTAATGATGCAGTTGTCAATGAATGCAAAGCTCTTATGCTCTCTTTGTAGAAACCAAACTGCTATTCTTTAAGCATGAAAATTCATGGCACCTATTCTCAAAGGTACCATAAATATTACACTCAGAATGTTGGAAATGATGGTAATGGTACCATAAATATTATCATTGGTATGTCCCTTGGAACCAATTTGGGTGATTCAATGAAGGTGGGTAACACTTTTTGGCCAAATTTGATGATGAAAACTTGATTTTGTACTCATGTGCTAGATAGAAACCCTCGAAATGCATATATGCCATGTGAATTTCGACTTGTAGTAAAAAAAAAAATTGTAGACTATTATGTTGGATTGCCAATGATATTTTTAAAAAAATATTGCAATGTCATCTAATGTGTGAAATTTCGCATTTAATGAACTTTGTGACCTTAAAAATTTGAAGAAGTTAATAAGTGGCTTGTGTCCCACCCCAATAATTCAATCTTACATTAATAATTCAATATATATATATATATATATATATATATATATGAGCATGATCTACACAAAATGCACTGTGGTCTGCATATTTTTCTGTTAATTTATTTTGCAATATACAATTATTTATTATTTTCGAAAGTGACCATATATGATTTCAGCATCATTTTATACATGTGTGTCCATCCTATCTTTTTTTTTCATTGTTTTCAAAAATTGAAAAACCAAAGATACCCTTTTGAAGAGGACACGTCGATGTGTGGGTTGTGCATTTTTAAGAAATTTTTAGATGTGTATTTTTTACCCTGCAGATTTTTCTTTGAGCTACTTCGAAGTTGTTTTCAGGTTTTCTAAGTGTAAGTTTTATAACTAATTAAAAAAAAACCCATATGAATGCCAAAACACATGCATGATACCTCAATGGATAGATGGTTTGGAGATGAATCTATTGGTATGAACTCCACTCAGTTATGTGCCATGAATGGTAGGGTTTACGCCCCTAGAAGACACATAGAAACATTGATTTTCCTGTAAGAGGGATAATTTTCTATTTTTCAGGTCCTCGATCGAGGTTAGGAGCTTGATCGAGGTATTCAAATCCATCAACAGAGGTTTTAAAAACAGCTCGATCGAGGGTTTATTAAACCCTCGATCAAGGGTCTAATAAACCCTCAATCAAGCTACTGTTGTAACCTTGATCGAGGTAATTATAAAACCATCAATTGATCTATGACCTCGATTGAGGTCCTGTTTGTGTTAAAAATCCTACAAAAATGCCCAGGAATGAACTTAGGAATTGATGGCATTAATTCCATTCCAACTACCTTCCCAACCTCATTTCCCACCCTAATTCGTAAAGAAATTCTATATAGACATAAAACATAAAACATAAACATGTTACTAATTTTATCCTTCACAGTTGACTAACCTATTTGAAATAATGCTTGTGTTCTAATGCAAATTTAGAATTGTGTATTGTGTTTACATATTGTTGTAGGTATGAATTTGGATTGTTGATCTTGATCACAATGGGAAGCAAGAAGCGTCGAAGTAAAATATCTACTAGGAATCAAAGAAACACCAAAGAAATAAGAGAGAAAGATAGATAACGAAAGAGTAAAAAAAGAGAAATCTTGAGAGGAAAAGAAGTTGCAAATCAACCTATTATGGGAGAATCAAATGCCATTTCTAACAATATTGGTATTATTTAATTTAGTTATGCAATTTCATTTTCATAGTGACCTAGTTCATATAATTTCAAATTCATATATTCATATAATTTCATATTGCATAATATATTCAATTTCATAGTGTTCTAGTTCATAATTTATATATATACATGTTAAATTGTTTAGAATGTAAATATAATTTTGTAATTAATTCATAAACTTATATACATTGTATGTGCATGTATGAATTCATATATATGTATTCATAATTTTATGTGCATTGTATAATTTCACATTCACATATTCATATAATTTCATATTGCATATTCATATATTCAATTTCATAGTGTTCTAGTTCATAATTTATATATATATATAAATGTTAAATTGTTTAGAATTTAATTATAATTTTGTAATTAATTCATAAACTTATATATATACATTGTATGTGCATGTATATATACAACCTTCTAAAACCACTTATGTACATGTGAAAGAATAGTATGTGTTGTGAAAGAATTGAAAAAATTGTTTAACCACTACACTAAATTACATATATACAAAGTAAATGTATTATAGTATGAGTAGTTCTAGTTGTCCAATGAAATTAGAGAATGGTTGATGAATATATATAATTATAGTGCATACTATTCTAGCATAATATCTAGTTCTAAATGAATATGCATATACCCATTAGCCTCACATAACCTCACATGTAAATGAATTATAATTTGATAATATAGCCTCACAAAGTCACATATATATAATTTTTTATGTTAAAAATTACAAATATTGTTCTCAATGGGAGTCGAGTGCACCATCATAGGTTGACTTGCATCTTCTCCTCTTAATATTGCACTTATTTTCTTCATCCTTTCTATAGCCTTATCTCTCATTTCATCGATTTTAATATGATTTTAATTTCATATTCATATATGAACATTTTCATAGTGTTCAAATTACAATTACATTACATTATTATAATGATGATAATTACATTACAATTACAATTACAATCACATTACAATTACAATTACAATTACATTACATTATGATAATGATGATAATTACATTATGATTACAATGACAATTACATTACAATCATGTACAAATTACAATTGCTAATTTTTTAACTAACAATGAAAATATGATAAGTAAAATAAAATGTTATTCTTGAGCTTGCATTTATTTGTATTTATTATTGAGCTTGTATTTATTTATTGCTAGATCCTGGCCAGCCATCATAGGATCGTGCACCCTCTGATTTCTCAAGAGTAATTGGGAGCTTCAATGATGTTGGAATGTCTACTAATTGTTTAAAAGGGTTGAATGATGCCACCCAAGAAGAGTTTGGGAACCCGACCCTTGATCGGAAAATCAGAGAGCATGTTAGTAACATAATCAAGTTGTACTTTGAACAACAATCAATGATTACACAAGATCAAATCCTACATGGATTCATAAAACACAAAAAATTGAAACATGCCACAAAGTTGTTGGGTTTTAAGGATGTTAAAATAAAAATGCATGTGAGAATGTAACAGAAAATGTAACAACTACACTATTTGCATTTGGAAAGTCAAGAAAAACTGATATCAATGCTACTCGTAGGGAAATTATAGCCGCTATTGTGGCATGAAGCACCTTAAGAAATCGAATGATCGTAGCAATGTCAAATTTGCTCCACATTTCAAGAAAAACACTGCACAAAAACACTAAATTCAGGGTAAAGATAGATGAAAATGATGAAGCTACTTGTTGGGCTCTTATATCTAGAGAAGCATATAAAGACAGGATGGAAGAGGGCATCAGAGAGAAGGTGATAGAGTATTGGGACAACCATTCTTGTGCTATACCAAATCGAAAACATGTCCTGCAACAACGTTCTGGCATAGGAATTTATAAGGATCATTGCAAGCATGTTATGGAGATGACATGAGTTGCTTTGTTCGAGGAATTCAAAGAATCAAATCCCCATGTCCATATCTCATTTACCATGTTCAGTAAGTTGAAATCGTGGTATATTAGGCCAAATACGATTCAAGACACTTGTTGTTGTCGATACCATGTTGAATTCCAGTTATACTACGACACATTTGTGGAATTTTGCAAAAAACATTGGGATGGTGAACCAGCTCCTCACACGGTGTGGGATTTTATTTCTATGATACTATGCAATAGGAATCCTAAAAAATGTGTTTTTCATTAAAAGGTGTGTAAGTGGGAGAAGATGTCATGAATGTGGTGATTTGGCATTGTTCCATAGGAAGTTTCCTATCGATCCAACACACCTTGGATTTTCAGATATCACAGTTATGTGGAAGAGATATGAGTATGTCTCCATGAATCCATCATCTTCTTCACATGTTCCATCTAAGAGGATCGAATTGCTTGAGGATGATATCCCTATTTCATACTTCATGGACAAGTTTCAAAGTCAGATTTACAAATACATTAAACACTCCCATAAGTCTAGGTGGCAAGCTTTAGAATTTAAGCATTCTTGTGAGGTTTTGAGCCAGGCACAATCCTATAAGTGGTAGACTTTGCAAAGAATTACACATTTTCTCCTCAGAGAGAGATACAAAGTGAGTATTATCACTCTAACCAGGTGTCCATCTTCATACATCATTGTATAGACATGCTCAGGCGAGCATTTACGGTAGGGATAGAACTCCTCAGTCATGTGATGTGATCAAGGAATACCATTTTTATGTCAGTGATGATCGTGAGCATGACACATTGTTTGTTGAACAATGCTTTGTGTTGATTTATGATTCATTCAGAAAGAATGGGGTGTCATTTAAAAAATAGTGGATTTGGTCTGATGAGTGTGCGGGGAAGTTAAAATTGTCACACTCCTTTTATTAGTTGAGACTCCTTCACAAAGAGACAATAATTCGACACACTTGGAGCTTTTTTGAAATAGGGAAGGGAAAGGGTGAACATGATGGTGTAGGTTCATGCATGAAACGAGCACTTCGAAGGTACCAAATGAGTCATAGTTCATCTCGACTCAAATGCTCAGTAGAAGTAGTTGATTGGTGCATACAAAATTTGGTTCACCAAGGTCATGGACAAGAAAGTCCAATGCATAGGTAGGAACAATATGTATATGTATGTATGTATGTATGTATATGTGTGTGTGTGTGTGTGATGTTTTTTATTCGATGCAGGTTTTTTTGGGATATTTCCCTTGGCGATGTGCATAGATCCATGCCATGGTATTGCGAGACCATAACAAGTAGAAGAGAACTGCATTCAATTTGTAGTAAAGACATGGGTGACATATTTTTTATTGAAACAAGGAAGTATGAGTGTTTTTGTGAGTTCTGGATTGACGTCGATGGACTAGAGGTTGATAATTGCATGAACGATGCATATGTCAAATAATGGAAATATGTCCCTCTTAATCCAAAGAGGCCACATCCGCTTTCGACGTGGCAAGAGATGCACACTGACGAGGCAGTGGTTTCATTAGATCATGATCGGGTTTCTGATCTGGTTAAGTAAGTTACATGATAGTTGATTGAATGTTTAAACTTCTAGTCTTGTAAACATGCATACATGTATTTAAGATTTGTTTAATATTTGAAAATCTTGATGCAGGTGATGTCTTTGTTGTAATTTCACCACCGGGAAATGACGAACATGTGGCATACTTTTTGATGCAGTGTACACAAATCAAAAGTAGGTTGGTGCAGCCCTATGTTGATGGAGAGTTCACATACCAAGTTGGTGACCTAGCTGTGATGGGACACTTTTTTGAAAAAGTGACAAGATAAGGTGATTATATTATATATAGAGATTTCATGCCTGAATATATATCTTGCCAGTACAGTCATTTGGTGGTGGAAGCTTGGATACATCTCATTAAAATCAAGATGAAGAGGGGTGAACCAAAGGGATGTAATATGTTAGTAACTTACCATGATCGTATTATGGAGACCCGTGCATTCCTATAACCATTGGTCAGATGAATGAAAGTTATATGCCACTTTTGATGTTTACATAGTTGACATGATTTTGACATGTAGCAAATCAAAATTTCTTCTAAAATATATCATTTGTATTTAAATGTAATTTTTGTAAAGTTATATATGCGAGTATGTGCATTCACATATACTCTATGTGGGAGTAACTATTTTTTTGTGTATTTGTGCAAATACATGTATATCACACTCTATTTGTGCAAAGTTCTAAATTACATGTTACATTGTAGACAATTTGTAAATTGTAAACTTGTAAATTGTTAATGATATGTAATACAAAGAACAACACATACATTTATTGCGTCCTCATTAAATCTACCAATTGCTATTGATATTAATTGTAAGTTATGTTAAATTGTAAGTTTCGTTTGACTGACAATTTTGTAAACTTGTAAATTTTTTTACAAATGAAACCAAATTTAAAATTGTAGTTGTAATTTTTCTTGTAAATGAAATAAAATTTTACATTGTAGTTGTAATTTGCACCTAGTAGATCTTACATGTATAATTGTAAACTTTGTAAACATTGTAAATTTTGTAAACTTGTAATTTATTAAATTGCAAAAATGTACAATTTTGTAAGATTGTAAAACATTAATGATTGTTAAATATGTACTAATTGTAACTGGAAAAAAATTAAATTCTAACAGGAAATAATTAAAACATTTAACAGACCATCATGTTAAAAAAAATTCCACAAATAACACGGTCTACAAATCACCCCTACGACATTAATCGAGAGATCGACCATCATGGCCACTACCGTCAGCTGCACTATGCCCCTGGACTTCCTCATGCACATCACAAAGAAAATTGCCCAGGTCTGAGAACTGCAGAAGTTAAAACCGTGAACTCTGCAAGTCAGTTACATACCACATATTTAAATTGCATGTACAATGTGACAAAAAATTAAATATATATGAAACACAGATTTATGGACTCACCTCACTCGAGTCGAATGTGAGGTTTGGGAGGCTGGGTATCTGCCAAGAAAAGCCTTCATCGGGACCTTGCTGATGAGAGACAACCCACTCATCTATAAACATCATGGCGGCTTCAACGCCCTCATCTGCAAATGCCTATGTCTGCGTCTATTTCCATGGCATGAAAATATTTATATTAATGAATTACAATTTGAACTTGAGAATTACAATTTGAATAGGTAAATTATAATTTGAACATAAATATGCAAATAATTCGAACATAAATAACTAGTACCTCATCAACTGGCCTGTCATGAGTAGGACTCGGGTGGGGCTATGTATAATCATGTGCAATGCCCTTGCCTCTATCATGTAGAATATGAATAATATTAATGACGAAAGTTAGAACAAACCAAAGTATTACGTGTTCAAAAATTGACTCATTTAGAAATTCAAATTTAGGATGATATTTAACACATACCTCATCGACGTGGGCGGACGAAACTACAGTAGGACGTCGAACAGATGCATTACTGTGAAAAAGGATCTCAATCAAACTGGGCTCCTGCATGGAGGTCTAACACAAAGAAAAGTATTAGTTAAAAGATTATTCATTTTAGGATACATTACAATTAATACAATCAAATGATGACAATAAATATATACCTATCCCATCGATCAAGGCCTGTATGTATCATGTAGTCGATAATATGCATTGCAAGACATGATAGCATACTATAGCAGAGTGTCGTGATTAACAATGCAGAGAATATCATCGGCCACCCACTGTAACTTAGGATCTATAGGTGCAGTGGGTGCTTTGTGTCTCTCTGCTTGCACAACCGTCATGGTACCATGCATTGTCATGTGTGTCGCCTATGTGAATGCACTCTACTCCTCAATTGCTAGTTGAGATGACTCAGCTACATCATCTGTCCTAAGCACGGTCCTTCTAGGGAGACCTACCAAAGGCTATGGCTCTGGCTGAGCTCCATGGTCTCTCCTAGCCTCAGGACGCACATGACTGCATCCCTTATCAGCACCATAGAAGCTCGAGGGTGTGCTGGTGTAATCTAGGTGCATCCCAGGACAAACTATGCATATATATGTTTTACGAAGTATAGTGGGACCTGTTCATGGTGGGGAAACATGCTCCACACTCCAATAAATTTTTCATATACATAAGGCATGACAACCTCTAACTTAAACTCCTTGAGTCTAAGCGGTTGACCACCGGGGCGGTTAGGAGGGATATCAAATAATGTTCTTTTCAGGTCATGGCCAACTGTTGCATCTCTCACTGCGACCTAGTTATCAGGACCCATAATCATGGCCATTCTTCTCTTACATGCAGTGTCCCAAAGAGAAATAAATGGTTCGATGTACCTATAGACCTTTCGTAGATTGTCTACTACCTCTAACGTCATCCACATCGAACGTGATGCAGGAGAGTGGTCTGAAATGGAGTGGACATTAACCCGCAAATAGTCACGCTATCTGGTAATGTCTTGCAGCATGATGTGTGTGATCTCATCTTCCCATAATGCTTCCTTAGGAGGGTCGGGCCCTGTTGTGCAGCCGCGGCACCTGAAAATTAGATGAAAACACATCAGAGGAAATTTGGGGTCTAAAATGGAGCTTAAAATAAAATGCACTAACAATAAATTTTGTGAGTTGGAATTCAGGAACCATTAGAATTTCAATAAAATGAGTCAACCATAATGGTTGAATTGACATATTTGTCATAAAAGAAAACTATTATTTTTGTTCGTTTTTTCGACATATCTCCCTGTGTTTTTACTCAAATTCCGAGCGGGAGAGCTTGTTGGATGTGGAATTTAATTCCGCATATGTCATCATCATGTTTTTTTAGGTATTTATTATTTTTCAGGTAGAAAGATCCATCAAAAGTATGCAGTCTCGGTACTTTTTGGATGTGGAATTAAATTTTGCATCCAACAAGCTCTCCTGCTCAAAATTTGAGTAAAACCACAAGGAGATATGTCAAAAATACGAACAAAAAAAGAAGTTATAAGGTTAGCTGATATTCCGCAGTGAGGTTCCCTAATTTCACCCTAAAAATTCTTTCCCTAAAATTTTTTTTCCCCTAATTTTACCCCCAAAAATTTTCCCTAAAATTTGTTTCCCTAATTTTACCCTAAAAAATTTTACCTTTAAATTTTGCCCTAATTAAATTAAAAAAACCTAATAATTGAGCTCTTATAAAAATGTTAATTAGATTTCCCTTAATAAAATAAAATAAATTGAATAATTTTAAAAAAAATTTAATAAAATTTTCTTAATAAAAAATAATATAATAATAATTTTTTTTAAAGAATTAAAATATTTTATTAAAAACTAAACATAAAATGTTTAAAATAAAATAATAAAATGATTAAATTAAATTAATTGAACCTAAATCAAAGGTTTACATTGTTTATATTTTAATAAATCCTATAATAACAATTGTTACAAATTTTAAAATTTTAATTATAAAACTGTTTAAAAACTTTAATAAAAAATTTTTAATAAAAAAAAAATATTTAATACAAAATTTTTAATAAGTTTATTCACCCAAAAATATAAATTAATTAGGATTATAAAAAACAAAAAAAAATAAATTATACTAACCCTAAAATTATTAACCCTAATTTTACCTTGGACAAGACAAACCTTGTCGGCCATCTCAGGAGAAAGTGATGATTCCTATATTAATACACCAATGAAAGAGGTACAAGCTCCAGGCATCGCTTTGTCCTGAAGATGAACCATGCTTGGTTCAAAACATCGACAACAAATCTTCTCACCGCAGATTCTCCATTAGATGCCAAAACATGTAGTTTTTTCATTCTTCCTCCAAAATTAATAACTATTATTTTATTATTTTCTTTAGGAGGCCCATTTTAGACCTGAAATTTCTTCTAATGTAAATGTCAGTCAAAATACATACATCAACTGTAGGTGAATTTGAAATCAATATAAATTAAAGGTACTGATAACTGAAAGAAATATATATATGCATTTAATGTACCTGTCTCATGGGGAACCTCCCCACCGACACCAACTGTATCATCCTTGTCGGTCACATGCACAGAGTGACATCCAGAGTGGATGTCACTCTGCTCCCCAGCAAGAGCATGTGTTAGCATAGGACGCCTAGGCAAACGTATGAAAACAAAGACATACAAGTTGATGATTAAATATACACATGTGAAACCATTTAGTTTTATGTAACTAACAACAAAGAGTACATCGTGCACAATTGTATAATTATGAGTACTCTACCGAACTTTGGGGAGAGGAATGGTCGCAGATCTGTGAGTTCGCTGCCTTCGATGAACCAAATAACCCTACTACGGAGATGCATCTTGCATGAAATAAGGCATAATAAATGCAGTCAACATACAATATTGTTAGAAAACAGGACCACAGAGCAATAACAGATATACAGTTAAATCATAAACAAGATGCAAAACACATTAAAACATTACAAAGAGACACAGATATAATGTGGTTCACCCAAACGATGGGCTACATACACAAAGAAATTTTCAGTCCTTTTATTACAGTCCAGAAAGATGAAGGGATACAACTTGCAGCAAAACCGCTACACTTCCTCTTCACTCTCTCTCATTCTCTCTCACACAATCACAGAGATTGTTTACAATGAAATAATACCATACACAATCATGTTACAATGCTTTCTTTTATAGGGGAAAAATACCATGGGAAAATACTACGATTAACCCAATACCATGGATCCTCATAACTGTTGGCCAACACACATTCCACAAAATTTTCTCGGGGGTGCTGAGTGTACAGTACACTAGGGTTACAAACATGAATGAATAATATCTCTGGATCTGGACGATCAGGCTCCACAACCAACAAATATAAGATAAATTATTACATGACATATTTGTATATATACATCATTTTTTTATTACTAATCATCTACAACTGTTCTCAATGATAATACCACCAGATTAATCAAGATACTTCACTCATAAGATCATGTGTAATAGGCTATAGGGGTAAACATATTATGCAAAAAATTGTTTGGATGGGACATATTACGGATATGGTGGAATGGATTTATTGTGCCAATTCATTTGTGAGACTAAAGATCAAAATTTTGAGAAAATGATGATAGACATGAAAATATTCAAATACATCACTTATGACATATTCCTTGGGAAAGCAAGAAAAAATATATAGTTGGAGACATCCCAATCCAGTAACAGTCTCTAACTTTTCATTTCAATTCTTTTTTAAACTTTACCTATACACATAATTTATGTCGATATCATTTTTTTCCACTAGGTACAACTCAACCATTTCATCAAGGTTATTTTGAAAAGATACAACAATATGTTTAACATGTCTACCTATCTCGATGACATGATGAACCATTTAGAATTAGTAGATATCCATTTCCCTCGAACCTAAGAGTTCAAAACCGAGCTTTCTTTCGATGATTTCAAACCTATAACACTATAATTTAGTATATAAAATTATCTCAAAAATCATTGGGATTAATCCAAAGTTGGCAAATTTGGAAATATTGATGAAGGATCCCTACTTATCTATTAGGGTTTTGGGCTCTTAGTTTATTTGAAGACTCCTATCATTATTTTTCTGTCATGGACTTGTTTCGAGGATTTTGTTGGACAAGTTGGTTCTGGGATGGCTTAAGTCCTCAGTTTTTTTATAGTTTTTGGAGTTTGTCATATGTATTTCAGTCATGTTGTGTGCTTTAATCTTGGTTTTGCCTACCTAGGGAATGTTGGTTGCTTCTGGATTGTTAATGGTGGAATGTATGTTTGTTAATTAATTTGGATATATATGTTTTGTTTTTGAGCTTTAGGTTAGAGAAGACATTGTAAAATTTCTATTTTTTGAATGATTTACTAGGTTAGAGAACACATTTAGATCCATATAGTACAATCTAAAATTTAATTTAATTTTCTAAAATTTAAAATTTAAATTAATATATTTCATTAACTCTTGCATAAACATTTTAAAAAAATTATAACTTTAAACTAATTTTTTAAGTTAATTTATATACATTTTAAAAATATAATTATATTTTTAAATTCATGTGTAAAATTATAATTTTATCATTAACTTTATCTTTACAAATGAAAACTTATACTCCAATTAATATAGTAGGTTAATTATTTCATTTCAACTTTTAAAATAAATTTTAAATAAATATAATTTCAATTTTTTTATGATTTAAAGTCACAAGTTATGTATTTAATTAATTAAAGTCTATTAAATTTTTAATTTGATATTCTTTAAAAAAATGTAAATCATAAGTTTCTATTACTTTTTTTATTTTTGTTTTTAATTTAAAAAATACTTCTATTTTTTTCAAAATTTAAAATCAAACCTTATATACTTCATTAATATTTTCATTTGATTTTCCTTGATAAATCCAAAAATGAATAACTACACTTTTTATAAATTAAAATCCAAATTTATACATTTATTTATTATTATTATTTTCCATCAAAAAGTTAAAAAAAAAAGTATCTCATATTTTCATAATACTTTTGTTTGAGCTTAAAAACAAAAATACATAATAAATACACTTTTCAATAAACTAAAATCAAAATGTGTCAACTAATAAGTCAAAACATACATATAATATTTTATTATGAAAAAAATATTTATAAGAAATATAAATATGAATTAATATAATATTTTAATTATAATTATAATTTATTTTAATTAAANTGATTGTCTCGCAACTAGGGTTTAGATTTTTTCCAATCCTCCATCTATTCTTGGAGGATTGAAAAAATTGGGTAGCATTTCTGCTTGCTCGACACACATTTCAAAATTAAACCGACAGCATAAAAACTGCTGGTTGATAGAAATATTTATACAAACTATAAATTTAATGTTCAAATTTAACAAATTTGAATTTATAAAAAATTAATGTTTTGTCTCGGGTTTAGGGTTGATTAATTGTCTCTATGGTTCATATAGGTTATGTTTCTTGGTCTCTTATTGATTTTTTTTCAATCCTCCTTGTATTCTCAGACGATTGAAAAAAATCGGGTAGCATTTCTACTTGCCGGACACACATTTATAAATTAAACTGGTAGCATAAATGCTACCGGTTGACAAAATATATATAAAACAAAAACAAAAAAAATAGCTAACAAATTTCTATTACAATTTTATAAAAATCCAGCAACATTTCTACTTGTCGGCACACATTTCAAACATATTAAGCAAAAAACTAATCTAAAAACATGTATAACAACGAATTTTTTTAATTTTAACCCAAAATTTTAAAAATTAAAAAAAAAGTAAAATTTCATTTAAATTTCAAAAAACAAGGTTGGGATGTTACCTCTCTGCTCCAACATCATGGTGAAAGGAAAGCATGGTTGTGGCTTGCGGTGGGGCTCGGTCGAGGGATCGGTTGCGCTGCAGCTCGATCGAGGTTGCACTATGTGGAGAAAATGGAAAATAACGTTGCAGCTTCCTGTGACCTTTTTTATAAATTTTTTTATAAGGACATCGATCGAGGTTGTACCTCATTCGAGGTTTTATTAAACCCTCGATCGAGAAACCCTCAATTGATGTTTAATCCCCTCAATCAAGGGTTTATCAAAAGCTCAATCGAGGGTTTAATAAAACCTCGATCGAGCCTTTGCTAAACCCTCGATTGAGGTACGTTGTTTTGTTTTTTTCAAAATTTCCTTTGCCAAAACTTGTAACCCACCTCCGTGGATGCACCCATTTGTGAAGATCCTTAATGATTGCTTTTATCACTACTGGGAAGGTTGACCAAATAATGCTAGAGTGGCATATTTCTGGACTGTATTACAACCTTTGAACAATCGACAATCTACATAGAGGACATCCTTGAACACTTTTTTTGGGAATGCTTCATAAATGTTCTAAGGGAGAAAATTTGAGCTCATGTCATTATGAAGTGACCCTACACTTGGTTGGAATATTGTGATAGAGCTAGAGAGTATGAAATGGTGATCAACACCCAACCCAAAGGACCTTCATTTCTGAGTCGCAAGGTGTCTCCCAAGGCTCCTACTTCCAACAATTCCACCATACCACCATTAGGAATCCAAAAGTTAAACTTGATTGCAATGGTTAAACATCAACACCTTAGACTGTGTTATAACTATCAGCATAGATCCATGTTAAACCTGGATATTTCAAGCACTAAGAGGGATTTGATTTCTTGAGGTGTAATTTTTTATCTTAAATTTTTTACATGTAAAGAAAAATTTACAACTCAATAAATTGGATCCCTCTTTGTGCTTGATAAATCAAGTTTTAAGATGGATCTATGTTGGATTTTGTTTTAATTTATAAGCCGAAAAGTATTTTTTTAATTACTTTTTATTTTTGGTAACTTATTAACCAACATGACCTTTTTTATTTTTTTATTTTTTATTTTTGGTAACTTGTAAGGAAACATGAATTTATTAGTTTTTTTTGGTAATGTAATGTTGCATAATGTTATGTTACAACATCTCCCCCATACTAGGTTGTAGAGCGCCCCACTATTCTCAGTGCAATGATGAAAAATATTTTCAAGGGCATGAATGGAAAGAAAAAAATAACGATTCCAAATATATGCATCACCACATTCTCCCCTAGAGGATAGAACCATGGAGGGTACTTAATATTTTCCTAATCTCCCCAAAATTCACCCACTCTTTCATGTCTCTTACCTCGAAAAAGGGGTGGGATCAAATTTTAAAGTGCAGATCAAGTTACCAAAACTTAATGAGGAAGGATCCATTTTTCTCCAACCATAAGCAGTATTGGATTCCATGGAATGCTAATTATGTAGGTGTACAATCAAAGAAGTCTTAATCGACTGGAAAAATATGCTACCAGAATATGGCACATGAGAACTAGAAGAGATTCTCCAACAATTTCCTCCCCTTCACTCTTAAGGAGAACATTGATTTTGAAGGGCGTGGGCCTACTAGTGTCCTACCCTAATCCTCTTACTTTAAGAGTTAGTCAAGTAATGTAGGAAATCATCTCTTTTATATAAGGTTGTTATCCCTAGGAAAAGTTAAGCAAAATTCAGCCAAAATTCTATTCAAAAAGATAAAGACTTTGGTCGCAAGAAGAGTTGTGATAGAAGAAGAGTCTATGATGAAAGAGAAGCTATGATAGAAGTAGATGTGATGGAAATATCAGTGACGAGAAAAGTTGCAACAAAAGGAACAATGAAAGAAGAAGAGAATAGCACTTGAAAAGAAAAGTTCGATTGATCATGGGTAAGGAGTTAGTTATAATAAATCATGCTTTTGGTAATAAAGCATAATTGTATTTCTGGGCCGATAGTTCCTATTGTCAGTTATAATTGAATGTATGAGAATATAAATGACAGCTTGTCGGCTAACAGAAAAGAGTAGATTGATTAAGACAGGTAGAATATATAAAAGGTTGAACCCAAGCTATATGCGAGGTTACTAAGTAGTTAGTTGGTTAATTCACTATGTAGGTTGAGAAGGAAAGAAGAGAGTTGTTTAGCTAGAGGATCTATCCAAGATGTGTGCAGATCGATAGAGGAGTGAAGGAGAGAATAAATACATAGCCTCAAAACAGAAGAGCGTGAGAGGAGAGAAGTCTATATGAGTTGTAAAGAATATATAGAGAAGGGTATTCAAGCTGAGTGTGTAAACAAAAGGTGCTAACATATTTCTCATGCCAGATGAAGAGAGCCTTCGTGTTTTTTTCCAGATGGGTTTCCACGTTAGATAGTGTCTCTATGTGTCATTGATTAATGTGTTTATGTCAAATTCATGTATGTTGTGAATAAGTAGATCTGAATATGTCGCACCACATCTGTTTATGAATAATCCCATATATTTATGTGTCTCACCGCTTATTGAATGAATCTGTGATAAGGATTTTATATTAAATACTGCAATATGTGTTGACTGGTAAATATACTATTATCTTGAATGAATAGACAAGAAATATGAAGTATAATCCATGTAATCAATCAAGCAATCTGATAACTTACTGCACGAGTAGAGATTCCCACATAAATGCATAAGCCTGGCTCTAGAAGTTCCCAATAAGATATATCATGTGAGATTAAATCTATTTTATAGGTGCTGCCGACAGGGTCCTCCACTGTAAAGCCGATATATTGGGTATTTTTTTTCGACGAAGGGTCTAAACCTAGATCGACAAGAATAAATCCAACAAATGGTTCTATTTCTAGGACCGTGAATCATTTTGGTGAGGATATGTTGTGGCACCCGATGAAGCCAGAAATTCAAGATTGGGTGGATTTTAAGGCACTAGAGTTTGCACGAGAAGAAAATGAATGATCTTGACTGAACCCAATAGAGTGATTGGTGTGATACCTATATACAAATATTCATGATATTTTCTTTTGTGAATTTCCCATTTTGTTGCATGAGTGGTTGTTGAGGCTATAAACCCAACAGAGAAACTTTCAAGAGGGAGAACCAATAGAGTGGATCCCTTAGTTGATTCAGTGGCTAAAAAGTATTACCAACCCTATATCTAGAGCTATCAAGTTCTAGGTTAACAATATTTTTGAAGGATACATCACAAAAATTGCAATCGACGCCATAAAATTGTACAGTGATACGGAAACAATTTTTTTCGAAGGACCTTTAAGACGATACTTAACATCTTTAAAGATTTGAATCAAGATGCTCATATGTGAGAAAGGGATATTGAGAATGGATTCCAACAAATAAGGGTTTGTGTGTAGAGACTTGGGATATGTCACAAGAAGTAAGCTGATATGTTTCTTGATGATGGCGAGGCTGAGCTAGAAAGTGGGTGCCAAAGGAGTGGAAAAACATTTGAGTCGAGAAAGAGAAAAAGGAATGCAATGAGAATAGGAAGGCACAATACAAATAGAGGAGAGGACTACACATTGGTGTCACACTTCGACAAATGTTCTTATGACGAGGAAGAGGAATACCAGCCTATATCTGAAAAAGAAGAAGAAGAAGAAGCTCTAGATCCAAATTATGATTATGACATACTCATGACCGAGTGTACATCTCTAAAGATAAGATCTAGAAAATTCTCACCCACTAGACAAACTTTTAATACAACAGTACCAAGAGAAAATATATTGGCCGAGAATGATATAAAGTTTCCAATATTTAATGAAAATGGGATAGAATACCGTGAGCAACATTGGTTTCTATGCAAAGCCGTGTGGACCATGTAATAGGTCCAAGATGAAGCCATCAAGAAGGCTCAAATGATTACAAACCTTAGGGGTCGTTCATTGGATTGGTACATGAAATTCTCTGTGGCGTCGATAGGAATCCCATATAAAGCATTAGATCAAGTCTGAGAAGGACTAATAGACGAGTTCAAAAATCCTAAATATGAGTAACAATGTATTACAGAGATAAAAGAAATTAAGCAATTACCTACGGAGTCCATTTCAGAATTCAACCAAAGATTAAATATGTTGATGGACAAAGTAAGTTTCCATATTTCATACGTTCAACACAAATAATGGTTTATTGCAACATTTTTACTGCACATAGAGATCCCTTTAATGTAGAAAAATATTGTATCCTAGAATAAGGCTCTAGAATTGGCTATGAAGTTAGAATTCTCATCGGTCGGAGAAACTGGTGCAGGCATGATGCAAATCCAATTGCTACTAGCCACCTTACACTGCAAATTTAAGATATTAAGAAAGGGAATGAAGTACAAGAAGAACTCTAGTGTACCATATTCAGAATAGAGAGACACCACAAATATAATTGCCTGACATATATGAATTATGGCCTATCGATAGCACTGAGCCCAATAAATAGACAAGGGATTCCTTGGTGTAGAATATGCAAGACTAGAGGCCATCAGTAAGAAGAATTTTTATACTTATAGAAGATTGTAAGTGAACCAGCTACTTTATACTGTAAGTTTTGTAGATCAGTAGGCCATGATGAGAAAGAATGCAGAGCATATCACATGTTGTAGGAGAAAACAATTGATACTTACTTGTCAAAGAACGATGAAAAAATGCTGGCTAAGCAAGCTTAGACTCAATATCCACATGATAAATATCCTCATGCCTAATATCCATGGAATTAGCACTGGCAACAACAATACCCTCAACCCAGGGGGGAATTTTAGAGGTTGAGGACAAGGAGGAGGATTTGGTCGCGAAAGAGGACAAATTATATGTTATAATTATGGGAAGCCTAGACACTTTTTAAGGCACTTCACAAGTCCTACTATGACATGTTTATACTATAAATATTTTGATCACATTGTCGAGGAATGTACTCAGTTAATTGTGAGATGAAAGACCAAGATTGTGGGAAACCAAAATCCATAGACACCGAATCCCAATACAAACCCCAATCGGAATATCCAAATTATCTCTATTGAACCAAGAGAACCACATATTGATGTTGTGACAAGAGGAGGTGATGCAACTAGGGAAGATCAAGAATCACCATATGGACAACCGCAGGTGTGACCACCAACACAAAATAAAGCAAAATTCGATGTTCAAAAAGAAAAGGAAGTATTATTGGACGCGTGAAAAGAATTTGTTGATAGAAATCAAGTGTTGACTTCTACTGCTACACCACCTAAAGGACCAATATGGGGAATGCCTAAAAGATTTGACCAATTTCTCTGAAAAAAACCAACGGGAAAGGTTAGTAAATTAAAGGAATTCTTTAGCACTAAAACAAGATAAATATGTTGTCGTAAAATTGACAACTCTAATAAAATAACCTCAAGAAGAGGTGTGACTAGAAATAAGGGTTAATCATGTGGGAAAATTATTGAAGATTGATCGCGAACTAAGAATGTCCACACAAATAGGAGATTAGAAATGGACTATATTATTCTGGACTTGGGCTCTGATGTTAACATTATGACTAGACAAACATGGGATATTATGGGGAAAATGAGACTCGTATGGTCTTTCGTCCAACTTTGATTAGTGAATCAATCAAAAGTTCTACATATCGGTCTACTGACTCAGGTGACTATCAAGATGGAAGATCTTAAAAATTATGTTGATTTCGAAGTGATTGACATTGTGGACGATACAAATCCATATCCCGTGATTTTGGGTATCATCTTGGTGATTGATAATAATACTATTATAAATTTAAAAAAATGAATCTTAACGTTTACAGATTCATATCTAAGGGTGGTCACACCAATTGATCTACTGGAAGGTCATCGATACGTTGAACAAGTGAATAGTGAAGGGAAAGGAAGATATCTTGACAATATATATAACATTACTTCTACAATGGATGATTATGTAGATCCAATGACTGATGGAAATCTCAGTTGGTGCAACATTACTTCCTATACATTGGATTCTGGAGAAGCTTTGGAAAACTGAAAGAACTGATTGCATGAAGTGTCGATGAGAAGATGCATAAGAATTACACAATATGCACGACAAGTAGATAGCGAGGTAAGTGATATACCCACATATGAAGGTTTACCTAACTTGGCATATTTTCTAACATAATTTGAAGAAAACGTTACAGAACATCAGCATTGGTCCAACCTGGACTTTGTATTGACACTTGCCAGATGGTGGGTCGTACATAAACAATCTATCTCATAATGGCCTCAATGTTGTATATTGAAGGAGATATGATTTGGAGAGGAGATCAGTGATACTAGTTAGAAGTACACATGATTGACATTTCCTATCAAGCACATCGAATATTGCCATGCAACATGGGATGCATGTTCGCAAGAGGAATGGTTCCATTGATTTGTACATACTCTATATATGATACCAAGGAACGGGTACACATCGGTTGAGATGCAATGGGGAATAGGAATGGTTCCCATTCAAGTCAAGAATTCCCTTGCTATCTTTTCCAGGATGGTAGTGGCTTCTTTCAAAGACTTTATTCATAAATTTCTTGAGGCCTACTTCGATGACTAGACATTGTTTAGGCTCATAAAAGATCATATTGAGAGCCTCTGAATTTTGTTGCAGTGGAATCAACAATATCATATTTCATTGAATCTAAAGAAATGTATAGTTTGTGCCCCATTTGGAATTTTGTTGGGACATGTGGTTTATCGCAACGAAATCTTAGTCAACCCTACTAAAATTTCAATCATTGTCGACCTGCCACCCCTTGTGATAGTAAAGAAGCTGAGAACGACATTTAGACATATAAGATACTATCAAAAACTTATCAAAGGATATGTAGAGATGACTGCTCCACTGGAGAATTTGTTGAAGAAGGATGTTAATTTTCAATGGAGCAAGCACTATGAAGAGAGTCTGGACACTATAAAGAACAAGATGGTCATAGCGCCCTTACTAGTTTTTCTAGAATAGAAAAAGTAATTTCACATACATGTCGATACATCACATGTTGTACTCAACATTGTACTCACACAGCCCAAAAAAGGGTCAAATGATCATCCTATTTCCTTCACTATGGTGTATGCGCTTCAGAAATTTTGACACTATTTGTTAAGTGGACATTTCAAGATGTTCATAGACCATTCAACATTGAAATACCTAGTGAACAAGCCACTATTGGGGATGAAGATTTTCTGGTGGCTTCTCCTTTTCCAGGAATTTGACTTTGAATTTATTGTTAAGATGGGTCGGCTGAACTCAAGACCATACCACCTATCGAGGATTGAAAGTGGAGAAGAACCTATGAATCTTGACGATAGTCTTCCTAATGCAAAATTATTTTTGATCACGATGTTTGATTATCATTACAAATATATTATAAATTTATTGAGTACAGGATATGGACCAGAAGGATTTAGTACTGCACATAAAAAACAATTAGTGGTGTGAGCTACAGATTTCCAATTGATAGTTAGACAACTGTATAAAATGGGGCTGAATGAAATTCTTCATCATTGTGTATTAGAACATGAGCGAACAATGATATTGAATAAAGAACATGCTAGTGTCACAAGAGGCCATTATTTTGGAAAAGCTACAGTGAAAAAGATATTGCAAGAAGGATTGCAGTGGCTCACTTTGCATGCATATGCTAGGGGATATTGTTGCAATGAGATATCTATAAGAGAACTAGAAATCCTTTGCAACGAGATAAAATGTTAGTAGTACCTCAAATAAATTTGTAGGAATTTGAAAAAATGGGTTGTTTATTTTTTTGGACCTATTAATCCACCAGGGAAGCGAAGAGGTGCAAGATAAATTATTATTGCGATGGATTACCTTACTAGATGGGATGAAGCAGCACCAGTAAAGGATTGTACTACTGCAAATGCTACCAAATTTTTGTTTCACAATATTTTGGCTAGATTTGGATGCCCTAAGATTTTGATAAGTGATTAGGGAACACACTTTGCCAATCAATTGACCAAATAATTGACTGAAGAATTACAAATCCAACACATAAATACGGCACCATATCACCCATAAGAAAATGGTGTTGTTGAGGCATTCAACAAGATCCTTGAGAATGCATTAACAAAGATTTGCAAAGTTAAAAGACATGATTGGGACCATAAAAAATTTGCAGTACTATGAGAATATCACACAACCTATAAGAACTTGACAAGTCAAACTCCATTCTGACTAGTGTATGGAAAAGAGGCTATTATGCCAATGGAATACATTGTACCCAGCCTAAGGATTGTTGCAATTACTGAAATGATTGATGTTGGTGTGTTTGAAGAAATATCGTCGTAGCTTGTGCATTTGGAGGAAGAATGCTTTTCCAGATTTCATCACCAAAATGTTGAGAAGGAATGACAAAAATTATGTCATGACCGACACATCAAGAATAAGCATTCTTAGGTCGAAGGACTTGTCCTCCTATATGACAGTAAACTTTTTAAGCACCCTGCGAAGCTGAAAACTCATTGGCTGAGGTTGTATGTTGTCATTCAAATCACTGAAGGAGGCGCAGTGCAACTGTAGAAATTAGATGGAATAACTTTAAAAGGATTGGTGAATGGAAGTCGGCTAAAGCCTTACCAGGATAGCCATGACTTAGTCGACTGAGAATTTTTAAAAAAAAGTTGAATTATAAGTGTTAATTCTATAACAAATATGGGTGTTTGGTCGTAAACTGCTTGTCTCTCGCAAGAAAAGAAAAAGGGTCGACTGATTATCTAACTATCGAAGAAGAAAAATGGTCGCACAGACTCTCCATCTTTCACAAGGTAAGAAATGTGTCAAATACCAAATCCCAATCGCAGGAAGAGAAGAGTTCTCATATGATGAAATTGGGTCGCAAAAAGGAAACTAGATGTGTTTAATTTGAGGATGAGAGAGATTTCAGCAACGTAATTTTTGGTCATTTCTGTCATTACTGCACAATAGCTACCATTGAACTGAAAAGTGAAGTGACGATTTGATTTTAAGTTTCCTTGTAATGATTCGAACGATTTCTCCATGTGACTAAATTTGCTTCCACCTTTTGATTTATTTCCCACTCGTGTGTAGGAAAGGCTGATTGAATGGGTGAATGTATATCATCTTTGCATCGAAGTTTTTCTCATTCTATTTGCATTCGAGTGAATAAGATGAGCTATTGTGTCTACAACTGTAAAAGGCAAGGTGATTATTTGCATATTATGGTCATGTCTATGTCCCATACAAGCACTATTGTAGAATCAGGTTTTGAGATATCTTCACCTACGCCCATTATAAGAGATACCACCGCATTTGTTCCACTATCAGCCATGTTTGCAAAAGAAGATGAACATGCACCATTCATCCCCAAAGTTAGGTTAGGACCAGTCCCACATATTACATCGAAGATGAAACGGTCTGGTATCTTCAATAAAGCAGCAACACAACAACTAGAAGTTGAAGAACCATGCTCTATGAGCATGCTGCCAAACTATGTCCCACCAAGACAAGTTGATGCACCTAAGATTAGAATCAGTAAGAATGCAAGGTACCCACTGGTAGCACCAACCATACTGAAAGGAGATCAGGTAATGATGAATATACACCCCAATTTGAAGAATATGACCTTTGTCGACCACGAAATACCAAAATTTCCAAAGTTCGAAATGGACAAATACATGGTTTCGTTCCGCAACATAGAGGATGGCCCTCTCCTCCTAGTTCTAATGGAATGGGCAAGAGGACTAGAGAAAGCTAGTTTGTGTTCACTAATGCACATGTCACATTTTGGTTGCACCATAGAGGTGAATGCATGTGAAACAATTGTTGGTTTCATTACATGGTAGTTATCTATGACTTGAATGAAATAATTTTGTGGATGTTGAGCTTATAACAATGATTACGAGGCTTCCACTTGCACATGTCAACCTGATGCCATTTTTCACTACAAAATATCATGACCCTTTATTCACAAAAATCTTGAAGGAGAAGTATGATCTGACCAAAGACACTAGAGACATTTCCATCGTCTCTATCAATGAATACATTGTTTAGTTTGTAGCTAAATTTCTATCTAGCAAGTTGTTGTAAAATATGCGATCGAATCAGTGCACCATAAGGACAATTGCTATAGAAAATTTATGTGCAGCAGGTGTTTAAATCAACTAGTCGCACTATCTGCTAAATGAACTATTAGTATATGCGAAGGAGGCATGGGAGAAAGGTAGCACATTTCATTTTTCATGGCTACTTATTTTTATTTCATTTGTTGCATGGGAAGAACCACCAAACTACCAGGGGGTATATGTGGTCATCCTATGTCGAGGATATTGATGCCAAAATCTCTAGTTTGACAAAGAATTCACACAGAGGAAAAAAGATAATAATATAGAGTTCTTTTCACAAGGAGAGGCCCTACGACATTATGTAAGAAAGAAAACCGGAATTACCGAGGCAACCACCAAGCGGTTTAGAAAAATTGTCATATTTTTTACCAAGGCCCATCACATTGTTTTGTAGCCTCAACAAGACCCACAACGTCAATGTCTTTCGACACAGTATCGATTGAGAGTTACAGAAATTGATGCCATTATTTAAGATTGGCCAGGCGAATGGAGAGTTCATGTTGCAGATGATCGACTATTTGCATGAGATGTTTGTAGAACCCAAAGTATTTCAACTTGGATATATTGAAGAGAACCTCCGGAAGAAGGTCACGAATTTGGAAGTATAAGTGACACTGACTACACCTCCTGAGGTACTAGAAGAGAGAAGAAAATAAGTAACCAAATCTGCGAAGAGAATAGAATAGGCGGAGGCACTTTGTGCCAAAGTAGTCAAGCAAGTTTCTCAGATGTGGGAAGCTTTGATTGATGATGAAGAGTTAGAGAAATTCATAGAGAAACTGCACACTTGTAAGAAAGAGGTGAACAAGATGAAGAGTGAAATGAAGAAGCTTCCATTAGTAGAGAAAATGGTTAAGGCTGTTGAGATGAAGAGGCTACAACAACAGGTCGCAACACTGCAGGCACAACAACAAAAGAGAACTGACATCGTCGCAAAATTACAAGCAGAGGAAAAAAAAGTTACATGGATTATTCAAATTGTACATGAAAAAGTGCAATAAGCAGTACAATCAGCATGACTTACAACTTTAGAACACGTCAGTTCCGAACTTGTGGAAAATTTGAAGAAGGAAGAAGCAGAAGTACAAGAGTAGGCTCAGTATATAGTGAAAATATTTTAGTATTTTCAAAGTAAGGTCATAAAAATGGAGGTTTCAAACTAATGTGGCTCGGGAAGAGCCACAGGTGAGTGTTGGGGGCCAGTTGGCCCTAGGAAAAGTTAAGCAGAATTCAACAAGAATTCTATTTGAAAACATAAATACTCTGGTCGCAAGAAGAGATGCAACAAACGAAGAGTTTGCAATGGAAGAGAAGTTGCGATAGAAGCAGCCTTCATGAAAATATCAACGATGAGAGAAGCCACGACGAAAGGAACCACGATAGAAGAGGAGTAGAACAATTGAAAAGAATAGTTATACTGATCATGGGTAAGGAGTTATTTAGAATAAATCACCTTTTTGGTAATAAAGCATAATTGTATTTTTGGGCTGATAGTTCCTATTTTCAGTTGTAACTGAATGTACAAGAATAAAAATGACATATTGTCGAATAATAGAAAAGAGTAGGTTGATTAAGACATGTAGAATATATAAAAGGGAGACCCCAAGCTATATGTAAGGTTATCTAAGTAGTCAATTAGTTGGTTGTTAGTTGGTTAAGTGACTGTGTAGGTTGAGAAGGGAAGAAGAGATATTTTTAGCTAGAGGATCGATCCAAGATGTGTGTGGATTGACAAACAAGTGAAGAAGAGAAGAAATACATATCCCTAAAGCACAATAGCAAGGGAGGAGAGAATTTTGTATGAGTTGTAAATAATATCTAGAAAAGGGTCTGCAAGCTGAGCATGTTGACAAAAGGTGCTAACATATTTCTCATTCCAGATGAAGAGCGCCTTTGCGGTTTTTCCCAGATGGGTTTCGACGTTAACTATTATCTTCATGTGTCATTGATTAATGTGTTTATGTTGAATGCATGTATGTTGTGAATAAGTAGATCTGAATATGTTACACCGCATCTGTTTATAAATAATCCCATATATGTATGTGTCACACCGCTTATTGAATGAATCTATGATAAGGATTTTATGTTGAATACTACAATATTGTCAACTGGTAAATAGATTGTTATCTTGAATGAATATACAAGGAATATGAAGTATAATCCCTAGCTTCGGTCGAGCAATCTAATAATGTATTATACAAGTAGATATCCCCACATAACTGCATAAACCTATTTCTGGCACTTCCCAATAAGATATCTCAGGTGAGACTGCATCTTCATCAATGGTGCTGCTGACGGGGTCTTCCTCTTCCAGGCTGATATCTTGGGTCTTTGTTGTTGACTAAGAATATGAACCTGGGTCGACAAGAAGAAATCCAACAAAGGCCAAATAGTTAGTAGTGAATAATTAATGTAAAAATGGTATAGATCTCTATTAATTAAGGCTCACTCAAAAGTTAGTACTAACATAATTATTTGACCATGTCAAGTAGTTAAGGTTTTGGATATTGAAAGTAGATTTAAAGAGCTAGAAGTTATGGAATTTTTTGTGAATAATTATTGTGTTAGAGCTCTGCTCGAGTGAAAGGTCACCCAAACTTAAGAGGTGTGTGAATATTGGTTCTCATAATACAAAAGTTATTTATGCAACATTTACATTTTCTATTTCCTTTGATCAGTTATTATGCACTATAATCTTGTGTTTCTGGCATTATTTGTCTTTGTATATTTTAGTGTTACTCTAATTTACAAGGTTAATCACACTACAACCCTATATTTTCCAAATGCTACATTTTTTGTTGTAGAAGCCAATGGATTTATTGGCATTCATATATAATATATCACAAACAATGTAATTTTGTTGTCACTTCTTTCACTAGAATGAATCTTACTACTTGGTTCCCAGGGGGTAACAAGAAAATGAGCAACTAAATAAACAAGCGAGGAGGGTTTGTTTTCTTCTTGTTATTTAATTTGTAGAGAAATAAATAAGTGTGGATATAAGCCACATCGAGGTTTGTTGTTGGAAATATTTTGAAAGAAAAAATGTTTAGGACTTGAATGCGATTATTTTACGATTTTGAATGATGAATTTTGTAGGTTTTTTTATTCATAAGGGTAAAAATCATAGTAAAAACTAAAATTTTGGTATAAAAATTTAACAGCATGATAGTTGCAAGGTTTGCTTAGTTTCATATCACGGCATTAGATACACCACTTATTTGGTTCAATGAGTGTAGCTACCATTGGAGTTATAATAATTCTATCATATTAACATATAGAGAGATTGAACCCAATTGTCATGTAGTCATTAACAGCCTTATAGTAATACACATGACAATAATAATCATGGATGGGGTGGAGGAGATCTATGTTGAGAATGAAGCCCATAATGTGTGAATGGTAGCAGGTTCAAGAAAGTTATTAAACAAACTAGCAATAATTAAATAACCCTATTATTATCTAAGTATCAAATAGCTAGATGGTAAGACCCACATAGACTCTTAGATAGCAATAGTATTAAGATTATGGTGATGGCTTCCTTTAGCAATAAGTGTGTATGGTTATCACATATCCTTATTACTTTGTTTAGAGAATGGGCTGTGTATGCCATTCATCCACACTTATTTATCACATGGTCTAACTACCAATTAAAAGCATGAAGATCAATAGCAATCAAGTATGAAAATGACTATCTTAGTCTTTTCTTTAGTGTTTTTCAAGACGGTGTAGCCATGGTAAACACCAAAAATACTAGTTTAATCATATTACAAATCTAAAACTTATTACATGATCCTGAAGAAAAACAAAATTTAAATATTGTTGAAAGATGAAAATAAACAGACGAATGGAGAGTTCATGTCGCATATTATCAACTATTTGCATGAGATGTTTGTAGAAGCCAAAGTGTTTGAACTTGGAGAGATTACAGAGAACCTCCGAAAGAAGGTCTCTGAATTGGAAGTACAAGTGACAACTAGTACACCTCTAGAGGTACTAGAAGAGAGAATAAAAGAAGTAACCAAATCTACGAAAAGAATAGAAGAGGCGGAGGCACTTTGTGCCAAAGAAACAAGCAAGTTTCTCACATTTGGGAAGCTTTAATCGATGATGAAGAGTTAGAGAAAGTCATAGAACAGTTGTGCACTGCTGAGATAGAGGTGAACAAGGTGAAGAGTGAAATGAAGAAGCTACCATTAGTAGATAAAATGCCTAAGGCTGTTGAGATGAAGAGGCTACAGAACAAGGTCACTGACACTGCAAGCCCAACAACAAAAGAGGATTGACATGGTCATAGAATTACAATCAAAGGAAAAAAATTTACATGGATTATTCAACCTATACATGAAAAAGTATGATAATCAGTACAGTCAACGGGACTTACAAATTTGGAACACATCAATTCCGAAATTGTGGAAAATTTGAGGAAGGCGAAAGTAGAAGTATGGGAGGTGTCAAACCCCAAAAATTCCGAAAAATTTTAAAATTTTAAAATAGCATAATAATATTATTAAATGTTGTCTTTAACTATTTGATTAGTTTATGTTATCAGAAATGCAACTGAATGATCTTTAATATACTTAACTTTAAAGGTGAGTTTCTTGTCAGTTACTGATTGTTTTCTGTTTGCAACCACAAGGGGGGAAATTGCCATGACAGACTGGGCTTACTTAGCTTCCGAGCTAATGCAGCACATTACTTGCTCTTACAGATATACAGGTAAAGTTCGGGTCGCTACTAACGAATCTTTAAAGTATTAGATAACAATTTGTTGTATCAAAATCATTCAGTAAAAGTATATGCATGCTAGCCAGGTTTATCGGACATTTACAGGTAAATATTTTTCTTATAATCTTCTTAAGATCTTCTATGGGGTACTGGATCATTGATGAGTTTACTGAATGCAAACTTAGAAGTAAATGATATTCTTATCTAGTGCAGTAAATATAACTGGATTACCATATTCAGACCTACTTCTATTTATCTGTTGTTACTGCATCATGCCAAGTTTAAATTTAGAATATGTTCTGATTCGTAAAATCCAAGTTTACTGTTTGGTATACGTCTTCTATTAACATTCTAAGAATTTGCATTAAATGTAAAATTACCTCTATTTCCATGAACAACAATTGAATAAAAAACATAAGCACCTTTAGAATTAGTCCTAGATTATCATAATTTAAAACTTATTATGAGTTTCCAGAACTACATTATCACAAGAATGGTGTTAGTAGTTTATATAAACTGCTAGTCTTACAATCATTTACCCAACCTTGTAAATCTTTGAGCATGAAAGATAAAAAAAGTATACTAATTATCTCAAGGAATTTAAGACTATTAAGAGATTGTTATTATAATCGTAATAACCAGTAAATGGTCTAGGGTAACTTTACTCCAGAATTGTAGGTTATATAGTTTGAATTCTACAAGTCAAAGTTACATAAAGAAGGAATGATAAGTATTTTGCTATCTATGCAAAGCTATAGTAATTGGTGGCATTGTGGTAGTAGAATTGTAAACTACTACATCTAACATCACTCCATTATCTTATAAACTTAAAAGAAATGATAAATCTTTTGTTTTTATTTAAGACTAGAGTAAATAGTAATGAAGTGGTAATTTTATGAACCACTTGCAATTTAACATTATACTCATACCTTATAAATTTTTATAATAAACATTAAACCTTCGATGCCCAAAATACCTCAAGACTTAACCTTGAATGATATTTATAAAGCATGGTTTTAATATTTAAAAGGAAAAGTTTTGATATTATTTATGCAAGGTTTTAAAGCATTGTTCTAATCGTCGTGGCAATGAAAAGCATGCCAGGTGGAACTATGGTATAACAACCATGAGGGATATCAACGCAATGATTTGTTTGGAAAAATCAAACAATGGCAACTCGTCTTGGAACATTAGAGTTTGACCCACTTGCATGCAATATATCAAAAGTGTGACATGGTCATGCTAGAGCCATGCATTGGTGTTATATATTCGTTGACTTAACCCTAATTTGCCATTTCTCCCTCGCCTTCGGGCTCGGTCACTCTATGAACCTTCCTGGTCCAAGTTTCACCATTGCTCTATTTGATAGTAGCTTGCATGCTGCTCCAGTCCTTTGTGCTCATCTTCTACAATGTGTGAGAGTTATTAGTTTGCTGTTGGCGGCCATACGGTTGTCGAAAAACCTAGGGTTTTTCCTTTCGGTGCCATTATCAACTCGGTTGCAGTGTGAGTGTATCCTTCAATTTGGCACTATTAGTGCTTACATTGTGGAAAATATCCTTTTCCTTTGCCAGCTCGTTCTTCTCGATGACCACGGAAGGGTTTACACCTCCTCGGTTCGTAGTTATCAGGCTGTTTAATGTGGATACACTTCCTTCAAATGCGTCAGTGAGTTACAGGTTATTCTTTTGTATTTCCAGTTCTAGAATTAGTTTAAACAATAACTGATAAGGGTTTTTAATACGCTATTCCTTCGTATTGCAGGTTGGGTCTTCTTTTTAAGGAAGGAAACGTGAGGTTTCAATTAAAGGCTTCTCCCCGGTAAGCCTCGTCTCAACCAAGGCGTTCCTCCTTGATGGTTTTATTAGGGTTGTTTTGTGAATGGCTTGGATGATGCGAATCGGTGGTTACTTTGGTTCCAATCTGAATTTTCTAGCTGTAGATTAAAATTAGTTTAACAGGTTTACCCTCGGTGATAAGCATGGACGTTACAGCTAGGCTATCGTGTAATGTGATAGATTCCTTCTGTATTTTTTTTTAATGCTGTAATTATGAGGAACGACAGGGTTGTATCCTGTCTGCAAAAGAGGTCACGACCTCGACTGATTGCTTTCTTTACTGTACCCTTTGTGTATTTAGGGTTTTCACCCGATATTTGATAATATATAAATGTTTTAATATTTTAATGTCTTTTCTAGTTTATTTTACCATTTACAGTTTTTAAATCTAAACAAAGCACAGGAAAATAATTGAATAAGGGTTTACAACAGCTTATGCTGTGGTTTGATTATGCGGCCGTAGGTGAAAATATTATTTTAACTCTTAATAATTTCTTTTACTTGTAAAGACTGGACTTATAGGGCTCAACCCTAATTTCATAGTCGAGATTAAGTTTAGTTTCTTAATCTTATCTTTAAAATAATTACTCTGTTAATATTTAAGAATTAAATAAGAGATATTAACCTTGATGGTCAAGCTCGATGATTGAGCTAATCGCTGTTATGTTATAACTAGGTTATTTATCTGTTAGTAAATTCTTTTTTAATTAATTGTTGTGAGGGTTATATATCTTGATTTATTTGTTATATATAAAAATTCTTAAATTATATATATATATAGGGTTTATGCCCTTATATAACTATCCTAGCTGAGAATACCATTCTCTTATATTGTTCTTAGACAGAATATAAATACTGTAATTTATTTTATTATATAAAGAATTTGGGAGACAAGTACTCTCCAGCTTATTATTAAATAAATGTATTCTTATTGTTTCTGAACTGTCTTTACAACTTGACTTATATTTATTAGAAGCTATGAAAGAAATGTGCATACCTTTCAAATTAGGAAAGCCTGTTATATTCTTGTTATATTTTACTATTTTTATTTTTGTATTGTTTATTAAATTGTAATACATAGAGTATAAACATTTTGTGCATAAATCCTTGTTTGTTTATTCATAAGGTATAAATGAACTATGTTTATACTTGCAATAATAAATTATTACTTAAGTTTTACTTTTATACTGCAAGTAATACAAATACATTATTAGTAATGCGACAATGATGTTACTTCTAATATTTTATGATTATTATTATTGTTATTATCCAGTGTATGGTTTATTTATTTAATTATCAAGCCTATGTATAATCTCATAAAATTCATATAATACTTAAACTTTGTTTTAAGTTTATATATATATAAAATCTTGTGTATACAGTCACCTTCCTTAATCATATAAGAAAATATAAGAACAATTTTATAGTCTGTTTAAGCTTTAGCTGTAAATACAAGAAGATTCAGTAATTATCTGACTGCATTCTTAACCTACATGCAGACTAACACTACTGTCCGTATTAACTGTAAAATCAAACCAATAGGTAATTGCATCCTACTGTCCGTATTGTCTCTTTCCACATTAGAAGGTTAGATTCTTGCAAACTAGAAGATAACAGTTATAAGCTTTAACAGCAGCATTACTTAGTCTATCTTTTCTTTATTACAGCTAGCATTTACTGGAAACAAGGATACAGTATCAGGAAGTAGTTTTAAAGACTGTAAGCAAAATAACTTAGGAAAATTTGTGAAATGCTTGTAGTTAATGAAAGTATTTAAATAGGTAACTCGGTTCAGAAGGATTCTACTTCACAATACCGAGATACTGTGCTGGAGTACGATCTGGTGATACCAGATGTGGAAAAACACAGTAACTATTAACAGATTTAACTACTGATAGTCTGAGATACTAACTTTACTGAAATTAACTAACTCTTCAGACATATAAAATAAACATAACATGCATCCATTCATACCCACTAAACATGAAGAAATAAATGATAGAACCTATTTAAGCTATGGACAACAACAGCAATGGGAGGTCGTTCCTCCCTACCAACTCCTGGAGAGCACTCAAACAACGACTCCTCAGGACCCCCGAGCTTGCTCTGGTCTCCCTGGCTGGAACTAGGTGCAGCAAAGTCAGATACCAGTCTTCAACTCAGTATAATCTCAGAACTTATCAGTAACTTTTCCCAGCTAAAAAGCTGTAAATAACCAAGTTACTGCAGCATTCCTCTCAAACAACTTCCTTACTGTTTTTCCCTTTTTACCCAATGAATTTCCTTAATAACATTCCACCTGAATGATTATTCTCTAGAAAATAACTGAGCAGCCTCAGCTCTCTTCATTGAGTACTTTTAAAAGATTGCCTAGGTCTTTGTTGGGTTAACTGTCATTTAATGAGCCACCTGCTCTGATTCCACTTTCTTGGGGAATCATGACCCCAAATATAGGGAAGTTGCCACCTGCAACTTAGGAAGTGTTTGAGGATGCTGCCACTTGTCTTTTTCCTTTCCACCTAGTTCCATCCACCAGTTTGACCAGTAACCTCTTTTAACAGCTCTCCCATGTTGTTGTCTCCATAATTTATTTATTAATAATAAAATATTCTGAATTACACTCCATTACTATTGACTCTGCTGAGTCATCAATCCCTACTTAGGATTAAGTTTAACATAATGTCTCAGAAATATAATAAAACAATTTACATAATTTTACAAAATTGAGGTATGTGACATACACACCCCCCTTAAAATGTAACATCGTCCTCAATGTTACTTATTATTCTTCCTCAGGAACCTCCTGGAACAGATTCGGGTATGCTTCCTGCATCTTACTTTCCAATTCCCAAGTAGCTTCTTCAGGACTAAGGTGCTTCCATTGCACCTTCAGCTATCCAATCGTGCGGTTCTGCAGAGTAATTTCCCTCCTCTCGAGGATATAGTCCGGCTCCACCAGAACTTCTCCTTCTGGTTCCACCTGTACAACATTCCAATCAATTACATGAGTAGCATCATGAACATACCTTTTCAGAACAGAAATATGGAAAACATTATGCACTTTCAAATTAGGTGGTAACGTTAACTCATATGCAACTAGACCAATTCTGGATAGAATTTCAAATAGACCACAGTATCGTGGTGCTAGTTTTGCACAACTCCCCAATCTTAGGGAGATTTTCTTTGGTCTTACCTTAATAAACACATGCTCACCTACCTGGAACTCTTTCTTCTTAAACTCAGGCTGATTACTGTTCTTTTTAGCCTTCCAGTTGGCTATACCTTCTTTCCTTTTGTTCTGTTCAAAACAGAAATTTGCCTTTCTCATGGCTTCTTCCAGAGTTTTAGGGTTATCATACTCGATTATGTCCTTTATATGATATGGCAGGCATCTGAGAAACCGTTGTACTTTAGGTTTCTCATCAACTAAATATGGCACATATCTTAGCAGACTTAATAACTTACTGTTTAAGTCCTTCATAGTCATAGATCCTAGCTTTAACTCATAAAATTCCTTGGCCCTTTCTTCATAGTATTGTTCAGACATAAACTTCTTCTTGAAGTACCTTTTAAAGGTACTCCAATTGACCTCTTTTTCTTTGATCCCCTTGACCCTTTTCAAATCTTGCCACCATATATCTGCCTTTCCTGAAAGGTTATAGATGGCCATTCTCGCCTTCAGCTGATTTGAATAATTATAAATCTGAAAATATTTTCTCATCCCGGATAACCAAGATTCTGCCTCTTCTCCTTTTTCAGTTTCTCCATTGAAAGTTGGAGATTTTATCTTTTTAAACTCCCTGGAAATCTCTTCATAGGGTCTGTATTTTTTCTTTTTCTTATACAACTCAGCCTCACTACTATCGCTAGTAGAATAATACCTTTGTTGTTCCCTGAATCCTTCAGATGAGGAACTGCTTTCAGCTTTAGCCAGTTTCATCCTTTTAGATCCTTTCTGATGACTAGCTTCCTCAGATTTGGATCTTTTACTCCTCCCTTCTGTGTGTAATTTTTCTATCAAGATTTGGTTTAACTCCTCCTAAGTCTGTAATATCCTTTCGTTATCCTTCTTGACTGATTCCATTTCAGTCTTCAAATCCTTGATAGTCTGTATCAGTTCTGAAGAGTGAGCAGTTATCTCTTCTAACACAGACTCTCTAGCCATCTGTCTTATCTCGGTGTTTGGAGACTCCTCCTCAGCATATTCTCCTAACTTCTCCATACCTGTCTGTTAGATTCAGAAAAAGAAATTTTCTTCTTTTCACATAAAACAAAATACAGGTTAGTATGTTATTTTTACCATTCTACGGAAACTAGTTGGGCCACATCAAGGCCTAGTGTTTGAACCATGCTCTGATACCACATGTCAAACCCCAAAAATTCCAAAAAATTTAAAATTTTTAAAATAGCATAATAATCTTATTAAATGTTGTCTTTAACTATTTGATTAGTTTATGTTATCAGAAATGCAACTGAATGATCTTTAATATACTTAACCTTAAAGGTGAGTTTCTTGTCAGTTACTGATTGTTTTCTGCTTGCAACCACAAGGGGGTAAATTGCCATGACATACTGGGCTTACTTAGCTTTCGAGCTAATGCAGCACATTACTTGCTCTTACAGATCTACAGGTAAATTTCAGGTCGCTGCTAACGAATCTTTAAAGTATTAGATAACAATTTGATGTATCAAAATCATTCAGTAAAAGTATATGCATGCTAGCCAGGTTTATCGGACTTTTACAGGTAAATCTTTTTCTTATAATCTTCTTAAGATCTTCTATGGGGTACTGGATCATTGATGAGTTTACTGAATCCAAACTTAGAAGTAAATGATATTCTTATCTAGTGCAGTAAATATAACTGGATTACCATATTCAGGCCTACTTCTATTTATATGTTGTTACTGCATCATGCCAAGTTTAAATTTAGAATATGTTATAATTCGTAAAATCCAAGTTTACTGTTTCGTATACGTCTTCTATTAACATTCTAAGAATTTGCATTAAATGTAAAATTACCTCTATTTTCATGAACAACAATTGAATAAAAACCATAAGCACCTTTAGAATTAGTACTAGATTATCATAATTTAAAACTTATTATGAGTTTCCAGAACTACATTATCACAAGAATGGCGTTAGTAGTTTATATAAAGTGCTAGTCTTACAATCATTTACCCAACCTTGTAAATCTTTGAGCATGAAAGATAACAAAAGTATACTAATTATCTCAAGGAATTTAAGACTATTAAGAGATTGTTATTATAATGGTAATAACCAGTAAATGGTCTAGGGTAACTTTACTCCAGAATTGTAGGTTATATAGTTTCAATTCTACAAGTCAAAGTTACATAAAGAAGGAATGATAAGTATTTTACCATCTATGCAAAGCTATAGTAATTGGCGGCATTATGGTAGTAGAATTGTAAACTACTACATCTAACATCACTCCATTATCTTATAAACTTAAAAGAAATGATAAATCTTTTGTTTTTATTTAAGACTAGAGTAAATAGTAATGAAGTGGTAATTTTATGAACCACTTGCAATTTAACATTATACTCATAGCTTATAAATTTTTATAATAAAAATTAAACCTTCGATACCCAAAATACCTCAAGACTTAACCTTGAATGATATTTATAAAGCATGGTTTTAATATTTAAAAGGCAAAGTTTTGATATTATTTATGCAAGGTTTTAAAGCATTGTTCTAATCGTCGTGGCAATGAAAAGCATGGCAGATGGAACTATGGTATAATGACCACGAGGGATATCAACACAATGATTTGTTTGGAAAAATCAAACGATGGCAACTCGTCTTGGAACATTAGAGTTTGACCCACTTGCATGCAATATATCAAAAGTGCGACGTGGTCACGCCAGAGCCATGCATTGGTGTTATATATTCGTTGACTTAACCCTAATTTGCCATTTCTCCCTCGCCTTCGCGCTCGGTCACTCTATGAACCCTCGTAGTCCAAGTTTCACCGTTGCTCTATTTGATAGCAGCTTGCATGCTGCTCCAGTCCTTCGTGCTCGTCTTCTACACTATGCGAGAGTTATTAGTTTGTTGTTGGCAACCATACGGTTGTCGAAAAACCTAGGGTTTTTCCTTTCGGCGCCATTATCAACTCTGTTGTAGTGTGAGTGTATCCTTCGATTTGGCACTATCAGTGCTTACATTGTGGAAAATATCCTTTGCCTTTGCCAGCTCATTCTTCTCGGTGACCACGGAAGGGTTTACACCTCCTCGGTTCGTAGTTATCAGGTTGTTTACTGTGGATACACTTCCTTCAAATGCGCTGGTGAGTTACAGGTTATTCTTTTGTCTTTCTAGTTCCATAATTAGTTTAAACAATAACTGATAAGGGTTTTTAATATGCTATTCCTTCGTATTGCAGGTTGGGTCTTCTTTTTAAGGAAGGAAACGTGAGGTTTCAGTTAAAGGCTTCTCCCCGGTAAGCCTGGTCTCAACCAAGGCGTTCCTCCTTGATGGTTTTATTAGGGTTGTTTTGTGAATGGCTTGGATGATGTGACTCGGTGGTTACTTTGGTTCCAATCTGACTTTTCTAGCTGTAGATTAAAATTAGTTTAACAGGTTTACCCTCGACGATAAGCATGGACGTTACAGCTAGGCTGTCGTGTAATGTGATAGATTCCTTCTGTATCTTTTTTTAATGCTGTAATTATGAGGAACGGCAGGGTTGTATCCTGTCTGCAAAAGAGGTCACGACCTCGACTGATTTCTTTCTTTACTGTACCCTTTGTGTATTTAGGGTTTTCACCCGGTATTTGATAATATATAAATGTTTTAATATTTTACTGTCTTTTCTAGTTTATTTTACCATTTACAGTTTTTAAATCTAAGCAAAGCACAGGAAAATAATTGAATAA
>LPNX011064709.1:257280-287910 GCA_001517045.1 Pseudotsuga menziesii
CACAGAGTATAAACATTTTGTGCATAAATCCTTATTTGTTTATTCATAAGGTATAAATGAACTATATTTATACTTGCAATAATAAATTATTACTTAAGTTTTACTTTTATACTGCAAGTAATACAAATACATTATTAGTAATGCGACAATGATGTTACTTCTAATATTTTATGATTATTATTATTGTTATTATCCAGTGTATGGTTTATTTATTTAATTATCAAGCCTGTGTATAATCTCATAATATTCATATAATACTTAATCTTTGTTTTAAGTTTATATATATATAAAATGTTGTGTATACAGTCACCTTCCTTAATCATATAAGAAAATATAATAACAGTTTTACAGTCTGTTTAAGCTTTAGCTGTAAATACAAGAAGATTCAGTAATTATCTGACTGCATTCTTAACCTACATGCAGACTAACACTACTAAGTTTTAACTATAAAATCAAACCAATAGGTAATTACATCCTACTATCCATATTGTCTCTTTCCACATTAGAAGGTTAGATTCTTCCAAACTAGAAGATAACAGTTATAAGCTTTAATAGAAGCATTACTTAGTCTATCTTTTCTTTATTACAGCTAGCATTTACTGGAAACAAGGATACAGTATCAGGAAGTAGTTTTAAAGACTGTAAGCAAAATAACTTAGGAAAATTAGTGAAATGCTTGTAGTTAATGAAAGTATTTAAATAGGTAACTCGGTTCAGAAGGATTCTACTTCACAATACCGAGATACTGTGCTGGAGTACGATCTGGTGATACCAGATGTGGAAAAACACTGTAACTATTAACATATTTAACTACTGATATTCTGAGATACTAACTTTACTGAAATTAACTAACTCTTCAGACATATAAAATAAACATAACATGCATACATTCATACCCAGTAAACATAAAGAAATAAATGACAGAACCTGTTTAAGCTGTGGATAACAATAACAATGGGTAGCCGTTCCTCCCTACCAACTCCTGGAGAGCGCTCAAACAGCGACTTCTCAGGACCCGCAAGCTTGCTCTGGTCTCCCTGGCTGGAACTAGGTGCAGCAAAGTCAGATACGAGTCTTCAACTCAATATAATCTCAGAACTTATCAGTAAGTTCTCCCAACTAAAAAGCTGTAAATAACCAAGTTACTGCAGCATTCCTCTCAAACAACTTCCTTACTGTTTTTCCCCTTTCCCCTAATGAGTTTCCTGAATAACATTCCACCTGAATGATTATTCTCTGGAAAATAACTAAGTAGCCTTAGCTCTCTTCATTGAGTACTTTTAAAAGATTTCCTAGGTCTTTGTTGGGTTAGCTATCATTTAATGAGCCACCTGCTCTGATTCCACTTTCTTGGGGAATCATGACCCCAAATATAGGGAAGTTGCCACCTGCAACTTAGGAAGTGTTTGATGATGCTGCCACTTGTCTTTTGCCTTTCCACCTAGTTCCATCCACCAGTTTGACCAGTAACCTCTTTTAACAGCTCTCCCATGCTATTGTCTCCATAATTTATTTATTAATAATAAAATATTCTGAATTACACTCCATTACTATTGAATCTGCTGAGTCATCAATCCCTACTTAGGATTAAGTTTAACATAATGTCTCATAAATATAATAAAACAATTTATGTAATTTTACAAAATTGGGGTATGTGACAGGAGGAGACTCAACAGAAAGTGAAAATATTTTAGGATTTTCAAAGTAAGTTTGTAAAAACAGAGGTTTTGGAATAATGTGGCTTGGGACAAGCAGGGATGAGCCACATGTGAGTGTTGGGGGCATGTTGGCCCTAGGAAAAGTTAAGCAAAATCCAGTGAGAATTCCATTCAAAAACATAAATACCTTGGTCGTAATAAGATTTGCAACAAAAGAAGAGTCTACAATGGAAGAGAAGTTGCGATCGAAGTAGCCACGATAGAAAGATCAGTGATGAGAGAATATGCGACGAAAGAAACCATGACAGAAGAGGAGCAAAACAGATGAAAAGAATAGTTTGACTGATAGTGGGTAAGGATTTATTTAGAATAAATCACACTTTTGGTAATAAGTCATAATTGTATTTTTTGGCCGATAGTTCCTATTTTTAGGTGTAACTGAATGTACGAGAATAAAAATGACATCCTTTCAGATACTAAGAAAAGAGTTAGTTAATTAAGACATCTAGAATCTACAAAAGGGAGAACCCAAGCTGTATGCGAGGTTATCAAAGTAGTCAGTTGGTTAAGTCCTATGTAGGTTGAGAAGGGAATAAGATATTTGTTTAGCTAGAGGATCAATACAAGATGTGTGTGGATTGACAAATAAGTAAAGGAGAGAATAAATACATAGCCCCAAAACCCGAGAGCAAGGGAGGAGAGAAGTCTTTCTGAATTGTAAAGAATATCTAGAGAAGGCTCTGCAAGTTGAGTGCACTGACAAAATGTGCTAACATATTTCTCATACCAAATGAAGAGAGCCTTTGTGGTTTTTTCCATATGGGTTTTGTTGGGCCCAGAAATGGCCCTTTTTGACCACCCTTATTCACTCCTTTTTTCCCTATCCTACCCCATTGAGCATGTCAAATAAATGTTTTACCCTCACTCTACTCTTCAATCCACCAAGGTATGATTGGTTATTGTATTATTTTATTAATACTTATGATTATGGTAATTAAGGCTTTATATCTCTCAAAATGATAAAATATGATGGTTTATAAAGGTATTTTGAGATATATAGACTACAGGAAGATCGTGCTGAAAATGCTACAAAAAGGATGAGCATTCATCGCTCAAGATGATCATCATCCATCCTACCATTGTCCAAATAATGAGGTCCCAGCATATTATTCCTGGAAAAGCTGTACAAATATAGCTATAATAGAATGCGATGGATATGGAGGTCAATAGTGCACTGCTACTCGTGTATAGTTGTGATCTGAAGATATCATTATTCCTGGTTCGATTAGCAATTTCCCCATATTTTCTATCTTTTATCTTGCCACGGTTGTAACAGTTGTTGTAATTAGGGCACCTGAAGATCAAAGATCTTCATGGCTGCCCAATAATAGGGATAGGATGTTATGATTTACAATGTATAAATATGGAAGAACTGTTTAGAGCCAAGGGTTGAACCCTTAGCCAATTCATTGTATTAGCTGTGCCTCAGAGTTGTGTAATTGATCTACCTTTTTAATACAAAGAGTTACTTCAGATCTAAGGGTTTTTAATGTGTGCTCATCCAGCATCTTTATGTGAAGGCTGGGTCCACCTTCCCACAGGGATTGTTGAGTTAGATTAGGCATTTCATTTATTATGTCGTGTGATGTTATGTTTAAATTCATTTTTCCATAGGAAGCGGTGACAGTTGTGGATTGACAGTGTGTTATTCATTGTGTCTCTTGGAAAGTTGTAGTGGCATGGTAAAACAGTCGACTGTGTAGATAATATTTCTTATGCAATTCTATGGTATCTGAACAACCCTATCCATCCCCAAATCCCTTAATTATTGTTTCCATAGATCCTTGCAACTTGTTCCTTTGTTTTCATAATCACAAAACTTTATTCATGTACCTTGAATTCCTATATTAGTTGAAGTCAATTTCTGTACCTTGAATTTCTAGAAAGACCTAATTCCAATTTCTGTCTTTTGAATTTCTAGAGTAATTAAATCAAGATAGTTGGGTGAATCATTAGATGGATTGATAAATAGGATTTCATTTTCTGCAAAAGTAATTTAGATATGAATTCATGAAGCTTTCAATTTCTAGATCAAGAACAGCAGAAGGTAATTGTGACTGTATCTTTTAAGAGGTAAACTAGATTAAGTGGATTCTTGGGATGAGCATAGCTGAACAGAGAATATGATTTTTCATTTGTAGCAATTAAGTGTTTAAGCATATATTGTGCATGTTATCCTTGAAATAAAATACTTCCCTGGGTTGACAATAAATATTGCACACTCTGTATGTTAGCTGTAATTTGTTTGCATATTGGGTGCCCAACATTTTGGTGCCGTTGTCGGGGAAGGATAAAAATTAAACACTATCATTAGTTGCATCCTGTAATTGTTTATATACAGTCTCTTTAAAATTTTCATTGGAATGATTTGGGTTGTATGAATACAAGAAGGGTAAAGCATGATCATATTCCAACTCCAAAAACCCCACAAAATACTAACAATACAGGTGGTCGAGGTCGTGGTCGAGGTCCACAATTGGGAAGAAGAACATTCATTAATGATCTTGTTGACAGAACTGATTCTTCTACCAGGGCTTTCTATTAGGAAACACCTATCAAAGGAATCCCTATCGATCCTGGGGTTCCAACGTCAGGATCCACAGTGGAGAACACACGAGCAGCCACAACATCCTCAAATACCCTTGCAGAGGAGGAAAAGGTTGTTACAACAGGATCTATTGATCGAAGTCCAATATATCACATTTACGGAAAGGTTGTAACTGAAGAGGAGTGGGAATAGTTCCATCAGAAAATTGTTGATCAGTGGAAGAATGAAGAGAAGAGCGAAGAGGAGAAAATAGAAGAAGGAATGAGTAACAGACACAAATATAACGAGGAAGAGGCGATGGGAGAAAACCATCATCATGAAGATCATTTCCTTCCTAAAGGAACGGTGGCTACACTTCAGTTCCCAATTCAACAGCTGGAAGGGACAATCCCTATGAAAAATATATCGCCATCGGTGTTGCCTCGCTTTCATGGAAAAGTGGCAGAGGATCCAGATGAATTTATTTTTGAGTTTGATATCCTCTGTTGTAGCTATGACTACATCATTGATGCACAAAATATAAATCTCTTCCCTACCACTCTAAAGGACAATGCATTACACTGGTTCAGGAATATTGCAACACCAAGGACAAGAGAGAAGAATTGTTTAAACTAGTGTTGAAGGGGGACGAAAGTCTAGAAGATTTTGTAGAGAGGCTTTTATATAATGTGCAAAGAGTTGGATAGACAAACATGGGGTTAGATGTGCTCAAGATAATCCTTCTTCACGGGATTAGGGATGATTGCCCAGATATGTTAAACCTATTAGGAAAGGGGGATATCTCCAAGGAGTCTTTCAAGAAGATTATGGAATTATGTAAAAGATACTCCAGGGGATATTCTAGGAATAATTGGTAGTACAAATGGGATAAGATAGAACGCGATGTCTTCGACAGAACTTAGAAGTCATCCAATGAGGGAGCCACCCGTACAGATATAGGCAACCTCCTCAAAAATTTCAAAATAGAAATGATGAGCTCTATCTCCTCGAAAATCGACGTCCTGAGGGCAAAGCAAAAATAGGAAATAGAGGATCTCACACTAGGTGTGTTCTGCCCTTGATGTAGAAAGAAACAGCCTATGAAGGAGTGTCCGCTCGACAAGGTAGAAGTGTGTTAGTTGTGCAAGATAAACCATGACACAAAAGAATCCCGTCACTACCCTAAGTGAACGTTATTCTACAGGCATCAACTCCAGAGGTGGAACTAGCCTACTTCATTGCACCAAAGAAGCCCTGGAAACCTTGAAACCAAGGTATGACTCCAGACTCGTTTTAGTTTTTTAATAACATGAATAATTGGAATAATATGAAAAATGTGAATACACAACTCCCTTCATCTTATTCTCAATGGAACCCCTCTCAACCGTCAATGAAAAATTATAACTCTTGGAACCCCTGGGTTCAGCCACCATAGCCACCACACCAACCAACTACTTGGTCTCCTGGATGGAGGAATTTCCATCCAGGAAACTAGTTTCCTCAACAACCTCCACGTCAACAGCAACCATACCCTCCTTAATATCCTTAATATCCTCAATATCCCCAATATCCTCATCAGCAGTCGCAGCTACAGTTGCAGAACAATTCTACCCCTAATATACCGATACGACCTCAGCTGCCTTCTCAACCTAATCCTAACCCAAACAATAAAATAGTCCATCAATTTGAGATTGTCAACATGCCTGCCTACTCCCTTTCTCCTATGCCTTGTAATGATATTCACTTACGATCAGGAAAAATAGTAGAGCCTGTAATCATTGAAGATGTTCCATCCCATGTACATGAAGAAGGGGTGAATCCACAACATCTATCTAATATGACCCCCATCATTGAATATGCTGAGCATCTCACTAATGGGTCGGCTGAAATACAGCATGATATATCTAGCGATACACAGCCTACCAAGACGATTAGGCAACCACCATATCCTGAGATATTAATGCTACCAAGGGTAGGGGGACAACCTCAGTTTAACCTCTTAAGAGAGTTAAAGAATCTTTATGTTAAAATTCCCCTCCTTCAAGCTCTTCAAGATGTGTCTATCTATGATAGAACTGTTCAGGATCTGTGCACAAAGAAACTAAGAAGGAAACCCAGAGATCCTCCCACTGTTCATGTCATAGGGAAATGATCTGCATTGATAATGGGAAAAACCCTTTTGGATAAATATGGTGATCCTGGGAATCCCATTGTTACTGTGTAGATTGGGCATACACAGATACCCAACATACTGGTAGATTTAGGAGCAGCGATTAATGTCATGACAATTGAAACTGTAAGAAAACTTGGGGTCACTAATATTATGCCAACTCCCACCATTTTAGAACTGGCAGATAGATCCACCATTAAACCTGAAGGAATTTTGGATGATCTTGTCATCTCAGTTGATTTTTGGGAGTACCCTACTGACTTCTTGGTTTTACAACCTAAGTCGCAGCTAGGAGGACACCCACTGATCCTAGGAAGGCCTTGGTTAGCCATAGCTGATGCTTACACCAGCTGTCGATATGGGTCTATGACCATATCAGATGGCACTGAGACAAAGAACCTCACTCTCTACCCTCCATCTCGGCTGAGCCTAGAAGATGAAACTTCTTTATGGATGGAGCGAGAGGAAGAAGAGGGTGTTCAACCATTATTAACTATAGGAAAGGACTTAAGTTTTAAAGATGAAAGTGAAGACGATGCCACTAATAATTTCATCAGTGAACCCACCTCAGTCAATAAAGAATTTTATCAAATCCTGAACATTACTCTGGGTAAGGAAGAACAATAAAATCTCATAGAAGAAGCACTAGTCGGTGACACACATATAATCCCAGTATTGAAAAATTCAAAAAGCATTCCTGTCGAAATAGAGTCTGGAAAAACCATGAATATTAATCCCAGTCTCTCTCTGTATGAATAGAAGCGCCTGATCAGTCTCCTAAAAGAACACAAGGGGGCATTTTCCTGGGAGTACACAGACATGAGGGGTATTCCCTCTAATCGGTGCACCCATCATATTTACATTAAAAGTGACTCCCAACCTGTGTGCCAGCCTCAATGGCGAATGAAGCCCAACCTTAGGGACATAGTGAAGGAAGAAATTCAAAAGCTCTTGGAGGCAGGATTTATATATCCTATTCCAGTCAGTGAGTGGGTGTCCCCACTCGTAATTGTACCCAAGAAAAATGGTAAATGGAGAGTCTGTGTGGACTACAGAGAGCTGAACAAGGCAACACAAAAAGATCATTTTCCCTTGCCTTTTATCAATCCGGTACTTGACACCTTATCTGGAAAGAAGTTCTTCTCCTTCCTGGATGGGTTTAGTGGGTACAATTAGATCCAAATTGCTCCTGAAGACCAATATAAAACTACCTTCACTTACCCTTGGGAAACATTTGATTACAGAGTGCTTCCCTTTGGTTTATGTAATGCACCAGCAACATTTCAAAGAGTTGTAATCGATATATTTTCAGAATTAGTTAATGTTAGTATGGAAATTTTTATGGATGATTTCACTCCTTATGGAAATTTTTTTGAAGAAGTACTGGAAAATTTGAAAAAGGTTTTAACTCGCTGTGAAAACCCAACTCTCTTTAAGCACTGAAAAGTGCCATATGATGATGAGTGAAGGAGTAGTATTGGGGCACTTCATCTCTGCTGATGGCATTCAGGTGGATCCCTCAAAAATCAAGGTAATAAAAAATATACCTACTCCTGCAACTCAAAAAGAGGTGCGAAGTTTCCTAGGACATGTTGGATACTACCGAAGAGTTATAGAATTTTTTTCCAAACTAGCTTCTCCTTTGTTTTCACTGTTAATGAAGGATGTGCAGTTATTTGGAATGAAGCATGCTAGACAGCATTTGTTAAGCTTAAGGAGAAGCTGCAGCTCCTATCTTAAGAGGACCCGATTGGATCCTACCCTTCCACATTTCTTTAGATGCTTCAGATATTGCTATTGGAGCAGTCTTAGGTCAGCAGGATGGCCAAGTATCTTATGCAATTTATTATATTCGTAAAAAATTAGCCCCTGTTGAACTTAATTATACTGTCACTGAGAAGGAGTTCCTAAATATTGTTTACTCCATTAACAAATTTCAACATTACATTACTGGATATCCTACATTTGTGCACACTGACCACTCTGCCATAAAATATCTCATGAATAAACTTGTTACTAATGCCAGAGTGACTAGATGGCTCTTATTATTATAGGAATTTGATATTACCATCATAGATCAACCTGGAAAAGAAAATGTTGTCGCTGATTTTTTATCTCGTTTCACTATCAGTGATGATAATTTGCATGTTGAGGACTCTTTTCCAGATGAACATTTATTTGCAGTTTCAGCTCATTCTCCTTGGTATGTAGATGTCTCTAATTACTTGATTGCAGGAAAGCTTCCGACACATATGTCCAAAAGAGAAAAGAGAAAAATCATCCAGCAAAGTGCTAGGTATTGTTGGGTAAATGGTCACCTATTTTACACAGGTCCTCATCTCGAAATCAAAATATGTGTATGGGAAGATGAAATCTTTCATATACTGTAGGCCTGCCATGATGAACCTTGTGGGGGACATTTTGCAGATAGAATAACAGGACACAAAGCGCTGAGGATGGGCTATTATTGGCCTACTCTTTTCAAGGATGCAAAAACAGATGTCTAGTCTTGTGATAGTTGCCAAAGGATGGGTCAACCAAATATATTAGATCAAATGCCTCTACAACCACAATCAATAATTGAACCCTTTGATAGATGGGCTCTACATTTTGTTGGTCCTATCAGCCCTCATTCCAAACAGAAAGCCTACATCTTGGTATGTACCAATTATATGACAAAATGGGTAGAAGCTGTAGCTCTTGCGAAGGCTAATGACCAGGCTATGATTGACTTCCTGTATAGTGAAATATTTACCCATTTTGGGGTACCTAAGGAAGTACTTACTGATGGAGGACCGCAGTTTATGTCACATCAATTTGAAGCTCTGCTACAAAAGTATCATGTTCAGCATCGGGTAGCTTCGCCTTACCATCCCCAAGCCAATGGCCAGGTGGAAAGCACTAACAAAGTCATTGAAGCTATCCTCACCAAGACGGTCAAGAGCCATCATAGAGATTGGGCTAACAGACTTCCGAAAGAATTATGGGGATATCGCACGACTTGGCATAACACGACAGGTTTCTCTCCTTACGAGTTAGTGTATGGGAAAAGTGCCATATTTCCAATTGATTTCAAAATCAAGACCTTGAAGACAGCCACAGAGGTAACTCTGGATGTAACTGAAGCCCAAAAAAGAATATTGAACCAATTTAATGAACTAGATGAGAATCGGTTAGCTGTAGTGGACTAGACAGTGTTAATTCAGCAACAGAGATCCAATTAGCATGACTAATTCATCAAAAAGAAGGGCTTCTATGAGGGAGACTGGGAACTATTATATGATTCCAGATTCAAAAGAGATTTCAAGGGAAAACTATGCACAATATGGCTGGGCCCATACCTAGTAGACAGGGTATTTGATAATGACACAGTCCGCCTGGTAACTATCGATGAAAACCACGCACCATTATTTGCCAATGGTCACAGGCTACAACTGTACCGTAACCCATTTCAAAGGATGCATTTATCTCGTGAATTGCTGTTGATCCAAATTACCAGCTAGCACAAGGGCAGGAATTTTTCTCTGCCTCTATCGATCCTTAATTAATCACCATAAATCGCATATGAATCATTGTACATAAATAAATGTTTTTTTTGTTTGTTATGTTATCTTTTCTTTTGCACTTGATCTGTTTTTCTGTTCTTTTTTTCTAAAAATGTGCAAGAAAGTGCCCAAGAGTGGTGGTCATACTGAGCCTGTCGACCAAAGTCATTTTTCTGTGACTTCCTGCACCAATTTTTTTTCCCCTTAAATAAATTTGTCGCAGATGTGACACCCATTTTTCGGCAGCTGTGACACCCATTTTCCGGCAGTGGCAAATTTTTTTTTCGGCAACTGCAACACCTTTTTCGACAGCTGCGACATCTATCTCAGCAGCTGCAACACCATTTCCGGTAGCTGTAGCACCATGCAACTCCGCCTTTTTCCATTTCCACAGCCACAACCCTGTTTTACTTTTTCCCACACATTCCATTTTGCACGGCAGTAGCATAGTCACTTTCCACCTGTTAACATTCTTTTATCCATTTTTCGGCAGTTGCAACACCCTTTTTCCGACAGCTGCGATACCCTTTTTTTGGCAGCTGTGACACCCTTTTTTCAGTAACTGTGACATCTTTTCCAGTAGCTGTGACATCTTTTTCGGCAGCTGCAACTCCGCTACATTCGGCTAGTTTTTCGATCATTCAAGGCCGTGCCTCTTCTTTGATCTCTTTATGGCCTGTGGCTGTGATTATTTGTGACTCCTGTGTTATTAGTAGATCTTTTTACAAGATAGAAACTCCTCTAGATATGGCTACGATTCCTGATGCCAACAATTTGACTCATAATTTAGTTCATCATGTTTCTGACCATTTTAACATGATGGTTTTTGGTTCGCTAGCGGAAGAGGTTATTACAGCACCCCTGTAATAATGATTACATTTAATGACAGCACAGCGCACAAGTTTAGCTTTCACAATGACTGCAATCACACATTGTATTATTCTCCAAAGAACATTCATCGCGCATTTTCAAAGGTATGGCTTTGATTAACCACTTGATTAAGTATCAATATGATTTGATAATATCCGTCATACCTCCCTTTTTATGCCCATTATTGCATCTATTAACTCTCTGTTCGTGCGACGTAATGACCAATTATGCTACCTAATAACCGCCCCCTTTCCCAATTTGGGATAAAATTTCAAATAATCCAATACACTGAACTTTTCGAATTTTCCTAACTCCCCTCTCAGCTGTCCATGCATACTTTATGCCATAACCTCCATTGTTGGAATTTATAATATAATTCTAAAGATAGAAACATGGGTATTCTGGCTCGTTATAAACCTTCAAACACATGAGAACTTAGAAGAAATGTTGCAGTCTTCACTATCTTTCAAACCACCGGTTGGACGGATTTTTTTTGAACACCTGAATGGATTTCACCATGAAGCAGCTTTACAGTTCGCTTTGAATCTTACAGAAACCCATTCAAAGGTTTGGGTATTGTGTATTGAAGTTTATGAAGCCATAATGGCTGAAGTCACTGGTCTTCCTCAGGTAGGAAGAACTTGGTTCGGATGTCAAACCCCCGCTACTACAGCAGTACAGGATTTTCTAATGGAAGGGGAGCAGGCTCAAACGATGTGAAGAGGGATAGTGCTACAATCATTGCCACAGCCATTGAATCAAGTCTCTATGTTTCTCAAGAAATACATCACCTGCAAAGGTAGTTACCAAGCAGTCTATCATTATGAATTTCCTTTGCTCTCTCATCTCCATCACAAGTTTCTATTAATGATTTGCATCACATGGCGGGGTTTGTTCGAGTTGCCAAACATCCACTCTCCTCACTGAACCACCATGGCCTCATTAAATTAATAATCTTAAGGACCCTTGCACAACACAATATAACCTGGGAGCAACTTACAGCCCAAGTTCAGGAACCTGTTCCTTTTCCCGGTGTTCCAATAGAAGAGGAGAAAAATCAAGGAGAACCGGTATATCCACAGTTGGGGGGAAATATAGAGCAATAGGAGGCTTGGAGACCCTCCAATATAGTTCGTGGGGGAGATGAAACTGGATCAGAGGATCAGACGGGGGCACAAGCAGAACATTTGGGAGAAGATGTACATGAAAACCCTATGGAAGAACTAAATAGTAGGGCAGCTCTCACAGCAGAGGGTGAAATTGGAGCAGCATTAGATGCTGCGACAGTTGAACCCAAAGATGACAGAGCCATGACAATAGAAGAAAACATTGATATGGTGATCATTGAATGCTCACCTGAATGGGGAGGAACCCTGATTGAGGAAGAACACCGGGAAGAACAAGAAAATGATAAAACTAGTGATATCCCTTCCACTTTAGTTGTAAATATAGAAACTCCAGCACCACAGAGAAAAAGGAGAAGATTAAAGGATGAAATTAAGGTATCTCCACCAATAAGAAGGAAAAGAACCAGGTCAATTGCAGCAACAGAAGCAGCAAGGGAAATATGGGCAACCTTGGAAGCACAAATTGAGTTCCCCATTCTTAAACCCAAACTAATTGACTACCCACACGAGCCAGTTGAAGAAGAAATTCAAATTGAAGGACTTTTGTCCGAAAATAAATTATTAAAAGGGTAATTCCAAGCACTCAGAAAAGAATTGGAAAATTGGAAAGAAGCATGTAGAAAACAGGGTGAAAGGAAGCTGCACACATTGGTTGAAGCTGTAGATCAATTGGAAGGATTAGATCCTACTGAGCCTGGCAATGAGGAAGAAAAAGTGGTCTATCCCACCTGTGGAGAAATATTTAAGGAATCAGGCTACAAGATTGTAATTCATGCCTTTACAACACAGCAGTCTGCGCCTACAACTGAGGAAGGACAGGGACAGCCTAAGTTGAGAGATGATGGGACTCCCAAAGAGAAACTTTAGGAGAAGGAAGTTGCAGATGAACAAGATGCTACTACACAAGAACCATCATCCTTGAATATTATTAATGGTGAGACTCCCAAAGAAGAACTACAGAATAAATAATTTTCTGATGAACAGGTTGATGTGACACAAGAACCAACATCCTTGAATACTATCGATTTGGGAGAGGGTGAAAATCCCCAAGGAAAAATTCAGGAGGAAAAAGCTTCAGAGAAAGAAGATGATGTCACACAAGAACCATCATCTTTAAATATCCTTGCTGAAATTGCCACTAACTCTGGGATAGAGGAACCAAGGGATGAAGTTATTCTTGATTTTATGTATGAAGATTGCACTGTGACCCCAGAATCCTCCCATGACATAGAAATCATAGAAGTGGAACCACAATAGTAAGGCAATGATGAGGTTAAATAAGATGATGTCACACAAGAACCAGCATCTTTGAATGTTCTTGCTCACATGGCTACCCAAATGAGGGGAGGAGAACCAGGAATTGAAGGCACTCTAGAGTTTAATGAAGAATTTTGTACTACAAATCTAGATTTGTCTCAGGACATAGAGATCCTAGAATTGGAATCACAACAACAAGGAGATGAAGAAGTGAATCAGGATGTTGTTACACAAGAACCAACATCCCTGAAAATTACAGTATAAATGCAACAAGTGGATGTCATTCCTGATATGGATTGGGGTGAAGATGAACAAGTTCAATCACAACCCTCAGGTGATATTGAAACCCTGGAGGAATAGCTGCATACTGAAGAAGACATCCAATCTCAGTAGCATGAGGGAAAAGAAGAACAGGGCTCTATCACACAAGAACCAGTAGCCTCATAGCCCCTGGCTGAGATAGTAGCTGATGATCAGGTAGAAAATGAAATTAAAATTTAGGAGGAAGTTGCTCCACAGGAACCAACATCCTCACAATCAGCTGCCAAAATTTCCAAGGGAGAACCCCAGAAAGAAAATTTTGTTACACAAGAACCAACATCTCCAGGAGTGGTGGACGTTGTTGCTAAAGAGAGTTTAGAAAAGGTTGCTATCACACAAGAACCAGTACCCCTAGAAATAGCTTCATATGTGCAGAATTCCAATGTGGCACATCAAGTGGTAAAGTGTGGATTGAACCCCTTCAAAATTTCATTGACCTAGATTCTGATAAGGAGGAGTATCCTGAAGAAGAAGAAGCCCTAAACCCTACAACAGAAATTTCAATTCTGAGAATGGAGGTAAGCAAATGGAAGAGCCAGTTGGAGGAATACCAAGAAGGGATAGTTTCCCTTACTGAGCATAAAAATATTATCAGGAGACTGGAGGAGAAATGGGCAAAAGAACATATGACCCAGAGACTTCGAGAAGAAGAGCTATAGAGCAAATTAAGGGAGATGAAAAATTTCCAGTCTATGCAGAAGGAAAAAGAACAGATGTATGCTCTTTCTCAAGAACTCCTGGGCACTAGGGTACCTTCTTCTTCTTACCCTGTCTTTCTATTTGAGCATTTTGTTTGGTTTAAGTTGAGAGTTGTGAAAGAAGGGAGGTCATTTGAGATAAAAACCTCAGCAAAATTCTTGGAAACGTTTTTAAGAAGCAGTTTTGAATATCAGAATTTGCTGTGTGAATTATATTTGCATGAGATGGCTTGTCCTCTGGACCGCCATTCAAATCCTATTCCTTTTTCAAAAGATGTTCAATTGAGGGCCTTTGCTTCTTTTGTGATCAATCATGCTCAATGGAAAAGGTCTTTTCAAACCTTTTCTCACAATGAAGCTCACTCTAATCTATGGGTTCGATGTGAGCCTCAAAATCCTAGTATTTTTCTTGCTCGACACAGGAGTTTGCTCTTATTCCCCATCCAGAATCGACACATAATGGAGCTGCAGGAGGAAGTTATTTCTACCTGTACCAACCATATTTCTATACACCAACAAGCAGCGTTGGAAGGAAGTAAGGACATATGGTAGGTTGCCTCTCCTACTCTCAGGAGCAGAGACCCCTATTATTTTAGAAATTTTGAACAGGAAATTTCCAGGGTTGAGGGTTATGTTGGATGTATCAGGGAATGTGGGGCTAATTGGCTAGGCCTGACATTTAAATTTCCCCTCATCTAGTGGCCAGCAAAACCATATAGGATGGATTTCTCACTGACCAAGGCAGAGGAGCAGCATGTTGGAGATATTGGGTTTCCCATAGAGGATTCATAGAAAAAGAAGGAACGTCTGAGTTCCCCTACAACTTCTCTTCTCTCCATGAACAGAGCATAGTGCAAGATTTAGATTCAAAATAATCGAGGTTGCTGCATGTGGACATGCAACAGGAGAGTTGGGGGGAGATCTTGGGCCCAGAAATGGCCCTTTTTGACCACCCTTATTCACTCCTTTTTTCCCTATCCTACCCCATTGAGCATGTTAAATAAATGTTTTACCCTCACTCTACTCTTCAATCCACCAAGGTATGACTGGTTATTGTCTTATTTTATTAATACTTATGATTATGGTAATTAAGGCTTTATATCTCTCAAAATGCTAACATATGATGGTTTATAAAGGTATTTTGAGATATATAGACTGTAGGAAGATCGGGTTGAACATGCTATAAAAAGGATGAGCATTCATCGCTCAAGCTGATCATCATCCATCCTACCATTGTCCAAAGAATGAGGTCTCGGCATATTATTCCTAGTAAAGCTATACAAAGATAGCTACAACAGAATGCGATGGATTTGGAGGTCAACAGTGCGCTGCTTCTCATGTATAGTTGTGATCTAAAGATATCATTATTCCTAGGTCGATTAACAGTTTCCCTATATTTCCTATCTTTTATCTTTCCACGGTTGTAACAGCTGTTGTAATTAGGGCGCCTAAAGATCAGAGATCTTCATGGCTGCCCAATAATAGGGATAGGATGTTATGATTTACATTCTATAAATATGGAAGAACTGTTCAGATCCAGGGGTTGAACCCATAGCCAATTCATTGTATTAGCTGTGCCTGAGATTTGTATAATCGATTTTCCTTTTTAATACAAAGAGTTACTTCAGATCTAAGGGTTTTTAATGTGTGTTCATCCAGGATCTCTGTGTGAAGGATGGGCCCACCTTCCCATAGGGATTGCTGAGTTAGATTAGGAAATTCATTTATTATGTTGTGTGATGTTATGTTTAAATTCATTTCTCCATAGGAAGCTATGACAGTTGTGGATTGACAGTGTGTTATTCATTGTGTCTCTTGGAAAGTTGTAGTGGCATGGTAAAACAGTCGACTGTGTAGATAATATTTCTTATTAAATTGTGTGGTAGCTGAACAACCCTGTCCATCCCCAGATCCCTTAATTATTGTTTCCATAGATCCTTGCAATTTGTTCCTTTGTTTTCATAATCACAAAACTTTATTCCTATTCCTTGAATTCCTAGATTAGTTGAACTCAATTTCTGTACCTTGAATTTCTAGAAAGACCTTATTCCAATTTCTATCTTTTGAATTTCTAGAGTAATTAAATAAATATAGTTGGGTGAATCATTAGATGGATTGATAAACAGGACTTCATTTTCTGCAAAAGTAATTTATATATGAATTCATGAAGCTTTCAATTTCTAGATCAATAACAGCTAAAGGTAATTGTGACTGTATCTTTTAGAAGGTAAACTAGATTAAGTGGATTTTTGGGATGAGCATAGCTGAACAGAGAATATGATTGTTCATTTGTAGCAATTAAGTGTTTAAGCATATATTGTGCATGTTATCCTTGAAATACAAGACTTCCCTGGGTTGACAATAAATATTGCACTCTGTATATTAGCTGTAATTCACTTGCATATTGGGTGCCCAACAGGTTTTGACTTTAACTATTATCTATGTGTGTCATCGATTAATGTGCTTATGTCGAATGCATGTATGTTGTGAATAAGTAGATATGAATATGTCACACAACATATGTTTATAAATAATCCCATAAATATATGTGTCGCACTACTTATTGAATGAATCTTTGATAACAATTTTATGTTGAATACTGCAATACGTGTCGATTTGTAAATAGACTGATATCTTGAATGAATAGACAAGGAATACGAAGTATAATCCTTGGATTCGATCAAGCAATATGTTAATGTGCTGCACGAGTAGATATCCCCACATAACTACAGAAACCTGGTTCTGGCAGTTCCCAATAAGATATCTCGGGCGAGACTAATTCTGCGTCGCAAGTGCTGCTGACAGGGTCTTCCTTTGTTGGGCTGATATCTTGGGTCTTTGTTGCTGACTAAGGATCTGAACCAGGGTCGATGGGAAGAAAGGCAACAGAGGCCAAATAGTTAGTAGTGAATAATTAATGTAAAAATGGTATCTCTATTAATTAAGGTTCACCAGGGAGTTAGTACTAACATAATTATTTGACCATGTCAAGTAGTTAAGTTTTTGGTATTGAAAGTAGATTTAAAGAGCTAGAAGTTATGGATTGTTTTGTGAATAATTATTGTGTTGGGGATCTGCTTGAATGAAAGGTCACTCAACCTTAAGAGGTGTGTGAACATTTCTTCTAGACTTGATTCTCATAATACAAAAGTTATTTATGCAACATTTCTCTTTTATATTTCCTTTGATCAGTTATTATGCACTATAATCTTGTGTTTCTGGCATTATTTGTCTTTGTATATCTTAGTTTTACTCTAATTTACAAGGTTAAAGACACTACAACCCTATATTTTCCAAATGCTACATTTTGTGTTGTAGCAGCCAATGGATCTATTGGTATTCATATATCATATATTACAAACAATGTAAGTTTGTTTTCACTTCTATCACTAGCATGAATCTTACTACTTGGTTCCCAGGTGGTAACAAGAAAACGAGTAACTAATTAAATAATGCGAGGAGGGTTTGTTTTCTTCTTGTTATTTTATTTGTAGAGAAATAAATAAGAGTGGATATAAGCCACACTGGGTTTGGTGTTGACAATATTTTGCAAGAAACAATGTTTAGGACTTGAATGCGATGATTTTACGATTTGGAATGATGAATTTTGTACGTTTTTTTCTTTGGAAGGGTGAAAAATGTAGTAAAAACTAAAATTTTGGTACAAAAATTTAACAGCATGTTAGTTGCAAGGTTTACTTAGTTTTTTTATCATTGCATTAGATACACCACTTGTTTGGTTCAATGAGTGTAGCTACCATTGGAGTTATAATAATTCTAGCATACTAACATATTCATAGAGTGATTGAACCCAATTTTCAAGTAGTTGTTACCAGCCTTATAGTAATGCACATGAAAAGAACAATCATGGATGGGGTGGAGGATATCTATGTTGAGAATGAAGCCCATAATGTGTGAGTGGTATTAGGTTCAAGAAAGTTATTAAATGGACTAGCAAGATATAAATAACCCTATTATTATCTAAGCATCAAATAGCTAGATGGTAAGACCCACATAGACTCTTAGATAGCTATAGTATTAATATTATGGTGATGGCTTCCTTCAGCAATATGTGTCTATGGTTATCATATATTCTTATGAATTTGTTATGAGAATGGGCTTTGCATTTCATTCATCCACACTTATTTATTACATGGTCTAACTACCAATTAAAAGCATGAAGATTAATAGCAATCAAGTATGAATATGACTATCTTAGTCTTTTCTTTAATGTTTTTCAAGACTATGTAACCACCATGGGAAGCACCAACAATACTAGTTTAGTCATATTACAAATAAAAAACTTATTACATGGTCCTCAAGAAAAAAAAAAATTCAAAGTTTGTTCAAAGATAAAAATACACAGGTACATGCACTTATCTTAATGTATCCTTACCTCCATATGAAACCAAATAACATGAAAAAAAAATTAATGCATAACAATAAAACATTCATGGCACTCTAAGGTAGGCTAGACACTTGTGTGCTTGAGACAATTAACAAGTTTGAGGGTTTTCATGGAACCGGGTCGGTGCTCTATTGCAACTCCTCCATGGTGGTCTCTGTCATTATTCTGGGACTTTTGGGACCTTCTCCTGTGATGGATGCTTATTGTCTATCGGTTTCCTTGGCCTGTCTCTTCCCTTGTCCTATGGGTTGGTTGATATTGTGTTTATGGTTTTGTTGGGTTGGTGTTTTACAGGTTGGATTCTTGTTGGTTTTTGGTCTTGCGGGGTGGTTGTTTTCCTACTAACAGAGGCACTCTTGGAGTCCCTCCCCTTCATTGGGGAACTAGTACCAACCAAGGAAAAAAAGTGGGAAGGATTCGTTTTATCTGCTGCCTTGTGGGCTTTTTATTGTGTTGAGTCCTTCATCCCTGCATGGGCATACATGTTGTTTTTTTTTTTTCTGGGTATTTTGCTGTCCCTGTCAACACGTTTTGGGTTGACTTCTGCTATAGTTTTGGAATCCCCTGGGGGGACATGGGGTTCTTTTTTTTACCTATTCTTGTGGGTTACTTTTCACGTTCTCTGTCCTTTTCTTGCAGCTTCCCCTCGAGGATTTCTATCCGACCAGTGGTTTCCAGGGATCCTTTCATTATTATTTTTCTTTTGTCTATGGGGTTTGTTCCTGTACTTGTATCGGGGGTTGACTCTGGTTACTCACCCTGTCGGTTTTGGTATTGTCTCCTCTTAGTGGACTGGGACAGGTGGTTAGGGTCACAATTTTTTCTTTGGTCAGTTTTTGGTGACTGTTGTCAGGTGCAAGTGGTTTTGACATCAGTGGTCAACTCACTCAGGGTTGACTTGTGTGGGTCTCTATTATGGCTAACTTTGGGGATCCTTTGTGCTATCGTTCCAAGTGCCATGCAAAATGTATAAAATCTCAGGAGGGGTGCTTCTGTTTCGTCCTCGACCATGATATCTTCATGGATAGGGTTTCTTCGTTATGCTCTCGTGCCTTAATTGGGAGACTGGAGTATTGCAGGACGGGGAAGAAGGATTGGGTCAATTGGGCCACCGAGCACTAGAAACCCCTTATTGATTACATCCCCACCATTAGTTTATTATCTAATGGTTGGATTGTATTCGTATTCTTGGAGGAGGCACACTGCTTGCGCATCCTTGAGGACATATGGCACATTGGTTTGGGTTATTTGGTTCTGGGGCACTGGCACTCCCATTTTGACCCTCATCGAGAAAGAAATATGAAGCACCACCTCTAGGTCTTGCTCCCACATTTGCCTTTTCCTCTTTGGAACAAGCACATTCTGGAAGGTATAGCCAATATGATTGGTAGGTATGTGGCAGTGGATGAGGATTTCTATCTTTCCTTTGACAAAAGAAATGCTCGAGTTCTTGTTGAGATGGACATCTCGCTTGGGTTACCTGCAGAGGTTGAGATACTCTGCAACGAATGTCTTTTGGTCCAAAAACTTGATTACCTCCATGTTCCATTCCGTTGCAGCAAATGTCATGACATTGGACACCTTCAAAGATCCTATCCACTAATTTGGAATGAGATATCCTGCTCAAGTACAGATGGCTCACTAGCTGTCTCTGAACGGGCTGCCCCCATTCCATCGGGACACTCCAAAAATGGTATTTATTCTAATTCTCTCTCTCTTTTTTATGATGTCTCTGATTCACTTCTAGATGCCATAGATGATTTGGAACAAGCCCACGTCTCTACTCCACCTATAGTCCCTACCTCGGATCCTTCTCCTCTCTTGGGTTCTCTGATAGAACTCTCCTCGCCTATCGTGGATTGTGCACAGGGACTTACACCTGTTTCATCACCTCCTCACATTCCGAACCTCATCCCTTCTCCGACTATGCCATCTTTAACCTCCCTTGTGTATTTTCCACCTCTCACAAACTCTAACACACCATGGGTTATTCCTTCATCTCCCCGTATCCCTACCACTTCCCCCTCATTTTCCAACCCTACCCTCCAAAAATCACTGTCTATTTTCTCTGCTTCTACCCCTACTTCCCCATCCACCTTTCACTTGAACTCCATTCGCTTTGAGAATGTGACAGTCCAGAAGAAAAAAAAGGATAAGATCTCGCGGGACCTTTCCTCCACTTCTCCACCCTATATTCCTCTCTCTGTTCACATTAAAGATGTTGCAAGAGGTTTACCCTCTCAAGGATTTAGAGCGATGTCTCCCCTCCAGAATGTTCCTTAATGAAGATCTTGTCTCTTAATGTTAGGGGTATAGGAGGCAAGACCAAACAAATTAGCGTCCATCCTCTCTTCCATTCACTGTGTCTAGATATGATTCTCCTTTAGGAAACCATGTGTAGTACTTACCCTTCTTTACATGCTTTTACCAAACTCTTCCCCACTTGGGAATTTTGTGCCATTAGTGCTTCCGGCCTCTCGGGTGGGCTTCTCATGGCTTGGAATCCTAATAGGGTCAAATTTCATGCTTTTGAGACTTGTGCTAGAATATTGGTTAAGGCCTCATTCCATGGTCTCTCAACACTGTTAGCCATCTTTAATGTATATATCCCCTATCGGGATCGGGAAATTTTATGGGAAAAGGCCCATAGAGGGGGTTTACTCAGCATTCCCAATCTTGTCCTGGGTGGTGACCTTAACCTAATTTTGAAAACCTCTAAGATTTGGGGGCAAAAGGCTTCTCCAGATCCCTTCTCCTCACACCTCTAGCTCCTTTTCAATTCGGTTGGACTTGTTGATATAGCTCCTCCCAATGCCAGACCTACATGGAGAAATGGATGAGCTAGTTCTGAGGAAATCAGTAAAAGATTAGATAGATTTTTAATTTCCTCCTCCTTGATCCCATCCTTAAGGGTACATAGGGTGTGGACTCATTATGCTGATATCTCTGACCACTTTTCGATTTGCTTCAAATGGGACAAACAGAGGGGATCCTGTAACTACCCTTTCAAATTTAATCGATCATGGCTCAATGACCCTGATTTTACCCTCTGGTTATGTCAGAGGTGGTCTGCATTGAACCCTAGGGACTCTGCTCTTGATCTTGACTCCTTATCACACAAGCTTCGTTCTCTTAAGTTGGAGGTAAAAAATTGGATTAAGGATAAACGTTATATAATGGAGTCTGAGTCGATCCAACTTGATAGAGCTATTGGTGCCCTTCTCTTGGGCTCCTCTATTGGTATCGTTTCCCATGAGGATCAAGCATCCTTGGCACTTCTTAGATCCAAAAAGAAGAAGATATTGGAGCACCATATACTGAATTGGCAACTAAAAAGCAGATCAAAATGGGCACTATTGGGGGATTCGAACACTAAATATTTAACCACATGATGGCTTCGGGGAGAAGGAACCATAACACGATTTGGTCTCTATGTGATGATGACAGTAATTGCTTTGAGGATGAGACTGCACTTAAAGAGCTGGGTCAGAAACATTTTTCCCACTTATTCAAAGATGATAAGGGAACAAGATTGTTGGATTAGCCCAAGGTTGTCATGCTTTACCCTAACATGATCTCCATTGAGAGTGCTCCCAGCCTCACTTGCCCTGTTTCTTTGAAGGAAATTGAGTTTGCACTGAAATTTTAAAAAAAAGATAAAAGCCCTGGCCCGAATGGATGGCCTGTTGAGTTCTACCTACACTTTTTTTATCTTTTGGGGCACGATTTATTTGATTCAGCTAGGGTTTCGGGCTTTATCCCTCCCGCTCTGAACTCTACCTTTCTTGCTTTGATCCCTAAAAATGATAAGCCTTCTTCTTTTATTGACTTCAGGCCTATCTCCTTATGTAATCTGCTGTACAAACTGATCTCAAAAGTCATCACTGTCAGGCTCAAGCCTTTTCTGGACTCTTGTATTTCCCAGGAACAATATGGTTTTCTTTAAAACCGCCAAATTGTCGAGCCTATTGGTATTGTTCAGGAGACTCTCCATACCGTGAAAACCAAAAATACCAGTGCACTTATCCTCAAACTGGATTTAATTAAGGCTTTTGATTGTGTGAATTGGTCTTATATCTGTCTCATTTTGATCCAGATTGGGGTTCCCTTCTTGGTTGTTAATTGGATTATGGGATGCCTCACCTCTGCAAATTTTGTTGTCCTAGTAAATGGTACCCCTTTGAAGTTCTTCTCTGTTTCTTGTGGCATCAGACAAGGATGCCCCTTATCTCCATTGATCTTTATCCTTGTCATTAAAGGGCTTAGCCTCTTAATCTCTGATGCTAGGAATCATGGCCTCATTAGAGGTATAAAGGTCTCTTCCTCGCTTGCTCTAACACATCTCCTATTTGTGGACGATGTAATCTTATTGGGTATTGGCACTTTACTGGAGTGGATTACCTTTGATGTTATACTTTGTACCTTTTGTAAGGCCTCAGGGATGAGTATAAGTCTGGATAAATCATGCTTTCTTCACAATAATATTGATGATGATATTCTCATGGACATTGCTTGGGTCCTGCCTTATAAGATGGAGCCTATTGTCTCTGGTTTTAAGTATCTTGGTTACTTCATCAAACCTTTGGGATACAGAGTAAGTGACTGGCATTGGCTGATTCAGAAATATGAGAATAGGATTTGTCACTGGATTCATAAGTTTCTCTCACTCGATGGCAGTTTGATTCTGGTCCAAGCTATGCTTTCCAGTATTTTGATCTATTGGCTGGGGTTAGCTCCCATCCCTATTTTTGTTTTACACAAGCTTAGAAGCATCACATTTGCTTTTTTATGGGGCTCTTCTGACAAAAATCGCAAGTACCATCTGGTGAATTGGTAGAGCCTCCCTTGGCCGAAAGAGAATGGAGGCTGGGGTATAAAAAACCTGCTCTGGTTTAGCATTGCATTGTGACTTAAGAACTTTTGGATGCTCCTGTTGAAAAATGGTTTATGGCATCAGGTCCTCACCAGCAAATATTTGAAGAAACTCTTAGTGGTGGCATGGCTCAGAGGAAAAAAATTATGCACTCGTGGGGTCTCTATTATCTAGAAGGGATTCCTTCAAACTCTTCCTTGGCTAGGAAGTAATCTTGCATGGTAGGTGGGAAATGGACAAGATGTCCTTATTGGCATAGATCTGATCATTGGTGTACCTAGCTCCCTCTCACTCCCAGATGGGTTTAGAACTTTCCTAGAAGACTTGGATATCACTTCTCTTTCATAGGCATGCAATACCTTACCTGGCACTCATCATTACTGGTACTCGAGTGAGGACTTGTGTATTGTAGGTGATTGGAAAGATGCCTAGGAAGCTTTTACGAGGGGTTTGGAACTCTGTGGTATTTGTCTCACTTCTTAGTCAGATACCCTATTATGGGCTTTCAATAAACATAATGGTTCAATATCTGCAAATTTGGTATACGACAGCATTGTTAAATCTTTCTCTCCCCCGTCTGGGAGCAGGCTTCATACTTACTTTTGGTCCGACACACTACCCAGGAAAATTGGATGTTTTGTCTGGCTGGTATTGAGGGATAAAATCCTTACCTAGGATAACCTCCAGAAACGGGGATGGAATGGACCGGGTATTTGTGCTCTCTACTTTGCTGATGAGGAGTTTGTTCAGCATATTTTTTCACATTGTACTATTTGGCAGAATGTACTTTCTCTCTTATGTGAACAGTTCCACATTGCTCCACCTTCTCGGACTGATAATCTCGGCATGTTCATAGACATTTGGATTGCAAATTATTCTAAGTACTCTGTATACAATACTATTCCTTTCCATACTATGTAGGTCATTTGGAAAGCTTGGAACTTACTTATTTTTTAGGGGAAGAAACTGTTTGTCCTGGGAATTATGCACCAAATCACTTACTCTTTGCAACTGTACTGTCCTTTGGCTATCAAAGTAAAAAAGACAAGAGTGATTGGGCCTCAACCAAGCATGGTCTATCCCTGTGGATTTTTTGATGGGGCTTCTACAAATCATGTGAGTGGGGTTGGATATTGCTTGCATCTGAATGAGTCACACTCCTTCAAGTTTGCGCTGGGGTTAGGAAATAGCACCAACACAAAAGCAGAATTGGTCGGCTTATGGGCTTTTCTGCTTACCTCCCAAATGATGGGGATTCCCATACTCCATGTATTTGGTGACTCTTTAGTCATCATAAATTGGGCAAAGGGATCCACTACTCTTTCCCCACCAGATCTCTTCCATTGGTGTAGGGAAACTAGAAATCTCTTCACATGCTTTCTGGACTTGTCATTCAGCCATATCTACTGTGAACACAATCAGATTGCAGACCGCCTCTCTAAAACTGCTTTCTCATTGGCTCCTGGTTTTAGCCATTTCTCTGAATTTTCTGATGACCATTTGGTCACTCATGATACTTACCAGCTCATTTGAGGCTTTATTCGGGGAGCTTACTTCCCTATTTATAGCTCTTTTTCGACGCTCTTGGAGCGGGCTCCTTTAGATTGCTGCTCTGATCTCTTTGGTTCACGGTAGATATGGTTTGATGAGATAGTATAAACTAATGGGAACACTTTCTCTATTGATCCTCTATGGACCTCCCTGCTGCATCTTGTTGTGAGGTGACTTATTCATGTATGAATTGTATATATTCTTGGGACGGCACATTAGATGCCCTTTGTTTCTTAATAGAATATCAAGAACATGCTTTTTTCTTCCTGAAAAAAAAAACAATAAAACATTCCATTTAAAATGTAAATTTAAACTTATTATACAGAACCATGTATAAAAAATAAATAACTTTATTTGATTAATATTTTCCAAACAATATTTAAGTTAAAAAAAATTACGATATCGTACTTTCTATAATTCACATTAATAAGAAGGAATACAATTCCAACTTTGCCATCTATAATTCTTACTTTGTCATGTACCAAAAAAAAAACGATATCACATTATTCTTATTCTTATGTTTCAATAATAACAGCTTTGCAAAGCAATATTAGGGCTTTTTTTTTAAGTCTCGTCATCAATTATTTTCCTGGATATCACCTTTCTAATACATTCAAAACAGTAACTACATTTTTCCGAATCTAACAAAAAGAAAAAGAAAATTGGACAACTCGTAGAATTGAATGAATAATCTAATTTTTTGTAATTTTCCTTAACAACTCCTTAATGTTAATGATTTATTCCATCCAAATAAATATCGAATAATCATAAATGTTTATTCTATTCAAATCTCGAAGAATATTAATTATTTATTCTATATTTATTTCAATGATAACAAATGGTCACAAAGCAATTTGTTCTCTTAAAATACGGATTAATATTAATTTTATAAATCGATGGCTTGAGTAGATGTAATGAGTATATGCTCAATGGAAAGATGATTAAAGTTTGTCAATATATTTCCAAATTCCAAGTGAAAGTTAAGGGAATATAATGTTGATATTTAAATGATTATAAAGACTCCATGGGCTTAGGTGCGGTGTCTGATATACGATATTTGTCTATAGGTTATAGGTTTTGTGCAAAGCGACTTTGTCTTCATTCCCTCATTTCTATCATTATGAAGAGTTATTCATTACATTATTTCTACCTTTATTTATATTATGATATAATAAATAAATTATTATGTTATTATTTCTAATAATATAAAGAAATAGACTGCATTATTTGTCAACTTCAAAAGAAAGAACAAGTTTTTAAGTCTATGTTTTTATTTAAAAACAATTGGTATTAAAGTTTAAAATATTGATACTACACAAAATTTATCGTAATGGTTTGTAATTATTGTATATTTCAAATATTGTTGAAAGATTGTAGATTCAATAAGAGAGGTGGTAGAATCAATCATTTTTAGTAACATTATAGAATTTAAATAATGACAAGATTTAATCGTTATGAAAGTTTTGACATTTTAATATTCAAACGAAGATTTGCTTTGTTGACTAATAAATGTGGTTTGTAATCATGGACTAAGACATAAGTGGCTTAGATAATTGGAATCAGAAAGACAAAAAGTCTTGATTTCAGATTATTTTCAGTTTGGTTGTTGTTGTTCATAGTGTTGGGTTCACAAGTTTAACTCATTAATAAAGTGTTATACATTCTAGTGAGAATGTATGAGAAGAATTACCTTGCAAGTTGGTGGCTCTATGATAGACTCGAGGTCCACATAAGATGCCCAACACAAGCTCGATGTGCTCTAGTATGTAACTATATTCCACCTTTCAAAGGAAGGAGGTCTCACCTGAGCTGCATATGATAGGTTTCGTGTTAATAATGAGCAGGGTATTAGATATTTAATGTTGGTGTGTATTCTATTAGTTATATCTTAATCACATTCATTCAAACTATAAAAACTAAAGGCATGCATAGTAAAAACAAAAATATATAGATCATTGGGATACATATCAAACACACATACATGAGCATAACAATGCTTCAACATATTTATTATTACATAAGAATTCATACACGTAACTCATAATAGATAGTGTAACTCTTTATAATCAACTCAACAATCATCACCCCTTTTACATTCATTACTCTGTGTGTGTGTGCAATTAAGGTGGTTACAAAAGGTTCTAGAATATACTAGGGAATAAAACAATTATAACCTACTCATATAAAAGGATCTTAGACATATGCATAGAGGTTCATATAGATTGGGAACAAAAGATTCATACGACAACCCCTTGGAGTCTATGTATTCAAGCTTATGTAGTCCTATGTACTCACACTTCCACAACTTTTAGTCATAATTGAATTCATCTTTTGTTGAATGCTTCTCTATTCTAGTACTTGGACAAAACCCCCTGATCATACCTTTTAACTAGTCCCCAGGGTGGTACTCATGTTCTACTACTCAAAAAGGGGTTCTGGTTCAAGAAATTATCTTATAGTAGCATTCATGAATTTTTTGAACTCGTCAAACATGAGCTTTTAGTCCACAATGACATCTTGCATTTCTAGGTGCATTTTGTTATGATTGTATTTGCAATAGATTACTCTTGGAAGATGTTCTCAATTAGTGTAATCAACATGGCATAGGTTCATAATTGAATTTATTTTCTTACCATGAATTGAGAGTGCACTTTATATAATAAGCCCCTAGGTAGATTCCTTAGCTTCTTTTATCCCCGTGGGGTGGTTCAGTTGGTTGGAGCTTTTGTGACCAAGTCGTAACTAGGTTGAGGTCGAAGGTTCAATTCTTTGGGCCCTCCAAGGTAGTGCACCCAAAATTGGTGCAAAAAGAGTGAGCCCCCTTTGGCTGCCCCACTTAGAACTCTTCATGTGGATGTAGCATGTTTCATCGAAGTTACAAGGCAACGAACCACATTAAAAAAATATTCCTTAGCTTCTTTTTATTCTACTCCAAATCATTTTGTTACATCCCAATATTATGTGTTTCCTCCATCTTGTCCTCTTTTTTAGATTTAATGGTCTCAACATAAACCTCATCAAATTTCTCCTTTGGCTATTCCGTCTCTTGCTAAATTATTTACTCATTTACCACTAGGATGTCACCATGTCATTGAAACTTCACCCATAATGTTGGACACTTGAGGTGCATGTATGTGTGGGATTTGGTAACTATATGACCACTGATTATCATTTATGATTTCCTATAGGTCTTAGCCTCATTGGTTGTTTGTTTTTCCTCTTCTTATTTATTTTCCTCATCTTTTCTTATCTCCACTACTTCTATTGACTACAACAACCCCATTTTTTTATGTCATGACATAGGGATGTTGTGGACTTATTTACGGTTCTTATTTTGTACTATGGACACGTTAAAGCATCAAGCAAGTGTGTAATCACTTACGTAAATTCATATAATACTTCCTCCACCACTTTTGAGGTTATATCATGTACTTCTACTTCTCATTATACTGCATCGATAGGTTGTTTCATTAATATCTATAATGCAACAACATTTTATCTTTCTTGAGAGAGTGGGGTTAGTAAGGATTAGGGAGAGGAGGGGGAGAGAGAGTGAGAAAGGGGGTTGGTAAGGATGTGAGAGAGAGAGAGCATGAGGTAAGTGGTAGGGGGAGGCATAGGGATGCGGGTGCATGTTGGGAGAGAGAGAGAGAGAGAGAGAATGTGTGGAGGTTAGGTGGAGGTGGAGGAGTAGGGGAGTAAGACAAATTAAGAGAGGGCGTTAGTAAGGGTTAAGGTAGAGAGAGAGAGAAAGCGTTAGATGTAGGGAGAGGAGTATGGGAATGAGAGAAAGAGAGAGACAAAGAGGGGGCATACTTGGGGATTGGGAGAGAGAGAGGGTTAGGATTATGGGGTAGGTGGATGAGTGTGGGAAATAGAGAGAGTGGGAGAGGAGGAGAGGGGTGATAGGTAGGAGGAGGAATAGGGGTGTGAGGGAAAGAGAGTAGGGAGGGGGGTGTTATGGGCCTGTGCAAGAGAGAGAGAGTGGTAGGAGTTAGGGGTAGTTGGAGGAGTAAAATAAAAAAGAGGGGGGAATAGGTTATAAAGGTTTAGGGGTAGCAGGGGGGAGAGAGTGAGAGTAGGGAGGGAGTAGAAGGGTGAGAGAAATGGAGAGATAGAGAGAGAGTCAAGGGTGTGATTTTGGGGTGGGGGGAGGAGATGGTTTTGGGTAGAGTCAGAGATAGATATCGATGGTTTGAAGGGTTTGCTAAGGAGTAGGGTGGTTAGAGAGAAGGGCCATTAATATTAACTTTCTAAAACTAAGAGTCGTGGGAGGGTTTTGTTGGGAACACTCCCCTAGACATATGATGACGAGTTTCGGTTGCATGTTGGGGAATCTTGGTTGATGTAGTCGACACTTATACTTATGGGTTCTATCTTTGGTTAGGTTGATATACTTGATGCCACACCATATTGTAGTAGAGGACAAGATATAGAGGTAAAGTGATGGAAGTAGAGATGACTATAAGTTACTTGAGTATTTATGGGATTGATGAGACCATGCTGATTTGGATGGTGTTATTCCTTATGATTATATGCATATATAGTTAAGTTGCAATGCTTTTGTATAAATATTAATGAGCAATGAATGGTTGTAATGAGTGATGAATAATGCATTATTTAATGGTCCTTCCACATGTTGATTTGCAAGCATATATGATACATGCATTAGGGGTAATAAATGTTGATTATTAGTGCATATGATTAGCATGTGTACGTTGAAAACATATAGGCCATTTTGTGAGTATACCAGCATAGATCCATCCTAAACGCAGATCTATCAAGCACCAAGAGGCATCAAATTTCTTGAGGTCTTATTCTTTAATGAAATTTTATTTAGTTTTGCATTTTTGTTTTATGAGCGGATAAGTATTTTTTAAATAAATAAAAAAATTAATTACTTTTTATTTTTAAAACATAACATTAGTTTGTTACTTGTAACGTTACACATCTCCCCCATACTGGGTTGTAGTCACCTTTCTACTCTCACTATAATTAGTATGATTGGTTAGTACATTAGTTATTAATAACTCGATTGAAAAATTATTAAAGTATTACTTCTGTGTTGAAGGTTTAAATAATTGTTAAAATATTATATATAAATATGGTAATTTCATTATTAACATTGTGTGTGTGTGTGTGTGTGTGTTGTCATGTCCCCATTCCAATAGGTATATTAGTTGACAATGTTTCACCCACCTACTAGTCCCCTAGGTTGGGGGAGGAGGCATTAAATGGGCCTAAAAATTGGGCCTCTAAGGGACCAAGATGTACTATAAAAATCAACCAATTACATTCTAGTAGATGACATCATCCCCCATGGTTGAGGTGGCATTGCATGAGTTAAGAATGCTTATTTGTCACATTTTCTATGATGGATGAAAACCCATTGTTAACCAAGGTAGTGGTACAAGTACTTTTTAAGTTGTAAAGTACTCACATTAAAAGTCATTTCACACTTCACTTTCATAAAATAATATTGTTGTTATTTTCAAGTAAAGTACTCACAATTCACTTTCTCATAAAATAATATTATTGTCATTTTCAAGTAAAGTACTCATAATT
>LPNX011064709.1:288004-367471 GCA_001517045.1 Pseudotsuga menziesii
TGATATTAATTATAATAAATGTTATCATGTTAGTTTTAATAATAAAAATATTTTAAAATTTTAATAATTAATAAAATTAATTAAGCCATTTATATTTAATTTGAAATTATAACATAATGTGTAAAACTGTATTACGACACATTTTTTTAACAAATTAGTAACATTGATTTTTTACATGTATATTTTGTATTAATAATTTTTTTAGTTGCAAGGAGTGGAAATAATTTTCTTAGATAAGTATTTATATTATAAAAATATTTTCAAAACGTATAAATATTTTTTTTAATAATTTTTTTTTGTGTATAAAAGAATATTAGAATAATTTATGCTTCAACTAATAAATTAAAAGAATTTATGCACCGCCATTAACTTATCAAGTTAATATGATATATTATTTATTCACAACTTTTTTATTGCTAAAATTTTATATACATTAAAATCAACTAATAAATTAAAAGAATTTATACACCAGTGTTGACTTATTTAGTTAATATGATATATTATTTACTCGTAACTTTTTTACTTCTAAAAAACAATATACATAACTTTTTTATTACTAAAAACAATATACATTAAAATCTTATATACTAATATGACATATTTTCATTTTCTCATAATTTATATGAAAGTGATTGTAATAAATTTTATTGTGAGAATAATAAATTATAGGAAAATAAATTAAAAAAATGTGATAATAAGTTATAAATTGTTTTAAAGCCAATTTAATTATGTTAATTTAGAAATGTACATAGATAGGAAGTATCATATGGCTAATTTGTCATTAGGTAAACTAGGCTAACCACACATGGCACGCACACACACACACACACACACACATGGCTCTTTATTATGTATAAACAAGGTATAATTAAATGACATATAAATTGTAAACACAAAATTTTCAACCTAAAATTGTGATTTTCCTTATTTCTCGTCAGAGTCCATGCTAATGGGGTGATCTATATTGGAGGCAATGACTTGCATTACATGCACTTCAACTTTCTAGATATCACAAATTTTTCAACATGATGGTAAGTCATGATATGGTTAAGAAGACCTCTAACACATTGTATATGTGAATTTTTTTAGGTTGTGGCATGTGTTAGCATTCTGTTTGCAACAGTCGATTTATGGGCTTGACAGAGTCCGAAAAGGTTCCTATTCCTTTGAAAATTATGTGAACTCCCTTCAGATTATGAGAGGCACATTTTCCATGTTTTGAGACCATTAGATAATGAAGAGAGCTCAATCTACAGTGGTAGATTCCTCCGGAGGTGAAGACTTGCAGCAGCATAGATGATAGAGAAAGGCATCGTAGACCAATGGTCTGGGAGCACAAGGAAGAAGAGTGACGATAGATCATGGTTTTGGACAAAGACACAAGAGAATGGTAAAAGTTTGGAATTCGTAGAATCCATTAAAATTGGGAAACAATGAAAGTTCAAGATCAAGGCGAAGCCTGATCGACGGCTCGAAACGGTTTCACTGAGCAAACATGCTCGATAGAAGGAACTTTCCCAAATTGCAAAACAGGTTAAAGGATGGCAGTATGTAAAGGTGGAGATGAGAGCATGAGCAGATCTACGACCCCAGTCAATTTCGTGCAACAAACTTGTGCGGATAAAGTCATCATTCTAAATCACAAAAAGTGGTATCGGCTGCAAATATCGACGGTCACAATGAAGAAGGGAATAGATCCACGGCTATGGATCTTTTCACGATTTGAACTAGCACAAGAAACGTTAGGGTCCCGATTCACAAAGAGGTGGTAGGACCCACTTAGATCGACGGTTGCACGGAAAGGTAGATCATGATCGACGCGAAAGAACATGCCTCGATCTAAAGCTACTCCCTATATCAAGAGAGGATAAATTGGCGACAGAAGTAAAGAAACGTGGACAATGGACGTGAAAGGTTCCCCAAATTAGAGGGCTGAGGAGGCCTCAAGGGTGCAAGTTTCATATCTAGTGCAAAGATGGCAGTGTAAGGGACGTTCATATGCGTAATTTGCCTCTTGGTAGATTGGTCGATTCCCCCGATGCCATTTTTGATAAACCTAAGGCAAATGTCCCGTCCAATGACACTAACTTCCCCGAATCCACAGGTCTGGCATGTGGTTCACATAGAAGAAACGAGTAAAGAAGAAGGCTGGTCAAAGGAGACAGAAAGGTATTTCTGAAATGGTCTGAGTTAGCAACTGACCATCAACAGGAAACATAGGGATCGCTTTCATTGTACCAGGGTAAAGAAAAATATGTGCTGTCAGTCTACGTTACCACGCACTATAGCTCCATGATGTTTATTCACATTTGTAAATCATGGCAATAGTTCCACACTCTACACTATTAATGTTTGCTTGCGACTGGAAATAGTTTTTAGGTTTGTTTCGGGGAGTAATCTCAGCACTGAAATAGTATAAATACACTCCCAATAGAGAGAGATATGGGTTGGTTGGAAAACTTTCAAGGGTTGAGGCTCTCCATTGTAATTAGTCTCTGGTTTCTATGTTATGAATAATTTTGTAGAGGAAGGATTGTCTTTCAAAGCAGAGATGCCTATGTTGTTGTTTCTTTCAATATGTAATTTCTTTACGTGAAATGTTCATCCTATTTTCATTCCAGTTTGTTAATTTCTTTCATGTCTGAAATGAGTGTATAACAGTTTGGAATTCATACATGCTATGCTTCGTCTGTTGTTTCAAACATTCATTAAGTTTTCTTGTAAAGTTACATAGAATTCATCTTTTTGGTGCTCTGCATGATGGATTGTTCCCTCTCATCTACTAATCACCTGCTAAAAATCTCCTAATTGCAAGATCAACGACTATCTTAGGCTTTGTTTGTAAATTCACGCCATTCTTTACCTCCTACAATATGTTCCCTACCCGGACCTTCGACTCCATTTCCAATGGTCCCTTACTCTGATAGTCCCACCTACATCTTACATTAACGCACCCCTCCCATTCAGGAGTTTGGCCTCCTGACCGTTCTTGATTGAATATCCTACATGAAGTAAACCTGAAAACAAGTGAGAGATCCCTCTCTAACTGCGCGGGGCCATGGGCACAGTCTAACAAATTGGCGTCGTTACCAGGGATGAGATTGAAGATCATCCCTGGGAAGAACGACATAGTTTTAGATCTGGTTGTTGATGGTGAACAATGATCAGACATCAAAAAGGTTGATCACTTTTCACCTAGAGACTCCACTCTTAAAGGATTCAGGCTTCAATGACTCCGCTGGTGGTATGAACCAGAAATCAAATTTTCAGAAAAACTGACAGGCTCCACTAGGGAGAATGGAATCCTTGTAAGGCCCAGAAATGCATGGTGGAAGGTTAAGATACTCAAGATTACGTTTCTTCCAAGATACCTTGTCTTGTCCTATAAGTTTGTTCCTATCCTTTCCTAAATTTATCAAAACAACCTTCTATGGTTCAATTCGTTCGGAACAGAGCTATGAATATATTTCTATTTATCCTTATTTACGAACCAAAAGAATTGCATCGTCTTGTACATTTTATTATGACCAATATTTTTCTCCCGAAGCTCATGATGTTAAAGGTCACCCCTGTGAACCTCATGAAACCTCGATCAATAGCATGTCTATTGCGCCTAACCAGGTCTCTCCTAGTCTTCCAAGCCAGTACAAACCACTACTATTGTCTCCTGTCCTCCATGATTTTCCTATGAAACATTACAAGTACCTCCCTAAATTTGATGGAGAATCCAAAGACTTCACTGCTGAGAAACATTTACAAGCCTTTGAACATTTCTCTGGTGTTTTTGAGATAGAACATGATGATGTTTATATCAGGTCTTTTGCCCAGTCTCTGCAAGGGAATGCTAAAGAATGGTTCAAACACTTGCAACCTAAGTCCATTAATACCTGGGAAGAGTTATCTTGCACCTTTTTAAAGTTTTTGGGTAGGAGAAGGCCACTGGATCAAATACTTTCAGAATTTTATTCCCTGAAGAGGCATGAGGGTGAGGCCATATCTAGTTTTAACAGAATATTTGCAAGCTTTTATTATAACATGCCTAAGGAAGTCCAACCTCTTGAGAACGATGCTAAGATCTATTATGCAGCGAACTTTACTCCTGAGTTGTCCTTGTTTCGTTTGGAAAGAAAATCAACCACTCTGCAGCATATGTTTACTTATTGTTTGGAGGTTGAGGAAACCCTTAAGATGTCCAAAAATTTGTCAGGTCAGGACAGTGGTGGTGAAATAAAAGATACATTAAAATTGGTTGGGCCCTACAAGCGAAAAGGGAGAGTCCCTATTCTGTTAAAGCTTTCACTTGGTAGATAGAAAGATGATCATCATGATATAGGATCATATGGTTCTGCAAGCCTGTTTTCTGAAGATTAAAATCTGCTCAGCACTAGGTCCGTAAAGGACGATTTTAAAAAGGATTTCCGTGTGCCTGTGTATGATGAGCATGAGGAGGAATCACCTGGAGTCTATACTTGAAGAGCCAGTTATAGAACCAAGGTACGCTAATGGATAAAATCAAGCTGCAATCCAAAGTCAAAAGGTTGAGACAGGGAAGGATGATAAATGTGATGAAGGTGATAGCCTACCTCTATGTTATTCCTCTTTTGAATTATTACAGCACATGATTACGGCGTCTAAGCAGAAACATAAGGTAGAGGAGATGGTACATTCCATAAACCTATACGAAAGAGAAGATGATAAATAGGAACAATCATGCAATCCTTCTCTGTTTATTGATACGTCGGGAATTATTGATGAGGTGTTGAGTCATGAAGAAGGAGGAAGCAACCCTCAAATAAATGGATTTTTTAATTTTATTCCTTCAGGAATATCACCCCATGAAGGAGGAATGTGCTTACTTGGTCCTGTCGAAGAAAAAGAGGACATCCATCCTGAGGCATGCGAAGAAGGTGAAGTTCTAGTTTCAGAAATTTCAAGTGAAAGGGTGGATGTTTCATTGGAGAACAATTATGTGGGCCCTCTTCTATGATCTTTCAAGTATCTGCATGACAAATCACTAGAGGAAGGGAGTTTTGGATAGCCTTCCTATGAACAGATGACAGAATATGTTGGAGGTTGCCGTGTTTTCTATGACCCCATAGCAGTATACATGGAAAGGTTGGGTAATGGTAATGACTGGTCACATCTCTGCTGTAAAGATCAGTTTATTTGTTATATACTTCTTGCATTATCTATTTCATTCATGTTCATCAAGCACGAAAATAGAACAAAACTATTAGGAAAGCTGCTTGATTGGCTTCATTGGAAGTCTGATTTCACTTAATTAGACTTATGTACTAAATTAGGTAGAGTAGGTAGGAACAAATAAGCTCAAAAATCATCGAGCATTTCCTTCATTGCTATTTTAGTTTGTTTTCATTTTTAGTTGTAAGCACAGGTTTGCAGTCACAACTGTTCTCACTTTCATAATATGGCCAAGAGCATGGCTTGCAGAGTGACATAAATTCACTAAATCAGTAGCTCAAAGAAAAATGGAGGCTTCGAAGGAAATATTGGGGACGACTTAATGTATTTGGCACTTGGTCTACGAGGGTTCTTTGCTACCTCACTGGGAGGATAGCATCCCTCATGGAGCCAGCTATTAGCACTCCATTTGCAACATGCGATTTATGGGCCTCACAAAGTTCGAAAAGGAAGATTATCAAAGGTACATTTTCCATGTTTTGAGACCATCAGATAATGAAGAGAGCTCAATCTATGGTGGTAGATTCCTTTGGAGGTGAAGACTTACAAAAACATAGACGATAGAGAAAGTTGTCATAGGCCAATGATATGGGAGCACAACGAAGAAGAGTGACAATAGATCGTGGTTTTGGACAAAGACGCAGGAGAATGGTCAAAGTTTGGCATTTGCAGATCCATTAAAACTGGTAAACAATGAAAGGCCGAGATCAAGGTGAACCCCGATCAATGACTTGAAATGGTTTTGTTGAGAAAACATGCTCGATAGAAGGAACTTTCCCAAATCATGAAATAGGTTAAACGATGGCAGCATCTAACAGTGGAGATGAGAGCATGAGCAGATCTACGACCCCAATCCATTTTGCACAACAAACTTGTGCAGATAAAGTCATGATTCTAAATCACGAAAAGTGGTATGGGCAGAAAATATCAACAATCACGATGAAGGGAATAGATCCATGGTTGTGGCTCTTTTCATGATTTCAACTAGCATGGGTAGTGTTACGGTCCTGATTCACAAAGAGGTGGTAGGACCCACTCAGATCGACCGTTGCACAGAAAGGTTGATCACGATCGACAAGAAAGAAAATGCCTTGATCTAAAGCTGCTCGTTGTATCAAGAGAGGAGAAATTAGCGGAAGAAGTAAAGAAATGTGGACAATGGACATGAAAGGTTCCCCGAATTGGAGAGCTGAGGAGGCCTCAAGGCTACAAGTTTCACATCCAGTGCAGAGATGACAGTGGAAGGGACGTTCATATGCGTAATTTTCCTCTCGGCAGATTGGTCAATTCCCTCGATGCCATTTTTTATAAACCTAAGGCAAAGGTCCTGTCCAATGACACTAACTTCCCCGACTCCACAAGTCTGGCACGTGGTTCACATAGAAGAAAGCAGTAAAGAAGCAGGCTGGTCAAAGGAGGCAGAAAGGTATGTCTAAAATGGTCTGAGTTGGCAACTAACCATTAACAAGAAACATAGGGATTTCTTTCATTGTACCAAGATAAATAAAACTCAGTGTTGTCAGTCGGTGTTACCATGCACTACAACTCCATGATGTTTATTCACATTTGTAAATCATGGCAATAGTTCCACACTCTAGACTATTAATGTTTGATTGCAAATGGAAACAATTTTTAGGTTTGTTTCAGGGAGTAATCTCAGCACTAAAATAGTATAAATACACTCCCAATAGAGGGAGATAGGGGTTGGTTGAGAAAATTTCAAGGGACGAGGCTCTCCATTGTAATTAGTCTCTAGTTTTTGTGTTATGAATAAATTTGTAGAGGAAGGATTGTATTTCAAAGTAGAAATTCTTGTGTCGTTGTTTCTTTCAATATGTAATTTCTTTACGTGAAATGTTCATCATGTTTTCATTCCAGTTTGTTAATTTATTTCATGTCCAAAATGAGTGTATAATAGTTTGGAATTCATACATGCTATGCTATGTCTGTTGTTTCAGACATTCATTAAGTTTTCTTCTAAAGTTACATAGAATTCATCTTGTTGGTGCTGTGTGTGATGGACTATTCCCTCTCATCTACTAATCACCTGCTAAAAATATCCTGATTGCAATATTGACGGCTATCTTGCCTCTATTTGTAAATTCACGCCATTCTTTACCTCCTACAATGTGTTCCCTACCCGGACCTTCAACTCCATTGCCAATGGTCCCTTACTTTGATAGTCCCACCTACATCTTACATTAACACACCCCTCCCATTTAGGAGTTTGGCCTCCTGACCGTTCTTGATTGAATATCCTACGTGAAGTAAACCTGAAAAACAGGAGAGAGATCCCTCTCTAACTGCGCAGGGCTGGAGGCACAGTCTAAAGAGGTTTTGTTGTTTCCCAGGAGAGAGCCCTTTTCCACCCAACCTATGGGCATGATCCCGGTGCTAACAACATGCAGTGATAATTTTTACTCTAAGTGTTATTTTTTTCCACACAATCTAATCTTATTTGGTGCCTTTTACTACACACAAAGTGGAGATGATTTATTAGGTTTTTCTTGTACCATCATCTAACTCGTGGTTTTGGTTTTTTTCAATCCCAATGGGTGGTTGTGTACATCAACATGAGGGTATCAAGGAGACAAACATTGCCTTTATTATACTGATATTTACTCTTCTTGGCATTATTGTAGAGTTTTATAGGAAATGTGTTTGTGGATTTTTGAAGTTTGTGGATATAATGATAATGATTTACACATTTTGTTAAGAATGGATTTACATGATAATTTCTTTCTTTCTCTCCTTCATCTCCCCTTTATTCGTCATAAACCTTCATGCTTTCAAAATGAGAATTATCCCACAAGACCATAATAGTTGCGAGGCGTGAGCTTGAATCATTAGGTCAACGGTTTGCAACATTCGCACTATCATTTATTTTTTTCTTTTGAAATAACTTGACATTTATAAATTGTGAAAATTGCTTCTCGCTTTGTGGTACCTAATGCAATCAACACTAATATTCCATAGCAATGTCATTAATACCATTTTGATTATTTTCTAGGGAAGGCTTAGCTTTTGTTATAAAACTATTTAGACTGTTAACATTTCTTTTATTCATAATGCAATGAACATTACGATTTGTTGAGGATCCTTCATTTGTTTGGGCCTTTAAAAATCAATGAAATCATTGATAGTTTTTGCAAAACTCTTTGCGTGACCTCAATTTTGGGGTGGGGAGCGAACGCATGAGTGGCAACAAGATGTTGCATTAATGCTAAGGTTTTTTTTATATAACTATTAGGGGGAATCATAACTAAAGTTGTAACAATGAGATTTAGAGTTGTTTGCAATGAGGACATTTTTTATTTTTTATCTTCATTGGTCCATGATAGGTTGCATGCAAGGTTTGGATATTGGTTTTTTTATGAGGGTCACTATGGAATCAAGTGCACTGAGATAGTTCCAATGTGAGTTTATCCAGAGGTCTTGTATTATTTGAAATGTGCAAATACGTCTTAAATATAGAGTCAAAGTTGTGATATTCTATTTAGGATAGAATTTTAGTTTAAATAAACTATAACCAATCATGAATGGAATGGATGCTAGACTTGGAAAGAACCAACTCTGACAGCATTTAACCCAGTTTCAGACTCTTTGACTAGCTAGTCTCATGAAATCATGGCAAAATGATTGTAAAGAGTGCGGATACCAAGCCTAAATGAATACCAAGCAACCATCAAGATTGGTTAAAATTTATTTCCAAGCCTAGCTTACCCCATGGACCCATTAGCACTAAATAGTGCTTTATAGCTATTAAAACGTGAAAACGTATTTCGGATCCCATGTCTAATAGCATATTCAACTAGCTCAAATCCCTTCCAAACTCAAATAAATCATTTTACAATACTATCGAAACTCAAAAGTTTGTATTGTTTGTAAATGGCGCCAAGGGTTTTCGAAAACTCAAATAAATCATTTTACAATTTTTATGCTGCTTGTTATGCTTAACACATTTTATCACCCGCTTCCCAAGATTAACGTGCACCGAATATTTCCTCTTCAAACCACCTTTTGCACCCTATAGACCCATAACTTCATCAGGGTTCTCTTCCAATACACCTTTCCCTTCTTTCATTGAATGAATTAATAAGCTTATCTCTATCCAAGTTGGTTATACCTAATAAGAAGTATATCCCGCTAGTGAGGGAGTAAAATCTTAGAGTTATAAAGCAGGGGAAAAAGTGAAAAAGCACCAAGTAGTGTTCAAAATTGAACCCTTCCCAGCCCTTCCAAAATGTTCTATCCCTTCCCAGAAGTGTAAAGTTAAAATTGCCCTTCAAAAAAAATTTAAAATCTGAATTTTACCTTTCCAATTAAGAAGGGCATAATTTATATCAACATTTCAAAAGAAGGACACCATTTGAAATTTCCCATCCATATAAATTTCTCAATACATTGAAATTATTATGCTATAAAGTTCAACTTGTCATTCAAAAAATTGGAAATATGATAAATTATAATCACTCACTCACTCATGTCATGCACTCACTATTTAGTTGTGCAAGATGACCAGTAATCATTGATGACTACATGGCACTAGCCATTGAGATGTGACTCTAACTCCTAAGTCACTTGGGGTTTCAATCTAAAGTGTGACAATGTGTCAACAACTACGAGTATAACAAAAACTAACTACTAGTCTACTACTAGGCCCGAAATGAGCTAAAAACATTGTACCCACTACCTATGTGAACCTTGCTACCAATATCCACTCTTTTTCTGTCAAAATGAAATTAAAAAGGTCGGTTTGATGAGTCCTCCTCTATACGACTTCATTTCTTGCATGAATATCATGGACTCATGAAAACTATAAACAAAAATTGATGTCATGCAAATAGAAATAATGACATGTAGCTAGGATCATAAACTACGCAGAGGTCGATTTATGCTTTGCTATAATTTAAAAAACAATTGCTGGCTCAAGAATAGTCTTTAATTTTATGGGTGGCATGATCATGATGTAATCTCCCTTCGTCCTTCTAAATGTTGTGGTTTCTCACAACATTTTTCTTCAACGCCACCAAAATACATATAAAAATTACTTGTCTTTACATCCTCTTCCCTTTAAATCCTCATCTCATAGTCATTAGCAAGGATTATTATGCATGCACATCCTCACCTTATAATACAAATTACGTCAAGGCATAGAGACAACCATAAAATATTAAATGTGTCAAGATGCAAAGAGTAAGAGACAACTATAAGTAAGTCTTATATTGAATATACCATATTATAAGTCTTTAATTAACACTCTAAACCAACATTTGACATGTTAGATTGTTGTGATATTATTATCACTCCTTTTTTTTGTAAATTAGATAGGGATTTCTCAAGTTACTACGTAAATAAAATAAGGTAAATTACATAAACCTGCTCTTGAAACATGGAGTCAGGAATTGCTGCTACAACCATCTGAGGAAAGAAATAGAAGTGGCCAGAGAGTGAGGCGTGGCAACATGAGAGCCTTCCATCCTTTGAGTGTGGGCGCTCGATCATGATTACAGAGAGACAACAGGAAATTGAAACTAGACATCCGAAATCTATATAACATTACAAAATATGGATAACAAAAGAGCAGACAACAAGACAACCACCTCCTGCACGAAGACTCGTCCTCTTTCGAGGCCTCATTGGCTTCCCCCATGCTCTAATTTGAACCTGCTTGACTGGCTTCGGTGGCTTCCACAATGTCCCTCCTTGGTTCATGAATGAAGGGGGGTGTTTAAACTCTTAGGAACTCATTCATATGGCACAAATTGTTCTCTGCATATTCCTTGAATATGCCCACGGTTACCCTGACCATCTTGGCATAGCTATCTCACTCATTCATAGAACAAGTGAGAATAAACTTAAGTCTCCAAGAATTAGACATCACGATGTCTCCTCCAAGTCTAAGTCAGAACTCACTGTACACCTCCTCCTCCATGACATTAATTGAATTCTGAATATGCTCTGGGGTCTCCTCCTAGAATAACCTATCCCAGTCCTCTTTGTTATTTCCTTTGTCTGCGGCCATCCCACACTTACAGCGATGAGAACGACATCTTCTTTTCCTGCAATTGGGCTTGCTGCTAGTTTTCTTCCTCATCCTTTCTAGGTGAAGTGATTTTCTGGTGGCTTTGTGCATGCTATCCCAACGGTGTTTTTCCAAAACACATTGCACAACATCGAATGTAATATGTTCTCTCAAGTCCAAGCTTAAGTAATGACTCAGAACCTAGTAGGAGAGGTGAGCTATGCAGACCTGGGTCCAAGATCTCGCGGTTGTATCACTTGCGGATTTGCTCAGCTCTTTTTGCATCTGTGTATCCATGGCGTGAGGTGAGTTCATGCTACTTACAGACTGTCGTTTCTCAGCCGTATCATAACCAAGGGTGGCAGATCTCCCTTTCATTCCTTTAGTACACCCTTTTTACTTAGTGCTTGTGGGTTAAGTTGATAAGCATCATTCCCTACATGCTGGCCAAGTGACCTCCCTTGCTCTATACTCATGATCTCCTCCACTGTCCCTTGCATAGTTATCAAGACCTCATCCATATTCACTTGCTCAGTGTTCAAAGCATCCTCACTGACTTCTATCGTGTGGGTATGCCGCCCGTCACCCACATTCGGGTTGTGCAAATCCAGAGAAGCCAAAATTCTTCAGTGATTGCGATCTTCAGAGGCTTGTAGATCATGCCAATTGTGAGTAATAAAGGTGGTACTGGCCAAGACCCCTTTGTTGGCAATAGAATCCGTGATTTTGTTCGTTTTTCATTTCACATGTTGAAAGAGGATAAATGGATGACCATTGAGGATGTGATTTAGCGCTCTGAGATTGCACTCCAGATGCCAATTCTTGGATATTTTTATTACTGTAGATCCCGCTTGTAACCTTCTGGCCATGCTGATCATGAGCAGAGAGTCCCCTTCTAATATTAGTGGGAGCCACCTTTGTTTAATATCCCAGTCCATGTCGAGAAGCATACTCTCCAATTCAGCTGCATTATTGGTGGAGGTTCCTATCGAGAAGCATACCCTCCTCTCACCCTATGTTAGTCAAGATGGTGTGAAGACCCCAATCATGGAGTATTTGCATTTCACTGATGTTGGTGGTTAAGTATTGGTCCTTCCAACAAGTCAACTTAATATTTTCTTGAATGTGAGTCTTGAGAGTGTCCCAAACCTCCTTCTCAGTTTTACCTTTGTCTTTGAAAACCCTGTTGTTCCTTTCGATCCACACTTCCCATGCTACAAACCTTAGGAAGACTTCCCAAATTTGATTAAGGATTTTACTGGAAAAAGGTTGATGTTTCCATTGGGCTATGGTGAGATCAGGACATCCATTTTTCTTTGCCTTTTTCCTAAATATCCTTTCCCCTTCCTTCCATATCCTTCCAGTAAAGTTGCATTCGTCTAGTAGATGGTTAGTTGTTTCTTCATGCATTTGGCACATGCAACAACAATGCGGGCCTATGCATCCTCCTTTTTGTCTATTTTCCCTTGTCATCACTCAATTACATAGAAGGATCCATAATAAGGTAGATACTTTTGGCCACAGGTTTTCTTTCCAGACCTTCCTCCATTTATCATCATGGTCCTCTTCCATTGGATCGAGAAGAGAGTTCGCGGCTTCTTTCACATTGTGGATTCCCGACTGTGAGAAACCCCAACCAATCTTGTCCTCGCTCTTGCTTATTCTTATTTATTGTGATTGGAGGTCATCCCAAAACACTTCTAAATCCTCATTGGGGCTTAGCATGATTCAAAACCATCATAGGAGATCACACTCTCCTATAATCAACAGAAAAACTTGAAATCTGGAGTTTCAAAACCTGTTTTCAGTCATGAGACCCTTCTCATTGTTATATTTTTATCATTCAAGATAGCATTATGATATTAGGATCTTTAATTGAGAGAATAACATGCACAACAATAAAACACAAGAGACAAGAGACATAAATAATTTTCCTCGGGGAAACTATAAAGGAGAAAACCCAGCAACTTCCTCAGAGATAGAATCAGCACCAAAAGTAAAACCTGAAAACATAAAGATGATCTCCTGACAACAGTAGTCTCTCTCTTGTCCCAACAACTTCTCCTCTCACTCATGCGCCCTAATGAGTGAGTGTGTGTGTGATAAATAGAGAGGCTCACTCTCTATTTATATTCTTTCGTTCACTTGAATCCCACTTCAACATTCATCCTCACTTAAAAATTACTTACTAGAGCCGACATCTCTAGGAGTGTCTAATAACCCTAGTGCCCCACAACTTGTGGGGACTTTTCCTCCTCTTACCAACAAGGAGGGTTATCCTTAACACAATGGTGGGTACTATTGCCCCCACTTACAATGACTCACCTAGGGTCGACTTCTCTAGGATAGTCTAATAAACCTAGGGCCCCACAACTGCGAGGACTTTAACCCTTGATCAATAGGAGGGTTACCCACACTGACTTGACATGACTTGTTTACATTATAGAAATTCCCAATAGGAACATCGGGGCATGACATGACTCAATTACATTACAAACACATCCTGAAATAAACATCTAGGTACAATACATAAGATATACAAGTGAATACATTCCAAAGTTACAATTACATCAACACTCCCTCTTAACTAGGAAGGTATTCTCTCAACACAATTTATCAGCACAAGTATTCTTCTCTATATCATCTAGATCATCGTCAAGTTCTCGTCATCTTCATATTCAAGTCATCTTCATCTTCAAATCATGTTCATCTAGGTCTGGATAATCACTGGATCTAGATCATCATCACTGGATCTAGATCATCACTCGATTTGGATCATCATCACTAGATATGGATCATCACTCGATATGGATCATCATCACTAGATATAGATCATCACTGGATTTGGATCATCATCACTAGATCTAGATCATCACTTGATCTAGATCATCATCACTGGATCTGGATCATCACTTGATCTAGATCATCATCACTGGATATGGATCATCAGCACTAGATATGGATCATCACTCAATCTGGATCATCATCACTGCTGGATCATCACTACTGAATCATCATCACTGGATCATCATGGGTGCTATCTCATGATTCTTCTCGTCACAGGAAGTTCTACAAATCCAGCTCTTTTTCATGTTGGTTGTAGGCCTAGCCTCCATGAAGGTCTTTTCCAACAGTTATATCTGACCCTAAGTCAAAATGGCCCACTTAGCACTTATATTTGATCATGTAGGAACCAATCCTATAATCACATCAGAAAGGCATGCCCAGTACTCACATCTGACCATGTGGGAACACATCACACAACCTTGTTAAAAAGGCCTAGCACTCACATCTGACAACCAATGTTAGAAAGGCTTAGTACTTACATTCGACCATGCGAGGAACCAATCCTCAATGCTGAAAGGCTCTGCACTTACATCTGACAACCAATGTCAAAAAGGTCTGGCACTCATATCTAACAACCAATGTTAGAAAGGCCTAGCACTTATATTTGATCATGTGAGGAACCAATCCTCCATGCCGAAAGGGCTCTGCACTTACATTTTACAACCAATGTTAGAAAGGCTCTACACTCACATCTAATCATGTAGGAACCAATCCTACAATCACATCATAATGGCTCTTAGTCCCAAACTGAGATTTCCTAGTAACTGACCAGGAACCTCCATTCCAAGAATGACATTCAGTGCTTATATCTGATCATGTAGGAACCAATCCTACAGCTGCATTAGAATGGCTCATCACTCACATCTGACATGGAAGGAACCAATCCTCTCACCATGACAGAATGGCTCAGCCCTTACATCTGACCATGGAAGGAACCAATCCTCCCACCATGTCAGAATGGCTCACGGAATCATCACTTCCTCTTGGGAGGAATCTCGTTCTGGAGAACACCAAGATTCTCCCTGAAGTACTCAAACTTCACCGTAGCCAATGGATTTGTCAACGCATCAACTATCTATTCATCTGTAGTAACATACTGGAGCTTCACTACTCCTCTCTACACCATATCCCTGATATAGTGATACTTGATCTCGATATGCTTTGACTTGTCATCGAACAATGGGTTCTCTGACAACTTCACACAACTCTAGTTGTCGCCACATTGTTGCAATGTATACATGTAGCATCTAACTAGAGATCGAATAAATCAGATAGTAGCTTCTTGAGCCATACTGCCTCACAACTAGCTGAACAAGTTGGGACATACTTTGCTTCAGCTGTACTCAGTGCCACACAGGATTGCTTCATGCTAAGCCAAGAGATCACACCTAATCCCATACTGAAGAAACACCGTGAACTACTCTTCCTATCGATGGCACTACCTGCCCAATTTGAATCAACATAACCCTCCAGGTTAATCTTCTGATTCACCTCATACTTGAGCCCATAATCAAATGTACCCCTCAGGTACCTCAGAATATGCTTTGCAGCAATAAAGTGAACATGTCTTGGATCTGTCAAGAACTAGCTCAAGGTGTTCATAGCAAAGTAAATATCTGGTATCATGTTCATCAGGTACATCAAGGACCCAATCATCTGACGATACATCGTAGCATCAACTAATTTTGATGAAGGATTACTCAATAGCTTCAAGTTTGATGCCATAGGTGTGGTCATGGACTTGCAGTCCATCATCCCAAACCTATTCAAGATCTCTACTGCATACTTCCCTTGTCTCAGGAATATTCCATCCACATTCTACCACACCTCCATGCCTAGAAAATAGTGCATCAACACATAACAGGAGCATCACTAGTCTTCCACCTTTAACCTTGAAGCAAAGGTTGGAATTTGCTTTACTCTCAGTAAAGCCTAGAGTTATCAGTAATATATCCATCATGTCGTACCATGTCAAAGCTCAGGATCTTCTGCAGTCACTCCCTCTTAAGCATCATACTCCCTCTGTCTTCCATACTCTAAGAACTGAAACATTTTGTACTAGAGTGACAAGTAGCTTCCTCTACTACTAATATTCTATGTATCCATCTACGGTCACTGGATACCAAGATCCTCTATCTTTGAAAGTGTTCTTATCGCAACCATCTATGAGCTTGTCATCCTTTATCAACCTTGTAGCAAAGGTTCATATCTTCATCAAACTCCCCATGTATGTGTTATCCCATGGGTGTCTTCTGAGCTCGTACAATACCTTCTTTCATTTCCACACATGATTCTTCCTACCATGTGACTTCACTTCTAGTGGCTGCAAATGTCTCTTCGTAGATTATTCCTTCTTTTTGTGAGAAGCCTCGTGCTACAAATGTTTCCTTGTATCCCACGATGTTTCCATCTACTGCATGATGGAACTACAAACTTCCCTTCATGTATCGATACTACATCCTAGACATCATTCTTCTTGAACTGGTCTTCCCTTTATTCTTGGTTACTTCTTCATGGATGGAAGGTTCTACATCAATGAAGTCGCTACATTCATCATATTATTCTTCATCTTGAACTGTCGTTACTTGTTCTTCGGAACAAGTCTCATCCTTCTTTTCTTGTATGCGATTTTCCCTACAAGTAAAATGCATTAGTTGTATGGTTAGAAACATTTCATAAGACATGTTCATAATGGAAAATTCTTATGCATAAATATATGATCATGCAACTATTTTAGCCAATACAACATTCATCCATATCTCACGAAAACTTTCTAGATGCCTTCCATCTCTACCAGGACAACATTGAGATTGTGCACTAATCCAATATGTCAGCAAAGAGGTTTCATTCTAGATAAGTAGCAATGGAGAGTTGTATAGCACCATGAGCTACTTACCCATCACATGCATATTAGTAGTATATTGTCATTAATGCAAACATTCTATCATGCATAATACATTAACTAAATATAAACAAATGCATAACAAAACAATATCATGAAATGACAATTGAATACTTATCTTTATTTTTTTCGTGGGCAAACTCCTTCTTGAGCCTTCAGCTTCATCATCTTCTTCATTCACAATAGAATCATTTCTTATCCAAATGCTAAGATGGATAAGGGGTTCTTCAAGATTTGAGTTCTTCGTATTCCTCATCGCTTGAGGGATCTTCTTTGGATGGTGAGATCTTGATCTTCAGTTTCTCCCATCTTCTCTTCTCTTATTATGATTTGAGCTTCTTCTTCTTCCCAGAGTCTATTGAAAGTAATCACCTCCTTCTGACACACATTCCTCGAATGAATGAATCCCATGATCCTCGGAGGCCATTCAAGGAAGTTATCACAACTTCTCCATTCTCTGCTTCTTCTTCTACCACTTCAATTTGTTCTGCATATGGATCTTCACATTCTTCAACTCGTTTCTTAAGGTCATATTCCAATTTATGTTCTTCCCTTCAAATAGCTTGTTCAAGGAATCAAACATCTTCAGTGTCTTTAGGAAAGACACTTGTCATACAATGTGATCTGTGATTGAATTAATAATGATCTTCTTGGCCTTGACCAAGTTCTTCTGGTGTAAGGCTTTTAGCCTCATCTCCCTCTGGAACTGGAACCTCTCCACTCATGTGGGTGTCCAATTCATTTTCTTGAGAGAGATAATATACTTCAATGCTTGGAAGTTTTCAAATTCACCAAGATTATCATCAAGCTAATGTGATATATCACTTGGAAATGAGAACCTCAAATGAAAATAGCAAAAGATTAGATCTTATCGATTTGAGGTGTCTGTCTTGGTTCCAGAGCTGGTTGATCTAGGGTTTGTCAAAGAAACTCTAATTTTCAAAACTTGGAATTTTTTAGATCTGATTGCATAGAAAGATATATCTCTTAAAATTGAGCTGTCCAATGTACTCCTTTTCTAAAAGCAATGGAGGGAAGCTCCCGGAACAGGAAGCCCTAGTTTTCCAATTTCTCTTGCAAAAATGCCTGATAATGTTTCTGCGGTATCTCCAAAATTAATAATCCTATATGTCTAAAACTTTGTATTGAGGTAGCCTCTCACTTCCCTATTTTAACACCACTAGTTTCATAAGAATTTGTTTCACCAATTGGGACTTATGATCATTTTCCCAAGGTGACCTGCTACAGGACTGTTCAGAACAATGAAGTGGTACGGACTTCCACATGTCACTATTTCATCTTCTCGGTTTGAAACTTAGACCATATAAATTAAATCCCATTCCCTTTCTGGAACATCTTCATAAATTTTATTTGGACCTTTGTAGCCCAATATATAGCAATTCTCCCCAGATGCCCTGTTTAGGGATGAATTTTGGAAGAGGTTGGAACCCTAACTTGGAGGGATCATATATCCCAGAATATAGGTAATATAAGGCTGAATTTTGGATACATTGTAAATCAGGATTTTGTCTTTGTCCTATGAAATTTTAAGTTCCTTATCCTTCTCCAATCCCAAGATATAGTGAATGTACCAAAACATATCAGTTTTAGTATTTAGGGCTTTTCCAGCTCGGGGTCAAACTAGGGTTTGACTTTCCCGGAGTTTCACCCAACTAAAAATATTGAGCCAGGTCTCTAAAATTTGATTTTTATGGGAGAGAAATCCTATGCCAGGCTCACTCAAAAATTCCTCTTCTATAACAAGCCGTAATTTCCCGCACCAAAAACTGAAAATTTCCGGAATCGAATTCCACTTCGACAGAAAGATGCGCCCTTCAATGGAGATTCATCCTAGCATACTTTTGATGATGGATTGTGGAGAGAGACCCAAAAATTAAGAAGCCATAGCTTCTGTAGCTGCACAATGTCTTCTTCTCGAGTCTCTAATACCATGTTATATTTTTATCATTCAAGATAGCATTATGATCTTAGGATCTTTAACTAAGAGAATAACATGCACAACAATAAAACACAAGAGACAAGAGACACAAAGAATTTTCCTCGAGGAAACCATAAAGGATAAAACCCCACAACTTCCTCAGAGATAGAATCAGAACCAAAAGTAAAACCTGAAAACATAAACATGATCTCCTGACAGCAGTAGTCTCTCTCTTGTCACAACAACTTCTCCTCTCACTCATGTGCCCCAATGAGTGAGTGTGTGTGTGATAAATAGAGATTCTCACTCTCTATTTATATCCTTTTGTTCACTTGAATCCCACTCCAAAATGTTGACCTCACTTAACAATTACTTACTAGAGCCGACATCTCTAGGAGTGTCTAATAACCCTAGTTCCCCACAACTTGTGGGGACTTTGCATCCTCTGACCAAAAAGGAGGGTTATCCTTAACACAATAGTGGGGACTATTGCCCCGATTACAATGAATCACCTAGGTTCGACTTCTCTAGGATAGTCTAATAACCCTAGGTCCCCACAATTGCGGGGACTTTAACCCTTGATCAATAGGAGGGTTACCCACACTAACTTGACATGACTTGTTTACATTATAGAAACTCTCGATCAAAACATCAGGGCATGAAATGACTCAATTACATTACAAACATATCCCAGAATAAACATTGGGGTACAATACATAAGATATACAAGTGAATACATTCTGAATTTACAATTACATCAACACTCCCTCTTAACTAGGAAGGTATTCTCTCGACGCATTTTATTAGCACAAGTCTTCTTCTCTGTATCATCTGGATCATCATCAAGTTCTTGTCATATTCATACTCAAGTCATCTTCATCTAGATCTGGATCATCACTCGATCTGGATCATCATCACTGGATCTAGATCATCACTGGATCTGGATCATCACTCGATTTGGATCATCATCATTGGATCTAGATCATCACTGGATCTAGATCATCATCACTAGATCTAGATCATCACTGGATCTAGATCATCATCACTGGATCTGTATCATCACTCGATCTAGATCATCATCACTGGATCTAGATCATCACTCGATCTAGATCATCATCACTGCTATATCATCATTGTTGGATCATCATCACTAGATCATCACGGGTGTTATCTCATGATTCTTCTCGTCACTGGATGTTCTACAGAGCCAGCCCTTTTTCATGCTGGTTGTAGGCCTAGCCTCCATGTAGGTCTTTTATAGGAATTATATCTGACCCTATGTCAAAATGGCCCGTCCAACACTTATATATGATCATGTAGGAAGAAATCCTATAATCACATCAGAAAGGCACACCCAGCACTCACATCTGACCATGTGGTAACACATCCCACATCTTCAGTGAACTTCTTGCAATACCTTGTCTAGATACTTACTGGAAACATTATTCATGAGGCACATATATGTAGTTGGTGCATTTGTGAATCCAAATGATACCACTACGACCTCATAATATTCATACCTTACTCCGAAGGTTGTCTCAGGAACATTTTCATTCTCAACTCTTACCTGATGGTCACCAGACCCCAAGTCAAGCCAAAAATGACCATAATTCATGCCCAAAACAGGAGAGATTGGTTCCCTAACCACTAAGAAACACACAAATGAATTTATGGGCATGGAGTAGTGAGGAAAACATCAAGAAATCATGGGGAAAATGCCCCACAAGCTCAGCTTCCCAAGGGAGACAAAAAAAAATGACCTCTTGAAACCCCCAAAATGTGAATCATTGCTACACATTCACTGAACAAAACAAAAATGGGATTTCCCAACTACGGAAATGAGGAAACCCATATCAAAAATGCGCAGGGAGGATCCTAGCTACTGAGCATTGCCCAAATTGAATTCCTAGCCATCTAAAAAAAAAGAAAAACAACCAAAAACGTGAGGAAGAATGCCCCCAGCTATCTTCAGCTACATGAGGAAGCAAACACATGGGTGAATAATGGCTTGGGGAGGCATTTTCCAGCATTTACTTTCCCAAGAAGCCAAAAAAACGTTTTCCAAAAATGGGTAACTCCCCAAATTCGAATTTGACCTACATACCTTTCCCATCCCAAGGCAATAACTTCCTTCACCAATTTTAGATGACCGGGCATATAAAAAGACAAAAAAGGTAGATGAACCATTTTATGGGTTTTCCCCCCTTAGACTTGGATTTTTTCATAGGCTCAAGAGTTTAATTTGTTCCCCTCCCTATTCCTTGTGAAATCATGCCACCATCTCTTTAACATTGCAGCACGTAGCTAGTCATGGTATTTTATTAATTATCATTTTACATGATGTCTCAAACATATTGTGTCTGTCTAGAACATAAACCATTGGCATCAGATTTTAATCACCAATACATAAGACACTAAATCCATGGTGGGGCCTTTGCCTTGAGCTCCACATGATGATTTAATACAATATTTACATCATATGCAATTTAATACCATGGGGTCAAAATTGGGGTGTTATATTCCCCTCCACCTTCAATAACACTGTCCTCAACACTTTACAATATCGAACAAAAATGCTATACTGGCACCACCCTAAGTGCCCGACAGCTTTGAACAAAGTGCCAATCGCATGGCATCCTTCGACTCCCACATAGAATCTTCAAAACCGCAATGCTTCCTTGGCACATTTATTTGTCCAATGGCACGATATGGAACTCGTCCAAGTACTTGCTTGTGTGCATCAACACACACCACAGGATCTGCTTCTGGTCCTAGAGAATCCTTCTCCTTGGCTTGGAACATTTCTAATGTCTTCGATAACCAACAATACCTATGCTCAAGCCCCAAGCAATGAGTCAATTCCCATGTTAGTATTCATAATAATTTTCAAAATCATAGATAAATCACATGCACATGTATATTGTCATAAAATTGAAAATAAGTTGTCAAGTGAACCAAATACTTATCTTCCTAAGTATCTTCTTTGGTTCTACAGGTATCCGAATTGGCTTTATACAACCATGGCACCAAAAAAAACCTGCCCCACCCCACACAAGGATGGTACCTCTTCTTTGCAATACAGTCCCTCAATCATACCCACCCTTTAGGTGCCTTCCAAGGTGTGCATTAAAAGGTAGCTAAAATTTCTCCAATCCTCAGATCACATGCAAATACCTCTCAACTAAGGTCTAACAAATCCATTCTTGAGCCCAACACCTCTTCGATTTCTCAATAGCAATTATGTTCCAAAGCCTGCACCTCCTCTAGATGCTTACCAAGCTCAGGTGCTTCCTTTCTGAACACCAGAATGAATTTATTTCATATGTCAAATTCATTCCTATAGGATGTAATCTGTAACAAGATTTTCAAAATCATGGCGGCATCATATGCTCATGTATATTTACAGAAAATTAACAACAAAAAAAATTTGATAAGTAAACCAAATACTTATATGTATAACATCTCTTAGCTAAGATCTGATCAGACCCACTTCAGAGCCTAACACCTTCCTGGGTGTTTAATTACAACTCTAGCTCAAGGGCCCGACACCTCCTCCAAGGGCTCACCAATGCTCAGCCGCTTCCTTTTCGAGCACCATAATACATAGTGGTTATTCTCTTCACAGAGCCCCCGCTCTCGTGATAGTCCCCTTACAGCGTGAATGTATGCGAAAAGAAATCTAACCAGATTTCTTACACCCTGGGTGTCCCCAGTGATACATACCGGTTCCTAGCTAGCGGGGGAGAAGCTATGTACCCAAGTACATACTTCCAAAGGAGCAATGTACTTCCTGTACATTTTTTCATCGTCTCACCCGCGTTACACATAGACATGCAGTTTACATCAGATGCAATTATAAAAATAATTGCAATCATAGGTTATTAAACCTCTTCCACACACATCCCTCCGAGAAGCTATGTACACCATGTACATCCTTCTGAGGAACCATGTACATCTGGTACATATGTTCATCATCTCACCTGCATTACATACTAGCATGCAGTTCATATGAGATGTCATCATAAAAATATTGCAATTATAGGTTTTCAAACCTATTCCAAACAAATTCCTCCAAGAAGCTATTTATCCAAGTACATCCTTCTAAGGAGCCATGTCCACCCAGTACATGCTTCTGAGGAGCTATGTATACCATACACATTCTTTTGAGAAGCTATGTACTCCAAGGGTGTACTTTCATCATCTCACTTGCGTTACATACAAGCATGCAGTTCACATGAGATGACATCATACAAATTTAATCAAATATTTTCAAATCTATTTCATGCATGCATGATTTCCCAAATATCAAACTATTAATAACGTTGATGGTCAAATAAGAAACCGAATTCACAATTCTGCTTCCTACAGAAAATAATATTTTTGCAACCATGAGGCCATCCTCATATTGTTTGGCTTTTGTAGGTGGGAGTACTTATCCCTTACTTACACATGCTTCCCCTAACTTGGACATCCACATGAAACATGTCATCCTAACACCAATTTTTAAATCAGCCAAACAGTCATAGTTAGCAACATGAAATATTAGTCATCAATCAATGCAAGGCAAGAATATTCATGGTTAGCATGATTCAAAACCATCACAAGAGATCATAGTCTCCTATAATCAACAAAAAAACTTGCAATCTGAAGTTTCAAAACCTGTTTTTAGTCATGAGACCCTTCTCATAGCACCTGGCAGCTTCCTACCCTGGGTTTCATTGGGCACAACCATGTTTCTCTGCTCAAGTCATTCTACAAGTTCCATTTCCTCATGGAACTACAAGTTCACATGCAAGATTCCTTAGCCTATACATAGATTCAACTTTTCTTACAAAATATTCTTCAATGAACTTCCTGCAATACCCTGTCTAGATACTTACTGGAAAAATTATTCACAAGGCACATATATTTAGCTGGTGCATTTTTGAATCCAAATGATACCACTACAACCTCATAAGATTCATACCTTGCTCCGAAGGTTGTCTTATGAACATTTTCATCCTTGACTCTTACCTAATGGCCACTAGACCCCAAGTCAAGCTTGGAAAACACCTTTTGATCTTTTCAGTTGATCCAAGAGGTCACCGATCGTAGGCATAGGATACTTTTTCTTCACAATGACCTTGTTCATTGTATGAAGCAATACATAATCAATGTATCATTTTTCTCTTTCTCAAGCCAAATTGGTGCTCCCCATGGGGACACACTCGGCCTATTATATTTATTTTCTCACAAATCTTATAGCTGCATCTTCAGCTCTAGCATTTCTAGTGTACTCACCCTATAGGGTGTCTTGGAAACTGGTGCTTTACCTGAAACAAGTTCAATTGTGAGATCAACGTCCCTCTTTGGAGGAAGCCCTGGAACTTCATCAAGAAAACATTCCTGAATTCCTGTAACATATGAAATCCCTCCAACCTAGGAGTATAATTCTACGTTGCCTCAAAAACATGAGCTGCACACACTTTGAAACCTTTCCAACATAACTTATTCAGCTACATTGTTGCATTCCTCCTACTAGATATCACTTTTAGAACGCCTTTCACAACCCTTAGGTTTCCTTCTTCATCCAAGTACGCAAAAGTCTTGTTGTAACAATCAAGCTTTTCTCTATGTGCTCCTAACCAATCCATTCCAATCAGAATGTCATAAGAACTAGGAGGTATAACATTCATATCTTCATCAGTGACCTAACCATTCATAACCAATGGAAATTCCCTTACCACCTCACTGACCTTTTTCCTTGGTTCTAGTGGCTAGTTGTACTAAGCATGACCTTATATGCTTTGAATTCTTCAAAGTGGGCATCTCAAGAAATCCAGGGGTGATATAGCTGGGATTTGATCAAAATAGAAATAGTATGTTTATCAATACTATTATAAATATGAAATTTTCATCCCCTCTCTATCTCCACGAGACCATGTCATCTTGTCTTTGAATTCAGAATAACTTCTGGATTTAGTCCATGGCAAGGGTACATGGATACCTTTTTGCTTCTTCATTTAACTATGGGGAAAACATAGAAGGTTGAACACATGTTATTCCTACAGATATAAACAATCCATCAGTGTTAAAACATTGAGTTTCTTATCTCCCATTGGCTTTATTAACAACACATTCTTCTGCTGGTCTGAATCCTCCCAATATTTGATGACACATTCAACTAGTCTTTATTTTGTACCATATTTTCTAAGATGATGTTATGTTCTGCTTCAAAATAGTGAACATATTCCCCTATCAATGGCCCAATTTTGTCTTTGCTCGAAGCATCCACCCTATACCTCATAACCTGCATAAATACACCATCTAAATGTGCTTCAATACCATCTTCATATTGTGTCCCTTCATCTATAACAAAATGATGTTATTCTTTCATAATTTCTTCTTCCAAGGTGACTCCCTTGATTATGCTTTATAGAAATGTCGTTATACATTTATTTTTCTTTCTTCAACTTCTTATCATTTTCGATCGATTGTCTCAGGAGGGGGGGGGGGACAACGGGGGTCAAGGGGCCTTGCGCCCTCGATTTTTTTTTGTAAATCTTTTATTTTCATGCAATCTAGTGCATAAACTTGCTGTTAGTTTTCTATATTTTTGGCCCCTGAAATCCCATTGAAAATCCTTGTTTCGGCGAAAATTTCATTTTTCCTCTAATCGGCGAAACTCAACCAACGTATCGGCTCCATCTTTGAATTTCATCCACTGATCATCGACGCGACTCACTCGAAGCTCGTTAGCTCAATATTTTGTTTCTTTCCATCATGTTGTGGCTTGATCCTCTTCCTCTTTCCATCATCGTTGCAGCTCAATCTTCCTTTTTCACCCACTGCTTCATCGGCTTCTTCTTATTTTTCTTTCCACTGCCATAGCAGCTCAAATTTCAGTTTCCGGTTGCCATTGCAGCTTGTTCTTCTTTTCTAGTCACCGCTACGTCGACCCTGTTTCCATCTTTCCTTCACTGTTGTGAAAGATCTTCCGTCTTCTCTCCCAGCCAAGTTTTCTGCCATAGCGGCTCGATATTCGACTTCTGGCCACCGTGCTGCATCGAGAGAATTTTTGTCTTCTAGTCACCGTAGAGGCTCAGTCCTTTTCTTCATTCCGCTACCGTAGCGGATTCTTCTTTAAGTTTCGGATTCTACCCACCAATGCGGAAGATTCTTCGTCTTCCATCCGATTTCCCATACTTAGGAAAAAATTTCAAAATTTCCTTTCGTCTTCTTCTTCCATCTTCCATAGCGGCTCGATGTTCATCTTTTCTCCACCGCTACGCATCGTCTCTATCTTCCTTTGTCTGTCACCATAGCAGTTAAAACTTCTCATGCCTGTTGTCACTGCGGCTCCTCTCTGGAAATCCCGGCCTCCATTGCGGCTCGATCATGAAATTACAGCTGCCGTTGCGGATCAAAAGGTAAAACCTGTCCACTCTGTTAGCAAGAATGAGGCAATCATAGCTGCCGTTGTGGCTCAATTTTGAAAATTCATCCGCTACCGTCAGATCACTTCAGTTATCTTAGCTGTCAAGGAAGAATTTTCACACTTATAGAAATTTTTGAAAATTTCCCCTGTTTGCTGAACACACACATAGAGGTTGATTCCATCCTCTGTTAGTTTCTCTTCATGTCCCATAGAGGCCCAATGCTGCAACCTTGAGCTTTGATACCATACTATCACGTTCCCACCCGACATATCGACGATGGGGAGGACGCAACCAACACACTGCTGCTGTTAAACTGGGCGATCTAGCCCCATGATCACAAAACATAAAAATAAAATGCATTAATATAAAAACACACATAGATGAATAATGCAGTCTATAGCGGAAGCAAACACATTTATTTCATTCATGCATTCATCATGTTCATTTTAAGTCATAACAATTCATTGAAGAGATTAAATACACAAGAATACTTATCTGGAAAAGAGTTTGGCCCGCAACTAGCTACATCGTTGCAATGTTCCACCCAACCATAGGCTGATGTGCTCATCAATCTCTCAGCATCACTGCCACCCCCGAGCTGGGCATGATTCCACAAGGCACTAGGGAAATAATAGGCTCACACATCCCAAAACCAAGACATCCACAATCAAGCCAACAAATCATTGGGTTTCACAGACTGTCCAACCAAGCCAATAAGAAATTGGGTTTTACAGGCTACTAAGGAAACTAACCAATAGCACATGGGATCCTTGGACTTATCCAGCCAAGACACACTTGTATAAAACACGTAGTCAACCCATTTAATCAAACATAGTAACACACAACTGTTAGATATAAGCAAACGTTTATGAGAAACCAAAACGAAATGGATGAGAGGGACAACACCCTGGAACATCAAATACGCTTTTAGGAAATGTTCTTGTGCAAATTCGGCCACCACAAACCCCCAAATTTAAATCTGATATCAAAAAACATCCTTGAGCATTACCAAAGCAAAAACAACCATCATTCACGCTCAAAACATGAGAGCTTGGTTCCCTTACCACTAAGAAACACATAAACAAATTTATGGGCATGGAGTAGTGAGGAAAACATCAAGAAATCATGGGGAAAACGCCCCACAAGCTTAGCTTCCCAAGGGAGACCAAAAAAAGTGACCTCTTGAAACCCCCAAAACATGAATCACTACTACACATTCACTGAACAAAACAAAAATGAGATTTCCCAACTATGCCAATGAGGAAACTCACAACAAAAACACCCAGGGAGGATCCTAGCCACTGAGAATTGCCCAAATTGAATTCCCAGCCGTGGAAAAAAATGGAAAATAACAAAAAATGTGAGGGAGAATGCCCCAGCTATCTCCAGCTGCATGAGGAAGCAAATGCATGGGTGAATAATGGCTTGGGGAGGCATTTTCTAGCATTTACTTGCCCAAGAAGCCAAGAAAACATCTTCCAAAAATGGATAGCTCCCCAAATTCGAATTTGACCTCCATACCTTTCCCATCCCAAGGCAATAACTTCCTTCACCAATTTTAGATGACTGGGCATAAAAGACAAAAAAGGTAGATGAACCATTTTATGGGTTTTCCCCCCTTAGACATGGATTTTTCCATAGGCTCAAGGGTTTAATTCATTCCCCTCCTTATTCCTTGTGAAATATTGCCCCCATCTCTTTAACGTTGCGACGCATAGCTAGTCATGGTATTTCATTAATTAGCACTTTAAATGATGTCTCAAACATATTGTGCATGGATAGCACATAAACCATCGGCATCGATTTTAATCGCTGATACATAAGACACTAAATCCTTGGTGGGGCCTTTTCCTTGAGATCCACACCATGATTTAATACAATATTTACATCATATGCAATTTAATACCATGGGGTCAAAACCGGGGTGTTACATTCCCCTCCCCCTTCAATAGCACTAGCCTCAGTGCTTTACAATATTGAACAAAAATGCTATACTGGAACCACCCTTAGTTCCCTGCATATTTGAGCAAAGTGCCAATCGCATGGCATCCTTCGGTTCCCATGTAGCCTCTTCAAGACCAGAGTGCTTCCTCTACACCTTTATCTATCCAATGGCACTATCTAGAACTCATCCAAGTCCTTGCTTATGTGCATCAACACACACCACAGGATCTGCTTCTGGTCCTGGAGAATCCTTCTCCCTAGCTTGGAACATTTCTGATGTCTTCAGCAACCAGCAATACCTATGCTCAAGCCCTAAGCAATGAGTCAATTCCCATGTTAGTATTCATAATAATTTTCAAAATCATAGATGAATCACATGCACATGTATATTGTCATAAAATCGACAAGAAGTTGTCAAGTGAACCAAATACTTATTTGCCTATGCATCTTCTTTGGTTCTACAAGTATCTGACTTAGCTTTATACAACCATGGCACCAAAAAAACTTTCCCCACCCCACACAAGGATGGCACCTCTTCTCTGCAATACAGTCCCTCGAGCGTACCCACCCTTTCAGTGCCTTCCAGGGTTTGCACTAAAAGGTATCCAAAATTGCTGCAAGCCTCGGATCACCTGCAAATACCTCTCAACTGAGGTCTAACAACTCCATTCTTGAGCCCAAATCCTCTTTGGGTGCTCAGTAGCAGTTCTGTTCCAGAGTCTACGCCTCCTTTAGATGCTTACCAAGCTCAGGTGCTTCCTTTCCAAGCAGCACAATGAATTTTTTCATACGTCAGATTCATTCCTACATGATGCAATCTATAATAAGATTTTCAAAATCATGGCGGCATCATATGCTCATGTATATTTACAGAAAATTAACAACAACAAAAATTTGATAAGTAAACCAAATACTTAACTCTATAACATCTCTCAACTAAGAACTGATCAACCCCGCTTCAGATCCTAACACCTTTCTGGGTGTTTAATAACAACTCTATATCAAGTGCCCAGTACCTCCTCTAAGTGCTCACCAATGCTCAGGCACTTCCTTTTCGAACACCATAATACCTAGGGGTTATTCTCTTCATGAAGCCCCCACTCTCGTGACAGTCCCCTTACAACGTGAATGTGTGTGGAAAGAAGTCTAACCGGATGTCTTACACCCTGGGCGTCCCCAGTAATGCATACCGGTTCCTAGCTAGTAGGGGGGAGAAGCTATGTACCCAAGTACATACTTCTAGAGGATCCATGTACTTCCTGTACATGTTTTCATCATCTCACATGTGTTACACATAGACTCACAATTTACATCAGATGCCATCATAAAAATAATTGCAATCATAGTTTATCAAACCTATTCCACACACATCCCTCCGAGAAGCTATGTACACCCCGTACATCCTTCCAAGGAACCATGTATATCCATTACATATTTTCATCATCTCACCTACATTACATACAAGCATGCATTTCATATGAGATGTCATCATACAAAAGATTGCAATTATAGGTTTTCAAACCTACTCCAAACATATTCCTCTGAGAAGCTATGTATCCAAGTACATCTTTCTGAGGAGCCATGTACACCTAGTACATCCTTCCGACGAAATCTGTATCCCATACACATCCTTCTGAGAATCTATGTACTCCAAGGGCGTACTTTCATCATATCACTTGCATTACATACAAGCATGCAGTTCACATGAGATGACATCATAAAAAATTAATCAAAGATTTTCCAATCTATTTCATGCATGCATGATTTCCCAAATATCAAACGATTAATAACGTTGATGGTCAAATAAAAAACCGAATTCATAATTATGCTTCCTGCAGAAAATCATATTTTTGCAACCATGAGGCCATCCTCATATTGTTTGGATTTTGCAAGTGGGAGTACTTATCCCTTACTTACACATGCTTCCCATAACTAGGACATCCACATGAAACATGTCATCCTGACACCAATTTTTAAATCAGCCAAATAGTCAAAGTTAGCAATAGTAAACCTCAAACATCAAGCAATGTAAGACAAGAATATTCATGGTTAACATGATTCAAAACCATCACAGGAGGTCACACTCTCCTATAATCAACAAAAAAACATGCAATCTGAAGTTTCAAAACCTGTTTTCAGTCATGAGAACCTTCTCATGGCACCTGGTAGCTTCCTGCCCAGGGTTTCATTGAGGACAACCATGCTTCTCTACTCAAGTCATCCTACAAGTTCCATTTCCTCATGGAACTATAAGTTCACATGCAGGCTTCCTCAGCCTATACATAGATTCAACATTTCTTGCAAAATCTTCTTCAGTGAACTTCCTGCAATACCCTATTTAGATACTTACTGGAAACGTTATTCACGAGGCACATATATGTAGCTGGTGCATTTGTGAATCACAACCTCAATAGATTCATACCTTTCTCTGAAGGTTGTCTTATGAACATTTTCATCCTTGACTCTTACCTGATGGTCACCAGACCCCAAGTCAAGCTTGGAAAACACCTTTTGATCTTTTTAGTTGATCGAAGAGGTCATCGATCCTAGGCACGAGATAGTTTTTCTTCATAATGACCTTGTTCACTGTCTGAACCAATACACAATCATTGTATCATATTTCTCCTTCTCAAGCCAAACTGGTGCTCCCCATGGGGACACACTCGTCCTATTATATTTCTTTTCCCACAACTCTTGCAGCTGCATCTTTAGCTCTAGCATTTCTGGTGTACTCACCCTATAGGCTGTCTTGGACACTGGTGCTTTACCTGGCACAAGTTCAATTGTGAGATCAACGTCTCTCTTTGGAGGAAGCCCTGGAACTTCATTAGGAAAACATTCCTGAATTCCTTCAACATATGAAATCCCTCCAACCTAGGAGTATCATTCTATGCTGCCTCCAAAACATGAGCTGCACACACTTTGCAACCTTTCCCATAGAACTTCTTTAGCTACAATGTTGCATTCTTCCTACTAGAGATCACTTTTATAATTCCTTTCACAACCCTTAGGTTTCCATCTTCATCCAAGCACGCAAAAGTCTTGTTGTAAAAATCAAGATTTGCTCTATGTGTTCCTAACCAATTCGTTCCAATCAGAATGTCATAGGAACCAGGTGGGAGAACATTCAGATCTTCATAAGTGACCTGACCATTCATAACCAATGGACATTCCCTTACCACCTCACTCACCTTTTTCCTTGGTTCTAGTGGCTAGTTGTACTAACCATGACCTTCTACGCTTTGAATTCTTCAAAGTGCACATCTCAACAAATCTAGGGGAAATATAGCTGGGAATTGATCAAAATAGAAATAGTATGTTCAGCAATACTATTATCAATATGCAAGTGTCATCCCCTATCTATCTCCATGAGACCATGTCATCTTGTATTTGAATTCAAAATAACTTATGGCTTTAGTCCATGGCAAGGATACATGGATACCTTTTTGCTTCTTCATTTACCTATGGGGAAACCATACAAGGTTCAACACATGCTATTCCTGCATATATACACAATCCATCAGTGTTAAAACATTGATTTTCTTATCTCCCATTGGATTTCTTAACAAAACATTCTTCTGCTACTTTGAATCCTCCCAAGATTTGATGAGGTGTTCAACTAGTCCTTATTCTATACCATATTTTCTAAGATGATGTTACGTTAGGTTTCACAATAGTGAACATGTTCCCCTGTCAATGGCACAATTATGTCATTTCTCGAAGCATCCACCTTATACCTCACAACCTACATAAATACACCATTTAAATGTGCTTCAATACCATCTTCATATGGTGTCCCTTCATCTATAACAAAATGATGTTCTTCTTTCATAATTTCTTCTTCCAAGGTGACTCCCTTGATTTTGCTTTATAGAAATGTCCTTGTAAATTTATTTTTCTTGCTTCAAATTCTTATCGTTTTCAACTAGTTGTCTCACAGGAGGGGGTGACGGGGGTTAAGGGTGCTTGCGCCCTCCTTTTTTTAATTTTTTTGTAAATATTTTATTTTAGTGCATTCTAGAGCATAAACTTGCTCCCATTTTTCTATCCTTTTGGCCCCTGAAATCCCATTGAAAATCCTGCTGAAAATCCCTGTTTCAGTGAAAATTTCATTTTTCCTCCAATCAGTGAAATTCAGTTGATGTATCGGCTCCATCTATGTCTTTCATCTGTCGTTGTGGCTCTTTCTTCAAATTTCATCCGTCGATCGTCAACATGACTCACCCAAATATCATCGGCTCAATCTTCCCTTTCTTTCCGTCGTGTTGCAGCTCAATCCTCTTCTTCTTTCCGTCGTCATTGCGGCTCAATCTTCCTTTTTCACCAGCCGCTTCATTGGCTTCTTTTTTTTTTTCCTTCTGCTGCCGTAGTGGCTCGAATTTTAGTTTTCAGTCACCGTTGTAGCTCGTTCTTCTTTTCTAGCTACCACTACGTCGGCTCTCTTTCCATATTTCCTTCGCCATCACGAAAGTTCTTGCGTGTTCTCTCCCAGTTAAGTCTTCCACCGTTGCAGCTCAAACTTCAACTTCCAGTCACCGCATCACATTGGGAGACTTTTCTTCTTCCAGCTGCCATAGCAGCTCAATCCTTTTCTTCATTCTTCCACTGTAGCAGGTTCTTCTTCAAGTTTCTCCCACCGTCGTTGCGGCTCAAGGTTCGGCTTCTACCCACCGTTGCGGAAGATTCTTCGTCTTCCGGTCGATTTCCCATTCTTAGGAAAAAATTTCAAAATTTCCTTTCATCTTCTTCTTCCATCTACCGTAGTGGCTTGATGTTCATCTTTTCTCCACTACTACACATCAACTCTATATTCCTTTGTCCATCGTCGCACCGGCTAAAACTTCTCCTATCTGCTGTCGCTGCTGCTCCTCTCTGGAAAACCCAGCCGCCATTATGGATTGATCATCAAATTATAGCCATGATTGCGGATAAAACGGTAAAACTTGTCCACTCTATCGACAAGAATCAGGCAATCATAGCCATTGTTGTGGCTCGATTCTGAAAATTCATCCGCTACTGTCCAATCACTTTAGTTATCTTAGCCGTCAAGGAAGAATTTTCACACTTAGAGAATTTTTTGAAAATTTATCTAGTCTACTGAAAACACACACAGAGGTTGCTTCTAGCCTCTGTTAACTTCTCTTCATGGCTCATAGAGGCCCAATGCTGCAACCTTGATCTCTGATACCACACTGTCACGTCCCCACCCCTCATACTGACGATGGAAAGGACACAACCAACACACCACTACTGTCAAGATGGGTGATCTAGCCCCATGATCATAAAACATAAAAATAAAATGCATTAATATAAAAACAAACACAGATTCATAATGTAATCTATAGCAGAAGAAAACACATTTATTTCATTCATGCATTCATCATGTTCATTTTAATTCATAACAATTCATTGAAGAGATTAAATACACAAGAATACTTATTTGGAAAATAAGTTGGCCCACAACTAGCTACGTTGCTACAACGTTCCACCCAACCATAGGTCGGTGTGCTCATCAATATCTCAACATCACTTCCACCTGTGAGCTGGGCATGATTCCACAAAGCACTAGAGAAATAACAGGCTCACACATAGCCCAAAACCAAGACATCCACAATCAAGCCAACACACTTTTGGGTTTCACAGACTGTCTAGCCAAGCCAATAAGAAATTGGGTTTTACAGGAAGCTAAGGAAACTAACCAACATCACGTGGGATCCTTGGACTTATCCAGCCAAGGCACACTTTCATCAAACACATAGTCAACCCATTTAATCAAACATAGTCACACACAACTACTGGATATAAGAAAACATTTCTGAGAAACCAAAGCTAAATAGATGAGAGGGACAACACCCTTTAACATCAAATATGCTTTTAGGAAATGTTCATGTGCAAGTTCAGCCACCAAAAACCGCCAAATCGAAATTTGATCTCAGAGAACTTCTTGTAGCATTGTTGGAGCAAAAACGACCATCATTCATGCCCAAAACAGGAGAGCTTGGTTCCCTAACCATTGAGAAACACATAAATGAATTTATGGGAATGGAGAAGTGAGGAAAACATTAGGAAATCATGGGGCAAATGCCCCACAAGCTCAGCTTCCCAAGGGAGACAAAAAAAATGACCTCTTGAAACCCCCAAAACGTGAATCACTATTGCACATTCACTGAACAAAACAAAAATGGGATTTCCCAACTACAGCAATGAGGAAACCCACAACAAAAACTCTCAGGGAGGATCCCAGCCACTGAACATTTCCCAAATCGAATTCACAACCATGGAAAAAAATTTAAAAACAACAAAAAAGCATGAGGGAGAATGCCCCCAGCTATCTCCAACTACATGAGAAAGCAAACACATGGGTGAATAATGGCTTGGGGAGGCATTTTTCAGCATTTACTTGCCCAAGAATCCAAAAAAACGTTTTCCAAAAATGGATAACTCCCCAAATTCGAATTTGACCTCCATACCTTTCCCATCCCAAGGAAATAACTTCCTTCACCAACTTTAGATGACTAGGCATAAAAGACAATAAAGGTGGATGAACTATTTTATGGGTTTTCCTCCCATAGACATGGATTTTTCCATGGGCTCAAGGGTTTAATTCATTCCCCTCCCTATTCCTTGTAAAATCATGCCCCCATCTCTTTAACGCTGTGGCACGTAGCTAGTCATTGTAATTTATTAATTAGCATTTTACATGATGTCTTAAACATATTGTGCCTAGCTAGCACATAAACCATCGCCATCAATTTTAATCATCGATACATAAGACACTAAATCCATGGTGGGGCCTTTTCCTTAAGCTCAACAACATGATTTAATACAATATTTACATCATATGCAATTTAATACCATGGGGTCAAAATCCAGTTTTTACAGCTAGCGTTGTCAAAATTTCCATTGTGGAGTTTGTGCCTTAGAATTAGGAGACCGTGGTGTTCTTTTAGCGGGCTGAGCTGATTCCAAGAGTCCTGGAAGAAGTATGCGGAGTTACCATTTCATATTTCCTAGAAGCTAAAGGTATGTATGATATTGCGATTGGCATTAGCTGAGTTCCATATTGTGTAAGCCTTTGGGATCGCCTCTGAATCTAATGAGACTGGGCTTGGAATAGTTTGTTACATATTTTATTTGCCAGACCAGAGCCCAAGGTTTGTTGCTATGGGTAACCCAATGCCACTAGAATTTTACATTACCAATTTTGTTACTGATATGGGGGTCTCTGAGGCCTATTCCACCATCCATATTGGGTCTACATAGCGTGTTCAAGTCCATCAGGGCCCATTTCTTCTGTTCCACCGAGCCTCCCCAAAGAAAAGTACATTGCAAGGATTTTATTTTTTTCAGGATGGATTTGGGTGGAGCAAGGATGGAGAAGAGATAAAGGGGCAAGGTCTAGAGGATTGATTTGAGCAGAGTTAGACGGCCGGTTAGGTTAAGGGAGTGATAGGTCCATGAGGAGAGTCTGAGATTTAGACAATCCGGGAGATCTTTCTAGGAGACATATTTTAGCAAGGAGTCCGAGAGAGGAGCCCCTAAATATTTTGAAGGGAGCGTTCCCTTGGAGAATCCTAGGATACAATAGATGTTTCTCTTCGTAATATGACATGTGTTAAAGAATCAAATGTGAGATTTGGTTTTGTTAATGTCCATGCCACTAGTTGCAAGGAAGGTGTTGAGACAGTAATTAATGGATTTGGATTCCTGGACAGAGGCTTTTCCCATGAGCATGGTGTCATCCACAAATTTCTAGTGAGACTGGGGATCGATTCCATGGGGGGTCAAACCTTTAAGATCGTGTGAGGTGATTTTGGCATTGATCAGCCATCCAATTCCTTCCATCATACGAATGAATATGAAAGGTGATAGAGGATCACCCTAGAGAATGCCTCACGTTGGCTTGAAGGTGGGTGAAGGTGTTCCACTGACAAGGCTGGAGAAGAAAGTGGTGGAGTTGAGGGTGAGAATCCATTTGACCCAGAGCTGGTGGAAACCGAAGTCTAAGATAATTTTTCCCATATACTTCCAATTGAGCTTGTCAAATGCTTTGGATAGATCCAACTTAATGAGCATTCCGGAGAACTTGGTGATTTTGCGAGAGTGGATAATTTCATTGGATAGGATAATGCCATCTAGGATTTGGACTCCTTCCACATACTCTGACTTCTCTTTGGAAACAAGGCCTAGGAGTAGAGGCTCGATTCTGTTTGCAATGGTTTTGGTAATGATTTTGAATATAACATTGCAAAGAGCGATGGGTCTAAATTTACTTGTGAGGAAGAACCCTAATCTTCCATACCCTTCTAAACCCTAAATTTTTCTCCACCTTTCCCTTTAGATTTTTTGTTTTTTTATCTTATCCTTTGATCTTCTTATCACTCCTTACCAATGTGATTTCAAGGAATTCTTTTTAAGGAAAGTCCATAATTTCAGGTCTTCTTCCTCATTATCATGCCTTTTGGTAAGACAATAAAGAGGGTAGTGGCCTACATCGGCCTGGAAAATGATTTCGACATAGAGGTATATGCATTAGATGTTTTCATTAAATAACTTAAATTACTACATGTGACTATTGATTCACTGAATCATGGACTAGTACAAAACACAACAAATTTTAGAGCCTCCAACCCTTAATTACTCACACTTAGAACTTTCTCAAATCTAGCCATTAATAAACTTCTTTTGGTATTTTGGTTCAATTTAAAAGGTGTATAGTTAAGACTCAGACATGCAGTGAGTTGAAAGGATTCAATTGACTTAGGCTTGATTCCATTTCCCCTCCATCCCATACAAGTATTCTTTCATGACAAATGTTGAACAAAAAATTTTGATGCCCTAACCTCAGTTATGCTAGCTTTGCTAACTTGCTTGGTATGTAGGAATTTTTTTTAATGTTTTATGAGTTGTGTATTATTTTTTCTTAGTTTCCCAATCCTTATCATTCTTAGATCTCTCAAGCTTGAATTGAAATTTATCACCAAGGCTACTACAACCCTTATACATACCCCCATTGGAATTTATCATAGGCATGCCTAACTCATAAGATCCAAACTTAATGTTGGTGGTGGTGAACTTTAATAAGTATGCCCATTTTTGTGATCTTCCTCAACTATTCTAAGCAACAATAGCCAATGACATATCCTGCAAGAGATAGTGATATGTTAAACTCCAATTTTCATGATATTATAAACACCATGTAATTGATAATGCATTTACAAAACAACAATATTTAGATGCAGATTCAACACTTAAAACAACAAAATGCAATATCAAACATAGCACAGTGGAATATGTACTTGCCATATATAAATTTAAAGTAATTCTTGGCATGTATTTTCTTCCAAAACCCATTTTTTACCCTTCCTTATTCTTTTTGAATGCCATTATGTACAAGCATCTCTACCTTTAGATTGTTTCCATGTTTCATACTTTTGTCTTATATATGTATCTCGTACCCATTCTTGAATAAAGTCTTCACTAGAACAATCTTCTTGAGTAAACTTTGATACTATCCATCTATAGAACCACTCAAACATACTAAGCTACCATACTTATTAGCAAACCATGGTGCATGAGCATAGAGTATGTGCTACAAGAATAAAAACAATGAATTAATTTTTTTAATAAAAAATGACATAATAAAGGGTTTTGAATATGATGCATGGTGAAGGAAGAAATGATGCCTAGCATGTAATGTGTGATCTCATTTTCTCCCCATGCCTCTATCATTTTTTGTGTAAAATGTGTAAATGATGTAGTGAAAGCCATACCATCCCCTTTCTCAAATTTATCCTTGTCCATTAATGGGAGCAAAGTAGAAAGGGCCATCCAAACTTTTCTTTTTCTTAGAACAGGTCTACCATTATCAATTCTATCATCCTTTACATCAATAAGATCCTTATAAATTTCCCACTAATATTTTACTAATGGTATGGGATCTGCAATAAAGTGGCGTGCTTTAACCCCACCCATGGATGGTTTAGAAGGAACATTACCTCGAGCCCCTGACAATTTTGTATCTTTGCAAATTTTCACATTACCTCCATGCAAACCTGCATTAGAAAGAACCTTCTCAATTGCTTCAATTGAATTTTGAGAAATTTCTTGTGGTTTCTTATTCCAAGAAAATAGAATATAAAGGTACACTAGTTTATCAACAATTCTTACAAATGCATGCAATGTACATTTATGTACTCTTGTAAGTGGTATAGGCATTATGGGATCCATATTTTTATCAATCTCATCTCTATTTGGAGAGAGGTCTTTTCTACAACTCGTAACCCCATTTGACCAACCACCACTTGGCATTTTTTATTTCTTCCTTGTGTGCATACAATAAATGAAACTATGTTTTGCATTAGCTCCATGAACAACATTGTACATGCATTTTAGTGTTTTTAAATCAGTTGCTAGGTGCCATTCAAATTCATATGATCCATAACCGTCAACATCTATTTTTTCTCCCATTCTATGTGAAGCAATTATTGTGGGTATTGAAGTTTGATAATAATAAAAAACCCATTTTAATGTTTCATTAGATTCCTTAGAAATGCGAAACAATCCCAACCACCATATGTGATTCTTAGATTGGACAGAGAAATATTTTTTATCGGTTGCTTCAATATTAGGATCCATGGCCCTATTCATTAATGTAATATAAACTATTTCATATTTGTCACTATTAATGAGTTCCATCTCATCCAATTTGATGAAAAAAACCAATTTTCCATGTACTTCCTCTATGGAAATATCATAAAATTTTACCATAGCTTGCAAGATCTTCTCTAGATCTAACCATATGTTGTTTTTTGAATTTAATATAACAATTTCATTTTGAGTATTTTTCTTCCTACCATTTTGTTTTATCTCCTTCTTTGCTTCTATATGATACATGTCACCCACGAGGTCAACAATATTCATGTTGCTTATTGCACGAGCACTTTCTATATGATAAGGATGAGGAATGACAACTTTAGTGATTCCTACATGCACCATTCCTTCTCGTAAGCATTTAAAGAGTGTTTCATAACCTCTCCTACTAATCCTAGTATCATCGCAAACACTTTGAATTTTATCTACATTCATGGACTCTGCTATTTGATTTATCACTTGATCAACAAGAGTTTTTCTAAGGGAACTAAAACGAGGTTGTCCAATCATAGACATTATCTCATCTTTCTTGAACATGGACTTTAATATATAAGACAAGTTTTCCCCCTCTTCAATTTCTTTTGTCTTGTTTGTCCTCATGAGCGACTTTATAGCATATACTCTCCTTTTCATTGCACCCCCCGTGGATACCAAAGAAGAAATGCTAGTAATTTTCTTAATTCTATTACTTTCTCTAAATGGTGTTTTTTTTATTGCTTTCAAACTCTTTGTTAAAGTAACAACCTCAAGTTTTAAATTGTTAACATTTTCAAGGATGCTCATAATATTTTGATTTTGCAACAAGATGGTTTGTTGTAAACTTGTAATCTCATCATTTGCAACCAAATTCATGTTCTGAATTTGATTAATTTGCTTTCAACCAACTTGTAGTTTCTGTACTCCAAATCATAGATTGTTTTGATTAGACTCTCCACTTTTTCCTCAAGATATTTATAATTCCCCCTTAAATTTTCACGATATCCTAGCAATCCATTATCTCCATTGCACAAGAACTTCACTAGCCCTGTTAAACTTTTAAATTCTGGGCAAGAATTTGTGGTAGGATCTATTGGGAATAACTTTTTCTTTTCCCATAGGTCGACATTTTTTTCTCCCTCTATTATTTTTTGGTTCGCATCCACGCCCCTTATTTTATGGCTATTTCTCTTGTGTAATGGTGCCATATTTTGATCCACTTCAATGTAAATAGTGTATTTCCCTCTTTTAGCTGAAGTCAATTTTAAACTGTCCACCTACCCCAAAACTGGATCTGCAATTACAAATAGCAAAAAATTAAAATTATCATAGGATAAATATAGAAAAATCTATAATATACAAAAGCTAAGACAAATCATATTCATCTTCAAATTCAATGGAGGGTCTGACGTTGCTCTTATTTCCCGGAAAAGGCACGATCTATTGCAATATAGTCCATTGAATCTTAAATGAGCTATGGCTACCGAAAATAAAGGGTTTATGACTGATATCCTGGTTCTTTCTCTATATATGGAAATGGGAGGGATTACACTAGGCGAGGTGCTTATTAGACTTGGTGGTTTGGTGCAGTATTTTTATATGGTCCTGGAACAGGAGATTCTTAGATGGATTATTCCACCGGTTAAACAACTCAATCTAGTTCTTGTTAAATGGATTAAACTGTAGGTGATACTTTTATTGATTGCTCTTATTGAATGAAGGTATAGTGGATGATAGCTGAATGAAAAGCAAATGAATGTCAGATAACAACTAAAGAGGTTATCTACATGCTAATTTTTCATAAGTTTGTGGAGCTAAACATACCAATGGTGCCTAGACTTGTGTCATGTATGCAAAATGGAAAGGTAGATACTTGGCTATCAAAAGACGAGGAATTGGAATCCATATATTCCCATAGATTATTTATATGACCAGAGAACATATATCCAGGATTCTAGGCCAAAGAGCCAAATTGAATATGGGTGACAATCACATGATAAGTAAGATTCATGGACTAACCCTTAGACAAGTTTATGCTACTACCATAATCAAATTGACAAAGACGTGCAATGATGAGAACAAAAGAAAGTGTGAACATGGTTGATCAACAGGTTGAAATTCTCTTTGAAAGGCTACTTATGCATATTGCAGTAGATGGAACAACCACTTTGGCAAATGATGATGCACTCTAACATATCCCACCTTGAGGAGACTACTTGCTATTTTAGGATATTGGCTTTTATCCTCCTTGGAAAACCCACAAGTGCTACATGGAGGTTGCTTGTGGCATCATTAACTTAACCTACTTCCTATTTTGGCATATGATTGACTTAGCTAGCATCTATTATTGGAGCACCCCAAGGTAAGTTTTGATTTGGCAAGTGTGATTAGTTATAAGGGGATATATATATATATACATACTACATTGAGGAGGATGGTGCAGTCATATCAACAATACAATGTGATTTTGAGTAGTTTTTTTGGCATATTTTATGGCTATTTCTCTTGTGTAATGGTGCCATATTTTGATCCACTTCAATGTAAATAGTGTATTTCTCTCTTTTAGCTGAAGTCAATTTTAAATTGCCCACCTACCCCAAAACTGGATCTGCAATTACAAACAGCAAAAAATTAAAATTATCATAGGAAAAATATATAAAAATCTATAATATACAAAAGCTAAGACAAATCATATTCATCTTCAAATTCAATGGAGGGTCCAACGTTGCTCTTATTTCCCGGAAAAGGCACGATCTATTGCAATATAGCCCGTTGAATCTTAAATGAGCTATGGCTACCGAAAAGAAAGGGTTTATGACCGATATGCTGGTTTTTGCTCTATATCTGGAAATGGGAGGGATTACACTAGGCGAGGTGCTTATTAGACTTGGTGGTTTGGTGCAGTATTTTTATATGGTCCTGGAACAGGAGATTCTTAGATGGATTATTCCATTGGTTAAACAACTCAATCTAGTTCTTGTTAAATGGATTAAACTGTAGGTGATACTTTTATTGATTGCTCTTATTGAATGAAGGTATAGTGGATGATAGCTGAATGAAAAGCAAATGAATGTCAGATAACAACTAAAGAGGTTATCTACATGCTAATTTTTCATAAGTTTGTGGAGCTAAACATACCAATGGTGCCTAGACTTGTGTCATGTATGCAAAATGGAAAGGTAGATACTTGGCTATCAAAAGACGAGGAATTGGAATCCATATATTCCCATAGATTATTTATATGATCAGAGAACATATATCCAGGATTCTAGGCCAAAGAGCCAAATTGAATATTGGTGACAATCACATGATAAGTAAGATTCATGGACTAACCCTTAGACAAGTTTATGCTGCTACCATAATCAAATTGACAAAGACGTGCAATGATGAGAACAAAAGAAAGTGTGAACATGGTTGATCAACATGTTGAAATTCTCTTTGAAAGGCTAGTTATGCATATTGCAGTAGATGGAACAACCACTTTGGCAAATGATGATGCACTCTAACATATCCCACGTTGAGGAGACTACTTGCTATTTTAGGATATTGGCTTTTATCCTCCTTGGAAAACCCACAAGTGCTACATGGAGGTTTCTTGTGGCATCATTAACTTAACCTACTTCCTATTTTGGCATATGATTGACTTAGCTAGCATCTATTATTGGAGCGCCCCAAGGTAAGTTTTGATTTGGCAAGTGTGATTAGTTATAAGGGGATATATATATATCCATACTACATTGAGGAGGATGGTGCAGTCATATCAACAATACAATGTGATTTTGAGTAGTTTTTTTGGCATATTTTATGGCTATTTCTCTTGTGTAATGGTGCCATATTTTGATCCACTTCAATGTAAATAGTGTATTTCTCTCTTTTAGCTGAAGTCAATTTTAAATTCTCCACCTACCCCAAAACTGGATCTGCAATTACAAACAGCAAAAAATTAAAATTATCATAGGATAAATATAGAAAAATCTATAATATACAAAAGCTAAGACAAATCATATTCATCTTCAAATTCAATGGAGGGTCCGACGTTGCTCTTATTTCCCGGAAAAGGCACGATCTATTGCAATATAGTCCATTGAATCTTAAATGAGCTATGGCTACCGAAAAGAAAGGGTTTATGACCGATATGCTGGTTCTTTCTCTATATCTGGAAATGGGAGGGATTACACTAGGCGAGGTGCTTATTAGACTTGGTGGTTTGGTGCAGTATTTTTATATGGTCCTGGAATAGGAGATTCTTAGATGGATTATTCCACCGGTTAAACAACTCAATCTAGTTCTTGTTAAATGGATTAAACTATAGGTGATACTTTTATTGATTTCTCTTATTGAATGAAGGTATAGTGGATGATAGCTGAATGAAAAGAAAATGAATGTCAGATAACAACTAAAGAGGTTATCTACATGCTAATTTTTCATAAGTTTGTGGAGCTAAACATACCAATGGTGCCTAGACTTGTGTCATGTATGCAAAATGGAAAGGTAGATACTTGGCTATCAAAAGACGAGGAATTGGAATCCATATATTTCCATAGATGATTTATATGATCAGAGAACATATATCCAGGATTCTAGGCCAAAGAGCCAAATTGAATATGGGTGACAATCACATGATAAGTAAGATTCATGGACTAACCCTTAGACAAGTTTATGCTGATACCATAATCAAATTGACAAATACGTGCAATGATGAGAACAAAAGAAAGTGTGAACATGGTTGATCAACATGTTGAAATTCTCTTTGAAAGGCTAGTTATGCATATTGCAGTAGATGGAACAACCACTTTGGCAAATGATGATGCACTCTAACATATCCCACCTTGAGGAGACTACTTGCTATTTTAGGATATTGTCTTTTATCCTCCTTGGAAAACCCACAAGTGCTGCATGGAGGTTGCTTGTGGCATCATTAACTTAACCTACTTCCTATTTTGGCATATGATTGACTTAGCTAGCATCTATTATTGGAGCACCCCAAGGTAAGTTTTGATTTGGCAAGTGTGATTAGTTATAAGGGGATATATATATCCATACTACATTGAGGAGGATGGTGCAGTCATATCAACAATACAATGTGATTTTGAGTAGTTTTTTTGGCATATCTAAAAGGTAAAAGCATTGAAGAAGAAGAGCACCCAGTTTGTCTAAGGGTCATAACATGGTGCATTTGCATAAGAGTGATATGGAAGGAGTGGTCAACAAATTGCTTCAATTATGTTTTTGAATGCTGCCAACGACACTGCTAACTTTCCATACTCTTACCCGTAGCAGTTTTAAGCCTATTGAAAAAGCAGCCATTAAGTTTTGTTTTGTATTGCTTGTTTGATCTCATGTCTATTAAGCCCACTGAAACACAAACTTGAGATCTGATCTATGGGCTCTTTTATAGTAGTATGAAAAGTGCATTATGGTGGAGAGATTATTTTGATCATTAGAGACAAAGAGAAGTGGAGTATAGTGTAAAGAGGTTAACCGCTATATCTCCATGCAGTTTGAAGAATAAGTATACAACATGTTTGTAGTTAGTATATTTTTATAGCTTTGTATGAAAGCATTATCATGAGTAGATTGGTGGTCTTTTAGTGTAATAGGAGTGATAGTAAGCACAAAATACAATGGAATCCTTGGGGTATTTTTATCTCCAAGGATGGTGTACACACCTGAAGAAACAATTTTGGAAGATGTAAGTGATGATGCAAGGATGTATGAATGTGCCTACAAATAATAGCTGGCATGAAGTACCTTATAATTTAGCTACCAAAGTGACATCTACAACACTGTTGGGGTATCTCTTAGAAGCTTCTATTCTGTCAATAATGGGCAGTTAAAGGATGCTATGTTTGCTGCTAATGATCTTCCCAGATATTGAAAAAGTATAAAACCTTTTTTTCCATATCACTATTTCATTATTACAGTATTTCATTTGTATTGGACAAAAATATGACACTAAATAACACCCCTACCTAATGGGATTTAGGAAATGGTAGCAACTTGTAGTAGAAACAGAGTTGTAACAACTATATTTACGTGTGAAGTTGTTAGGGATTGATGTGTAATATTTGACAGTGAATTTAATCTTGTAAGAGCTCCATCATATTGTACATGGAAGTATGTTTGGAAGAATTTGAATGGATAAGACCTGGGCATAAATCAAGATGTTTCAGTAGTCATACAAGACAAATTGTTGACCTTGTCTCTATTGCTAAAAATTTGGAAGATGTACAACACTCTAGGGCTGAACATATATGGAAGCATATTAGACTTTTCATGGCCTTTAGAGCAGGAAAACACTTCCATCTTGTGGCCCTTTCCAGGATTTTGAGAGCAGGTCTGAAGAGCAACTGATTTTGTGTTTTTAGGGAAACAATCTATGGTTTCCAGCACGTTATACCCAAATCATGTCACCAGCATGTGATAAGATCCCTGATACCTATGTTTTCCCTAAATCCCAAACTTGGAGTGGAAACAGTGCTCTGGATGTCAATTCTACATAAAAAACCATAGCACCACTTTTTCCCTTTACCTGATGAGCGGTACCTTGTTCAACACCACCTGAGTCATGTTATAGAGAAGCGGTGCCACCGCACATGGACTTTGCTCTTGGAGCAGTTCTTACCCTTCACTGCTCTGTCATAAAGTTATATAAGCGGTACCCTTAGTAAAATTGAAAAAAAAAAAAGGATTCTCGAGGTTTCTAGAACATGAGCCTTGTGTCCTCCCTTATCCCTATCAATATAGGTGGGTTAGATTCAAGATCCCTCTTGGTATGATCTTATGGACACTTCACCCACAATTCTCTCAACTATCCCCATCCATTGAGCCCTATAAATACAAGCTCGTGTCCCATAGTTGAGGGGGAGAACTAAATGGTAATGTTATGCTGTTGAATTAACTACCTAGCCCAATCCGTTGAAGAGCATAAGAGAGTAAGTTGGAGCTATCAGGAATGAGGTGTTTGTCTTATGGAGGATCTTTTCAACACTAAGGACATGGTTGTAAGCTTCTTCATTGATTTCTTAATGCAAAGATGATTTTAGTCCCACATATATGTTGTACTGATATCACATGTATATGTTACTGGATTCCTTAGTCACTAGTATGGATGTGTAAATAATGTTCTGGTAGATTTGATGTTCTTGTTTATTTGACATGTTCTGCAGGTACACAGCTTCATCATCAAAGCATTATTCCAGGTGTTTACAACATTCAGGGAAGGTTTTCACCCTTTGCCGTTCACTTATTTTTTCTGGATCTAAACCATTCATACCAAAGGAACAACTTCTATCCACAGAAGGTGCAATATTCCTGACAACAAATCGGGTGACCCTGCCGGGGAATAAAGCAAGTTTCAGTTGATCTAACCTTCCTCAGTCCTTTAACACTTGTCCGAATCCAGGATCCATTCTTTAACTCTCTTCAGTCAGATCTTCCATCTGAATTAGTAAAATTTGGTTTGAAACTTTCAAATATGTTCAGATCTAAACTACTTTGACTTTACATGCTCTGTTTTATTGTCAATTCATCAGTTTTTGTCTTGATTTGAACAATTTTTAACTTGAAATTTCCTTCTCTTTGTGTTTTGGATTTATTCAAGGAACCCCACATGTGATGTAGGCAATAAGCGGTGCCACCGCTTGAACCATGTTAGCCATAAGCGGTGCCACCGCCTGAGTGCAGTGATCCAGAAGCGGTGCTCATCCAGAACTGTTCTGTCAAAGACCCCTCCAGTGCGGTGCTAGGTAGGCCTTGTTCCAGAACTTGATTTTTTGTGATTTTTTGCAACCGTAGGGTTTTTCTTGCTTTCATTCCTACACTGTCACGCTTTTTCGTCTGAATCTGAATGCTCATGGTTGAAATTTTTGTGGTAAAACTTGTTTGATTGAAATAATTCAAAAACTAAGTTAGGATTATTGATTATTCCTTTGCTTTCATGCTTGTTGGTTGTGATTCTGAAAGGAATTATTGAAAGCTTAGGTTTTAGTTGGATCTCTTTTCATTTCATTTATAAATACTGAAAGAAAAACCACTTGATCATCATCTTAATTTCATTTTTTCCGTAGAGGACTTCCTTTTTCTTTTAGAAAGAATTTTTTTTGTTGAGATTGGGTCATTATTTTTACTGAGCATAGGCCACTAGATCTATGATTAGCCTCATAAGATTTTAGGTTCCCTTTTGTCTTTTGTCTCTCTTGTATTATTATTGTCTGATCAAAAGAAAAAATATTGTAGTTTTAAGTTAGATCTATCTATGTTTCAAAGAAAAATCGAAAAAATAGATTGCATATGTATGTAGAGTGCTTGTTGTTTTTCTTTTGAGAAAAGACACTCTTACCCATATGATTGCTTTCAAAAAGAAAAAAGAGTTTGGAATGTGTTGCTTGTATTTGGATTTGATTTGTTCAAAGTACTTTTTTGGGAATTTTTGGTTTTCAAAACAAAAAGAAAATACTCTCTCTCCCTCCTTTAGGTAGGCATATCTCAAATGGTAAAGTGAAATATTTACATCTACATATCTGCATGGTTTTAATTTTTCTGTTGAAATTCCATGCATTCACCTAACCATCCACTTTAAAATTAACGGTAGTTATAGGCTTAAAATTTACATAGAAATTTGAGTGATATGCTAGAGACATGTTTGGGCATCGTTAAGTGTAGGAGCTGTCATTACTTGTTCGCACTACATCCCGAGACTTGCGTGGTTCTTCCATGTACCATCGGTATATCGAATGACCTTTCACGTACCCTTGAGGTATATATAAAGGTACTTCATGTACTGGATTGTATATAGGAAGGGCCCTTGTGAATGGTTGTGCATTAGAAAACACTACTACTGATTTGAGCTCCCACATACCTTGCATATATCGGGAGACCGCACTAGGATACCTTATCTATCTGAGAAAAGTCCTTTGGTCATCTTGCTTGGATCCATACACCAAAAATAGCATTCGGGGAGATTACTACACACGTACCTAGAGTATATTGTGAGTGGCACCTTCTTGACAATCCTGGTGAGAGACCGGACTATCTGAACTCCTCCTGTAATTTAAGTTTGCTTGTTTGGCCTGTAGCTTGAGTAGGGGAATTTTTGGTGTGTTTTTTTTTCTAGTTTTGAAACCCTAGGTTAGATAGGAATTGTACAAACTAACTGAATTGAGATAGTCCAAAAGAGTATGGGGCTTGCCACTTGATTTTACTCCTGTTTCGGGAGAATATCCTATGGAAGCTATCGACCAAGGAGCTGCTACCAACTCCCAAGTGGGAGAAAATGTGGTTGCAAAAAGTGGAGATCCATACCCTTTGCATGGTCCTCCCTTGGCTAAAAAACCTCCTAAGGGTAATACTTCTTTCCATGCTCCCATATAAGGCCATGTTGATGATACTACCCATCAAGATTATGGTCCCAATGCTTCATTTCGGGATACCTCTATGGGACAGGCCATTGCTTCATTTGGAACCCGTCCGACCTCTTCTGAACAGATTTCACCAAATGAAAAAAAACATAGACAATATCGGGCAGCTATTCTCCGTGCAAGAGATATTGAGAAGAAAATAGATAACATATTGGGTACACCACCACCTCGCTCGACAGTGTTTCCTCGTAATACAGACCCTTGGCCTGCGGGATATCACTCGCTTGTTGATTCTATGAAACCCATTGAACCTATTCTAGATTGCGCTGTGACTCCGCATAATCTAGTTCAAACCACCAACCCCACCACCTCCCATATTATGTCTGTTCCAAATCCTCCTAGGTCTTCTGCACCTGGGGAAAAACATTCAATTCCTGTTTCATCAACACCTTCTAGTGTCGTGGGGAAACCCCCGGAATGACCTACGTTACTTGTCGCTAGAGTTGTAGCTAGTAATGGACAGACCTTTAGTATAGACCAACTTGCAATCTATGTGCCTCCTACCCATACGAATGTGGTTAACCCCTCATCCAGTTTAGGTCAACCCTTGGGAGCACAACTTGTAACCAATCAAACCTCTTGGGGGTATGGTTACACAGCAAATCAAGTACCTATAGGAAATATCAATTACCAACCCACCCCTATAGGAATTCCATATCCTACTAATACTTTCACTCCATGGGGGGCAACCTAACTGGTCCTACATGCCAGCTATGGGAGGGATACCTATACATACTGTGGGGGGTGCCGGAGGACCACCTTACAAAGGTCTTCCCTCTGGGGGGCCTAATTGTCCTGGAGGGCTTGGAAGCTTTCCTCCTTATGGTTCTAATAGTCTTGGTTGTCCTGGGGGGCCTGGTGGCTTTCCTCCTAATGGTCTCGGAGGGTCTGGTGGCCTTCCTTCTAGTGGTTCCAGAGACTCTAGAGGTTTACCTCCTAGGGGTCCTGGAGCGTCTGGTGGTCCTCCTCCTAGTGGCCTAGGTGGTCCTGGTGGTCCCAACAGTCCTGGTGGTCTCGAAGGCCTTAGTGGTCCTCCTCGTGGAAGATCTAGTGGTTCTAATAGTCTCAATCCTGGAAATCAACCCCCTGTGGGTGGATCTTCCAATGGTTCTTCATCAGAATAGTCATTTCAATAACCTATATATTAGTCTACTTATGGTCCTACTGGTACTTATATTCCCTATCAATACTACCAGTATGTACAACCTAATTGCGAGTTACCTTTCCTAGCAAATTTGGACTTGCCTGATTTGTCCAAGTTGATTAATGATCCCATTCGACATAACCCCTCGTGGCCTACCATTCCAGTAAAGTTACCATCGAACATTCCAAAATTCGATGGGAAGCAGGGATATGATACAAAAACCATGTCATGACATTCCATTTGTGGTGTTCTTCAAACTCCCTAATGGATGATTCAATTTGTTTAAGACTGTTCCAGCGAACTTTGACTGGTACCACCGTGAAATGGTACATTGAACTTCCACAACATTCATTTGTGGATTTTGGTTCTTTGGAAACTGTCTTTCTTACACACTTTCAGCTTCCTATCCGCTATGAAACGGGTACATATCTCTTAACTTCTCTATTTTAGAACACCTCCATGCACATATCAGATCATATCCATGAGTGGAGAAGGTGGAGAAGACTTATTAAGACTCCTATCCCAGATCAATTGTTAGTTTATTGGTTTACTAAATCTTTGTTGCCTCCAATTGCCTAAGATGCGGATATGGGCGGTGTCGTTACCGAAGAGAAAGCCATTAGTCGAGCCCAATATCTGTACTTGGTATATTTCTAGTTCACAACATTGTATGACTTGATCCCTCAAGCTCTTGGCCCAAGCACTGATCTTGCCAAGCCACCAGCAAAAGGCCCTGTTGATGGGATTATTGGTTCAATCCAGTCCCCATCAACAACAAAACCTGCCAAGCAACCCCAGACTTCTACCCCTACTCCTTCAACTCCCAAGGTTTCTACCGAGGTAAATTCCATTCAAAGTACACAAACGCCTGACAACAATAAAAAGAAAGGTAAAGAAAAAAACAAAAATCCTGGAAACCCACAGGAGATTTCAAAACCAACCACCAACGAGAATTATAAAGGAAAAAGAAAAGTGAAATATCCATGTATGCTATGCAGAGGTGACCACTTCACGAAGGAGTGTCCTCATTGTGAAGAAATTAATAAATTCCTAAAAACTAATCCCACGCGAGCAGTTCTCACAGATCCTTTTCCCTCTCAACAACAGTTGATAGACCACATGTCTAATCAGGGAAATTCTAGTTCTTCATAGGAAGTTCACATGATTTCCTCAGACACTATTAATTTGCAAACTCAAATTCAGAGTTATAACAAACCCATAGAAAAGAAAGAAGACAATTCTTCTTCAGGAAAAGTTCCCTCTACTGGTTCTCCTAAGTCCTCATCTACTAATCCCCTAACCATCGAGAAACCTAATCTCAACATGGTTTTACGTCCACCCAAGAGTGTTCTTAGGAAGGCTTTCTTTAACCTTCATGCTCAAGCTACCTAGTTTTATAATGTAGTTGAAGATCTTGCTCAGGAACCATGAGCAATGTCTACCTTGGAAGTACTCCAAAGTTGTCCAACGTAACGCAAAAACTTGGTAACCGCGTTAGGAGCTTTAGACCCAGAAAACACTAATTTGATTCACTTTAATGTCAAGAACTATAATTCTAGGCTACCTCACAAACTTTCTTACCAAATCATAATGAAAGTACTCGTAAAAATTTTCTTTAGAACTATCTTAGATGAAGGAGCTTCAACTTCGGTTTTGTCCCTATCTTGTTGGAAATCTATTGGCTCTCCCGAGCTTGTAACATCACCAACAACCCTAAAATCCTTTGATGGACGAGGTTTCCAGCCCCATGGTCTCATACCAGCCCTTTTAGTTGAGCTTGGGGGAAAAAATGTTTCCATTCAAGTGGAAGTAGTAGATGCCCCGTTAGACTTCAACCTCCTATTAGGAAGAAATTGGTTTTACGCCATGACTATTGTCTCTTCAACGATATTTCAAACTGTCCAATTTCTGCATCTAGGGAGGATTGTAACCATTGAACAAATCGATTTATGTATGCCGGATGTTACCACCTATATGGCTAATAACATCCCTATGTTAGGCCAGTCCCCTCATCCTTACCAGCCGATTGGGGTAGGCATGCCGAAGGATTCTTCCCTCATGGGGATTTTTCCATCAACCTCTCCTAGCATAGAAACGGAAACAGTAAATATGATTTCTTCGCTTGACTATGATCCAAAGGGAAAAAAAATTGTTGATTCCATATCATTGAGTCCGCATGAAGAAATGTATAACATTATTCAAACCCTTTCCGATGACCACACTGATGACCTTCATCTAGTGGCTTCAGACCCTTACCACCTGCCCTACTAGTTAGAGCCCTCTCTTCCTACTCTGGATTATCTATCCCAAACTTTTCCTTCTAATGAGTCCATTATGGAGATCATGAGTACAAATGAACCTACATGGTAGGATCATCACCATAGATCCTCGTTCCTCCCCAACACCAGTTTGGTAGACCATGATTTTGCATCCCTTTTTACTACTGATATTGTCAAAACACCTCAAACTCCTATATTGTTGCAGAACACGGAGTCTGAAGGAAATCTCTGCAACATTACTCAAACAAATCCAATTGACATATCAACCAAGCCCAACACCCTTGAGCACGTTCATGTTGGGTAAAACTTCCCAGTAGAAGAATCTAAATCATATAGAGCACTGTTCAAAGAATTTCGAGATGTCTTTTTCTAGTCCTATGAAGAAATGTTGGAGACAGACCCATCCACTGTGGTTCACAAAATAAAAACCTATCCCACTGCAAAACCTGTCAGGAAAAAATTGAGACAAGTCCATCCACAGAAAGTTGCAGCTATCAAAGCTGAAATAGAAAAGCTTCTAAAAGCAGGGTTTATTTATCCCGTACCCCTGACGGAATGGGTATCGAACATTGTCCCTGTCAATAAAAAACAGGGCACTATTAGAGTCTGTATCAATTTAAGAGATTTGAACAAAGCTTGTCCCAAAGACAACTTTCCCACTCCGCATATTGACCAAATTATTGACAGCTGTGCCAAAAGTGTCATCTTCTCGTTTATGGATGGCTTTTCGGGTTATAACCAAATTGAGATATTACCCGCCAATCAGCACAACACAACATTTTTTTTCCCATGGGGAACCTTTACATATAGGAAGTTACCATTCAGCCTAAGAAAACGTTGGATCCACTTTCCAACGTGCTATGTCCTATGCATTTCACGATATCAAACATATTGTATAACCATACCTTGATGACCTCCCAGCTCATTCACAGCGATGGGAGGACCACCTTGGTCATCTTAGAGACATTTTCCTAAGATGTCGTCATTATAACATATAGCTCAATCCTCATAAATGTGTTTTTTGCATTGAGACGGGACGTCTGTTAGGTTTTTTGGTTTCTAAGGATGGCATCCAGATAGATCCATTGAAAATTGCCACTATTCTAGCCCTACCAGCCCCAACCAACCTTCTAGAACTCAAATTTTTTCAAGGGAAGGAAAACTTTCTCCTCTGTTTCGTTTGCAATTTTGCAGAGAAACATACAGCTATATGCGTCTCCTCAAGAAGGACGCTCCGTTCTTTCGGGATGACCAAGCCTAACGGGCCTTTGTAATCTCAGACATGCTCTGACTCACTCACCCATGATACACCCCCTAGATTATTCAAAGGATTTTCTCTTATACATTTCCGCCTCCACTACTAACATCGCTATGGTTTTGGTGTAGGAGAATCTCGATGGCCAGGAGCACGTGATATACTATGCTATTAATAATCTCGTGGATTCTAAAACTCGATACTCACGCATGGAGAAATTAGCATTGGCCACGGTCATTGCTGTTCATAAATTTTGTCACTACATTTTTCTCCTCAAAACCACCGGTTTGGTAGACCAGAACCCTATGTATTACATCCCGACTCGTCAGGTGCTCGAGGGAAAATATTCTCGATGGATAGTCATCCTATAAGAGTTTGATCTGGAATTTTCCAAAGCTATGTCAAAGAAATCCTTGGTCTTTGCTGAGCTAATGTGTGATCTTCCCTATGCTTCGACGGAATTTGAGCCCAGTGATTCATTCCCGAATGAATTCTTGTTCCTGATAAGCACTACTGACCCATGGTATGGATATTTGCTCATTTATCTCCAGACACAAAGATTTTATCCCACTCTATCCCGTGACGATTACTTCCGTATCCATCACCATGCAAAATACTACCTCATATTGAATGACACTTTGTATAGATGTGGTATCGATTTCGTTCTCCAATGATGCCTTACCCACGAGGAAGCTCAACAAGTTTTGAATGACTGCCACTCTGGAGCATGTGGCGGTCATCTATCTAGGATGGATACAGGCTAGAAGATTCTTTGCGCTGGCTATTTCTGGCCTTCAATATTTAAAGATTGTCATGAGGTTGTTAATAAATTCCCATGCTGCCAACATTTCTACCCAAAAAAGACCACCCACCTGTTGCTGCCGCAACTGTTGTCCCCGAATTTATTTTTACTTAAAATCTGGGCCCCTCCTCATCATTTTACTTGGTTTGATCATTAAAGACTTGAGCCTCTCCGGCATATCTGTTTTTCATTTTACCTCAAAGATGAATGTCAGTCGGTTTATGTTTTCCTCGTTCAGTTTTGGTTTGAGTCATGGATGCCGATTACTAGTCGAAAAAGGGGGGAAATATTTGTTTTTCAAAGTTGCCTTTTCGTGGAAAGAACGAACCTAGCTATGCCTGATGTTTAAAGCTATTTGAATACTTGGTTTTTTCTGTAATCGGCCCCCTTTTAGTTCTAGGTCGGAAGTTGTGAGTTTCTCTCCTGCCGCCATTGCGGCTCCCAGATCGTTTTAGCATCCGATTTCTTAAAGCCGTCCGACACCCGATTTAGGTTAACTACAAATCGCTTGTTCGTAGCTTCTCCTCGCCCGCCATGGCGGCCGGGAAGAGATAGTCAGCTTCCAATTTGAGTCTCTTCCGACGTCCGACTAAGTTCTTCCCGTCCGTTCCGCGTATCCTCTAGCTCTCCTCCTCCGTCGTTGCGGCTCCCAGAGTCTTTCGACTTCCGAAGCCAAAACAGTCCGACGTCGGATTTATGGCCTATCCTACCCGCATTTCTCCTGGCCGTGACTCAATCCTCATCCGACGTTGTGGCTGGCTGAACCCTCTAGCCTGCGAGCTCACTTACATCTGACGGCCGACTTGAATTTTCCCGCCGATGACCATAGGATATGTTGCCAGACCCGTGTGTGTTTCGCTCGACCATTTGATTGTGGAACGATGGTTAGTTAATTATATTTGTTTATTGAACCATGCTCATGAGTTGAATGCAGGCATTTTCCAAGCGACCAGTCAATCTGCCACGACAAGAAGAAAGACTAACCCGTTTGGTGAAGGTATGATTGAAACGAGGCGAATGGAGGACGAAATCTGGAGCTGTAAAGGCGTGATCCTAGAAACGGATCAGTTACCGAGTGTTTCATGATCACCTGCTGACAAAAGATCGGAATATGAAGCGTTGAAGAAACTAAAAAGTCACACGCTTGAAAGCAGCCCCAGGGGCAGCATTTCTAGTTTAAATATTTAGAAGTAGGACGGAGAAAGGGCTTTTTCCCTTGGAAAATTTTTGTAAATGTTTGCTTGTAAGAGGAACTACTTCGTTTTGCAAAGGAAACTGCAAATTTGTCTATCGGAGAGAGTGAAAAGTGGAATGTATCAGCGCAACTCAATGAATAATGTTGAAGAGGAACTATTTCGTTTTCAGCTGTGTTTTCATTTACTGTAAGAGTATTTAATGTTCTGAACCTATGTTCTGGTTAAATGTTCTTCAGTAGTTTTTTGATATTTTTCACTGTGAGCAATAAATGTTGTCATAAAATGATCGGTTATCCGGTTATTTAAACATCTGTAAGCGTTCATGTGCTTTAGAAGAAGTATCAGCTATCTGTGATTCCTCTTAATGTATGTGAAAATGTATTGCTCATCCAAAATGATAACCTTTCTCCTTAGGGATAGTTTAGATAGTTAGTTTATTTCTTTTTGTATCTGGTTTGGTTGCTTGCAAGCATAAGACGAGAGGTAAGAACCTGCGCATCACGTTGTGACCGCTCCCTGCATCTTGACCCCTGCATTTAGTTAGGCACTTGCATATCATTTCTTTAAGTCAAAATACAAAAACTCGGTGGGCCGGGCTGCAACCGGTAAAGCTTCAGTTTTCATTTCTTGACCTACAGTAGCCGGACCGCAAACCGGACGGATTCCCTATTCCAAACAGTCAACGGGTTAGTTGGGAATGTTGATTGGGGAGAATCCCTTACTGTTGCCTCCTGCGAATTTCCAAGCCTCAATAGTTTTGGTGCTAGAAGGAGGGCCGCCAGGGCATGGCTGGCCGGGGAAACCCGTTTTCCCGAAATTATTCCGCTGGTTATAGTTCTGAAAGTAGTGGACCACGTAATCCCATTCCGGAAGAAGACAACAGAGAACAGTTATATCCTGTATGCAACGAGATTGTTAATGATATGAAGAGACACACCCGTGCTTACGTAAAGAAAATTGGAGGGTTGCCAATTATTCATGAATTTCCTAGAAGAGAATACAAGAAGAAAGAACGTCCCATAGTAGAATATTCGGTGTTGGTTGGAGACTGGGAAGAACTTGTAGAGACTGCCTTACAAAAAGTTGAGCTGCCCTTGAATCAAGAAAACCCGGAGACCTCTTACATTTCTCCTGTTCATACCCTTGTTGGTTCACCTCCACAGTCACCACCTTTACTCATGGCTGATGTTAACACAAACGTACCTCCACCCCCACCACCAAATCCACCACCACCGGCATGGAGAGCCAGATCACCCCTAAACCTCACCCCCCCTTTGCATGACCTTCCTCAATCCTTTGAGAAGTTGTTGCCTAAATTTGATGCCAATGAGAAGATATTGGTAGATGATCATTTGCAGAGTTTCTATCTAGCCATAGAAGGATTAAGGGTGGGGGAACATGAAGATGTGGTTTGTAGACTTTTCCCGCATACCCTCAAGGGAGCTGCGGCCTCTTGGTATTTTGGATTACCCGCCAACTCTATCCCAGACTGGGATACCTTTGAAAGAATGTTCAGGAGCAAGTACGCAATCCAAAAGACTCACGCAGCCCTCATGAAAGGACTGTGTGCATTGAAGAAAGAGAAAAGGGAAAAAGTGCACAGTTTCACACAAAGGTTTGCAGCATATCTAAAAAATTTCTCGGAAACAGATAAGCCTTCAGACAAAGTACTGATTGAATATTATACTTCAGCGTTGGGCCCTGACTTGGCCATGTTTGCAAAAGGTAGGGCCAAGCCTACCTTAACAGAAACCTATGAAGAGGCAGAAGTGGTGGAAGCAGAAAGAGAAAGCATTAAGGACTATCCAGAGCAATCAGGAGAGAAAGGTGTGGGCAGAAAAACCTTATTGTTCACTAAGCCTAAAGAAGAAAAGACCCCAGATTATGAAAGCATGGCTAAAATGATGCAAAAGTTGTCCAATAAGATCATAGACTTAGAAAAAGAAAAGGAAGCATAGAAGTTCTTCAGGCCATATTATAAGAGAAGAGATGACAGCAATCAGCCCCAACCTCCTCCTCAAAAAGCTGCATCCATGAATCTGACTGAGATAGGGATGGAAAATTTCTGTACTTTTCATCAATATCCTCATTCCGAAAAGAACTGTCTGCAATGGATAAATTCAATGACATTGGTCATGAACCAGATGTTCGATTCGAGATTAACGGAAGAAGATGATGATGAGAAGAAAGAAAATGATGTTTCTACCTCTACGCAAGAACAAGAAGAAGAGACCATGGTATTATGGAATTCTGTCTCCTTACTAGACGCAGAGGAGGAAAACACTCAAGGACCTAAGGGCGTCAGGGAAGCTAACGTGACAACTAGAAGCCAAGAGATGACTAGTGATGATAGTCTTTTACTTCCAAAGATCAGGAGGCTGCAAAGAAATGTGAGAAAGAAGTTCCAAGATAAATCCTTGGCTGATCAGATTCTGGAATTCACCATTACCAGCCAAGATCCTAAACAGAACAGAACGTTGCCTAAACCAAATAAAGAGAAGGTGAGTGCTGATCAATCTCAGTCCATTAAACAACAAATTGAATATGACCTTGTTGAATATTTAAAGAAGATAAAGGCAAATGTCCCGCTGTTTGAAATTTGCAAAGTACCCCAGCAGAAAGAAAAGTTGTTGAAGGCACTTGAAATGTTAGGAGAAAAGCTGCCCACCGATAATCAGCCTCGAGATGAAGAAGAAATTGGAGAAGCTAGTACTGGAGGTATGTCTAAAACTAAACATCCACCTTTCCTCCTGACGTTCGAAATCTTTAATCATAACGTGCACAATTGTCTGGTAGACTCAGGAGCGTCAATTAATGTCATGCCCATATCAGTATGTAAGAGAATAAACGGGCAGCCTAAGCCATCCATGTGGAGGGTGGTGCAGTTGGATAGGACAGACGTTAAGGTGATTGGTGAAATGGAAGATGTCCTAATCCGCCTAGCATCCGATGATAGAGTATGCCAAGTTATTAACATCGTGGTGGCTGATATACCAGACGCTTACGGCCTGGTTTTGAGCAGAAATTGGTCAGCTAAGTTGAATGGATATTTCTCTTCAGATTGGTCACATCTTTGGCTGCCATACAAAGGGAGTCCCAATCAGATTAAGGTTCTGGGAGAACCTCACATGAAACACAATGTTACTCAATTGAATGAGAAGAACATACCAGTTGAATCTGTCTTGGGAAACTACTTTCTCAAACTGGAACCAGGGAATTATCAGCGGAAGAGGCCAGCGACACATCTGACACCCAGCCTGATCTCCTTCGTTTTTCTCAGGCTGATGAGTTTGACTGTAAAATAGTAGATTTAGCAGTCGGAGTAGATTCTGTTTCAGTAGACAATGTGTTTTGGACTTTGTTTTTTGATGGCTCGAAAACGTTAGAAGGGTCAGGGGCCAGCTGCGTCCTCATTGATCCACAAAAAAATAAGCACTTCCTATCCTGTAGATTAGAGTTCGAATGTACTAACAATACGGCTGAATATGAAGCACTGCTACAGGGACTCAAGAAAGCAATCAAGCTACAGGTTAGTAATTTAAAAGTTTTTGGGGACTCGAAAATAGTTGTAAAGCAAATAAGAAATCAAATACATTGTGTTTCCCCTCATTTGAAAGCTTACCAAAATGAGGTATGGGAGTTGCTTAAATGTTTTCATGCATTTAACATTATTTCAATCCCAAGAATAAAAAATGCAGCCGCTGATCTTCTAGCTACATCAGCCGCCAAGTTGGTTTCCACTAATAACAAATGCTCTATTGAACTGCTTTTCAGGCCATCTGTACCCGACATGATTACCAACTTGTGAGTATTTGACGATGATCAGCAAATAATCGAATGCTTGACCAATGACGAGGCTTTTAAAGGGGCCATTATCGACGATGAGGAACATCAGGCTGAAATGAAATATGACAATTTCATTCCCAAAGGGGTCAGAACACTGGAGAAGAGGTTTGACTTGAACGAAAAATTTAGAATACCTGATAATGTGAAGACACACAGCTCAACGCTACAATTCGAGCTAATAAACTTAGGGACTGAAATGGATCCCAAGTTCATGAACCTCGGCAAATGCTATTCCCCGACGGAAAGAGACAGGTTCCTCAGTCTGTTTAAACAATACAAAGATATCTTTGCATGGACATACATAGATTTGAAGACCTATGACACCAACATTATCAAGCATGTCATCCCTATTAAGGCAGGGGCCAAGCCATATCAGCAACCGTTAAGGAGGATGCACCCAAAGCTAGAGCCACTGATTCAAAGTGAGGTAAAAAAATTACTAGACGCTAGGATTATTTTTAAAGTTCGGCATTCAAAATGGGTGTCAAATTTGGTGCCGGTCAGAAAAGAGTCGGGAGAAATCAGACTGTGCGTGGACTTCAGAAACTTAAACCGTGCCTCGGACAAAGACAACTATCCGGTGCCTCCCATGGAGCAATTGTTGCAGATGGTTTCTGGTTCTGAATTGTTTTCATTGTTAGACGGATTCTCTGGCTACAAACAAGTGTTAGTGGCCGAGGATGATAGATTGAAGACAACATTCATAACTAAATGGGGAACTTTCGCATATAGAAGAATGCCTTTTGGACTGATTAATGCTAGCGTGACATTTCAGAGAGCTATGGACATAGCTTTCCGCGGACTGATTGGATGAAGTGTAGTGGTCTACCTTGATGATATCACAATATTTTCGAAGAAAAGAGGGGATCACGCGTTCCACCTCAAGCAAACTTTCGAGCGCTGTCGGAAGTACGGCATTTCCCTCAATCCTAAGAAATGCGTATTCGCGATCACATAAGGCAAGTTACTGGGGCATATAGTTTCAAAGAGAGGTATATCTATAGACCCAGAAAGAATCAAAGCCATTGAACAAATCCCCATGCCCCATAATAAAAAAGGAATGCAATCCTTCATGGGAACAATAAACTTCGTATGTAGGTTTGTGCCTGATTTTGCCCAGACTGTTAAACCATTACAACAGATGGTCAAGTAAAATGCACAGTTTAAGTGGACTGAGACTGAAAAGAATGCTTTCAGTAAAATCAAGACTGCTGTTGCACATGCGCCTTCTCTGAAAATTCCAGACTTTGACAAGGACTTTATTATGTATACTTTTGTGTCTGATGATTCGTTGGCAGCCATGCTTACGCAAAAGGAAGATGGGGGTGATGAATTCCCAATTTCTTTTATGAGCACTGGGGTACAAGGAGCTGAGTTAAACTACCCATCCATTGATAAGCAGGCTTACGCGGTGTTTAAGGAAGTAAAACAATTCAGGCCGTATATATTGAAGAATCGGACCAAGGTAATAGTCCCTTACCCAGTGGTAAGATCCCTTCTCATTCAAAAAGAATTAGGAGAAAGAAGGGGCAACTGGGTAACAGCCCTTCAAGAATACGACCTTGAATTCAATCCAGCCACTATAGTGAAAGGTTAAGGGCTATGCAAATTGATGACTGGAAGTAGGAACAACGAATAACAAGCATGGGAAGATGAAGCTGAATTGCATGTAATGGATGTATGCCCTCTGTTTACAGCCCCTGATTCCTGGTATAGGGACCTTGTGCATTACTTGCAGTCCGGACTATTGCCAGAGCATTGGAATTCCAAACAAGAAGAGCGCTGCGTCTAAAATCAGCTTCCTACCAAATCATGGAAGGCGTATTATTCAGAAAAAACTACGATGGGGTCCTCCTGAGATGCTTGGAGAAAGAAGATGCTGAGAAAGTAATGGTAGAATTACATGACGGTCCGGCTGGGGGACATTATTCAAGAGACACTACAGCCCACAAAATCCTTAGAGCTGGTTACTGTTGGCCCACACTCTTTAAGGATGCACATGCGCATGTCAGGAAATGTGATATCTGTCAAAGGTGTGGTAGAAGATAGCCTAGGGCAGCAGCACCCCTAAAGCCCGTTATGATCACATAACCATTTGAACAATGGGGGCTAGACATTATTGGAGAAATAAAACCAAATTCTTCCCTGCTACTCAAGTACATTCTTACCGCGACTGATTACTTCACTCGCTGGGTCGAAGCTATCCCATTACGCAAGATAAACGAAGACGAAGTCATTAGCTTCCTACAAGATCATATCATGACCAGGTTTGGAGTTCCAATTTCAGTAGTTTTTGATAATGCTAAATACTTTTCATCCATTAAATTGATAGCATTTTCTCATGAGAAAGGGATAAAATTACATTATTCTGCTAACTACTATCCGCAAGGGAATGGCCTGGTTGAATCCTCCAATAAAAACCTCATTAGAATCCTGAAGAAGATTGTCATAGAAAACCAGTGAAGTTGGCACTCAGCCTTACCAAACGCCCTGTGGGCTGACAGAGTTACCCCCAAGTCCATAGTAGGAGTGTCACCCTATACCCTTGTGTATGGAAAGGAAGCCATCCTGCCTCCCAATATCTTGCTACCATCCTCCATACTAGCTCAAGAGTCTAGGGGGTCGGATGATGAGGTTATGCAAATAAGAATATATAATCTCCTAAAAGCAGAAGAAGCCAGATCCAAGGCTAGAGAACGTTTCAAACAACAGCAGGAGATAGTCAAAAGATGGTTTGACAAACATAAAGCTGGGAAAAAGGACTTTGAAGTAGGAGACTTAGTCCTCAAGTGGGATCACCCCCATGATGAAAAAGGAAAGCATACCAAATTCCAGCAGTTATGGGTAGGCCCCTTTCAGATTGTAGCCAAACTTGGTCCTGCTACTTATAAGCTGCAAGATTTACAGGGATGGGAGGAGAACTTGCCAGTTAATGGTCTAGTTCTCAAGCCTTACTTTTCTTGATTTTCTTCGATTGTTTCTGCCTTGTATATAAATAAGTTGTGTGGCTGTTTTCGAGTCATGCTTTCATTTGTTTCAATTTTAAGTTTTGATTTTCAATAAGGGGAACGGACTTGCGGTTGTCTAGAGGATATTAAGGTCTTTTGGGGAATAGCAAATACGTTGAGTGCCAGCCTGTGTATTGGTAAAAGAATTTCTTCCAGCCTTACAGTTTTCTCGAATAAAATTTTGTGTGCATTGAAGTCCTGCTTAACCCCTGTGAATTAAACCAAATTCGAAGAGTCTGGAGTACTATGTCGAGGCTCCATCCACGTCACATTTAAAATGTTCTAAGGAGCAACAGTAAAGGACCCATAGGAAGAAGCAAGGTGAACAGTGTATTAGATACAAATGATCCCATGCCAAAAAACAAAGGCCAAAAGGCGAATAAAGAGTCAGCACTTCTATAAAAGCATCATAAATCAAAACAGGTGCTGAATCATAAGCACTTAAATCCAAAAGATCCTCTCCGTCCGTGAGCTGAAACTTAAAAAATATACCACTCACACAAAAGGACACTATGGGATAGAGGATCCTGAATTAAAATTCAGTGAGAAAGGCGCACAGAAAGACTCAAATGAAAGGGACAAAAGTCCAAAGACACAAAAGTGTCAAAATGGCATGGGAATGAGGAACAAACAAATATTGTTGTCTACCATCTGCTGCAATCCTGTGGTGTCCATGTTGTTAGCTACCTGAAAACAGAGGTAATAATGAAACTCATACTCTGGCCTCAACATAGTGGTCTGGACTTGAAGGTTTCGGTTTCCCCTCTCCCCAAATGGGACTAGCATCAATGATTAAGGTACACACTGCAGTCATGGGAGAAATCCGGATAGCTGGAAGATTTATTTTAATGCATTTTGGTTAGGAAACAGTCTGCTACTCAAAGAAAAGTCACCCAGAGATCTAGGTTCCCCAGGAAGTCACCAGTTGTTGTTGCCGCAACCGTTCTCCCCGAATTTATTTTTACTTAAACTCTGGGCCCCTCCTCATCATTTTACTTGGTTTGATCGTTAAAGACTTGAGCCTCTCCGGCATATCTGTTTTTCATTTTACCTCAAAGATGAATGTCAGTCGGTTTATGTTTTCCTCGTTCAGTTTTGGTTTGAGTCATGGATGCCGGTTACTGGTCGAAAAAGGGGGGAAATCTTTGTTTTTCAGAGTTTCCTTTTCGTGGAAAGAATGAACCTAGCCGTGCCTGATGTTTAAAGCTGTTTGAATACTTGGTTTTTTCTGTAATCGGCCCCCTTTTAGTTCCAGGTCGAAAGCTGTGAGTTTCTCTCCTGCCACCGTTGCGGCTCCCAGATCGTTTCAGCATCTGATTTCTTAAAGTCGTCCGACGCCCGATTTAGGTTAACTACAAATCGCTTGTTCGTAGCTTCTCCTCGCCCACCGTGGCGGCTGTGAAGAGATAGTCAGCTTCCAATTTGAGTCTCTTCCGATGTCTGACTAAGTTCTTCCCGTCCGTTCTGCGTATCCTCTAGCTCTCCTCCTCCGCCGTTGCGGCTCCCAGAGTCTTCCGACTTTCGAAGCCAAAACAGTCTGACGTTCGATTTATGGCCTATCCCGCCCGTGTTTCTCCTGGCCGCGACTCAAGCCTCATCCGACATTGCGGCTGGCTAAACCCTCTAGCCTGTGAGCTCACTTACATCTGACGGCCGACTTGAATTTTCCCGTCGGTGACCATAGGATATGTTGCCAGACCTGTGTGTGTTTCGCTCGACCATTTCATTGCGAAATGATGGTTAGTTAATTATATTTGTTGATTGAACCATGCTCGTGAGTTGAATGCAGGCATTTTCCAGGCGACCGGTCAATCTGCCACGACAAGAAGAAAGACTAACCCATTTGGCGAAGGTATGATTGAAACAAGGCGAATGGAGGACGAAATCCGGAGCTGTAAAGGCTTGATCCCAGAAACGGATCAGTTACCGAGTGTTTCATGATCACCTGCTGACAAAAGATCGGAATATGAAGCATTGAAGAAACTGAAAAGTCACACGCTTGAAAGCAGCCCCAGGGGCAACATTTCTAGTTTAAATATTTAGAAGTAGGACGGAGAAAGGGCTTTTTCCCTTGGAAAAATTTTGTAAATGTTTGCTTGTAAGAGGAACTACTTCGTTTTGCAAAGGAAACTGCAAATTTGTCTATCGGAGAGAGTGAAAAGTGGAATGTATCAGCGCAACTCAATGAATAATGTTGAAGAGGAACTATTTCATTTTCAGCTATGTTTTCATTTACTGTAAGAGTATTTAATGTTCTGAACCTATGTTCTGGTTAAATGTTCTTCAGTAGTTTTTTGATATTTTTCACTGTGAGCAATAAATGTTGTCATAAAATGATCAGCTATCCGGTTATTTAAACATTTGTAAGCGTTCATGTGCTTTAGAAGAAGTATCAGCTATCTGTGATTCCTCTTAATGTATGTGAAAATGTATTGCTCATCCAAAATGATAACCTTGCTCCTTAGGGATAGTTTAGATAGTTAGTTTATTTATTTTTGTATCTGGTTTGGTTGCTTGCGAGCATAAGACGAGAGGTAAGAACCTACGCATCACGTTGTGACCGTTCCCTGCATCTTGACCCCTGCATTTAGTTAGGCACTTGCATATCATTTCTTTAAGTCAAAATACAAAAACTCGGTGGGCCGGGCCGCAACCGATAAAGCTTCAGTTTTCATTTCTTGACCTACGGTAGCCGGACCGCAAACCGGACGGATTCCCTATTCCAAATAGTCAACAGGTTAGTTGGGAACATTGATTGGGGAGAATCCCTTACTGTTTCCGCCTGTGAATTTCCAGGCCTCAACACCACTCTACTCCATTAAACCCCATCATTGACGTTGGCCATTTTACCAAATGGGGGATCGATTATATGCATTGTAATCCTACCTCAGTCAGGGGGCATGGTTACATCATCGTAGCCATTGATTGTTTTACAAAATGGGTTGAGGCCATGCCTGCATATGCAAAGGAAGGTAATACAGCCCATCTCTTCCTATTTAATCATGTGATAGCAAGATTCAATGTCCCGTAGTCCATATTCACTGATCATGGATCACATTTTTGTAATCAAATGATGGAGGAATTAAGTGCCAAGCTAGGTTTTCGTCATGAAAACTCAATGCCCTATTATCCTCAAGCTAATGGTCAAGTCGAGTCCATTAACAAAGTTTTGAAAACAATGCTATGTCAGATGGTTGGAGACCATAAATCCAACTGGCACCATATTATTTTCTCCGCTCTTTGGGCTTACAGGACTTCGATAAAAACAACTACTAGTTTTACACCCTTCTATCTTGTCTATGGACTAGAAGTTGTCTTTCCTATTCAATGTCAAATTCCATCCTTGAAACTTGCCATCGAGCTTCTCCTAGACACTTCCGCAGAGGAAGAAATATTTCTCTACTTGAACAACCTTGACAAAACTAGAAGAGATGCTTCCTTAGCCAATGAGGCACACAAGAAATGCATCAAGGCGTAGTATGACAAGTCTTTCAAACCTAGTACCTTTAACAAAGGTGACCTAGTTTTAACCTATGATCAAAGACATGAAAAACTAGGGAAAGGGAAGTTCGAATCCATGTGGTACGGTCCTTTCGTTATTTCTAATGTTCTAGACAAAGGGGCCTATGAAATTGTGGACTATGATGGAATCCCCTTAGGAAAACCTCACAATGGGTTGCACTTGAAGAGGTACTATGCCTAGATATTTCTTGTATAGTACCTTGTATATATGTATACTACTTGACTTTTTAGTGTGCTTAAGTATTTTCAATATGGTTCTGAGTTTAGTGTCCGCATCTGTTTATACCATGTTTTGGTCGTGCAGAGCAGATGGCTTTCTACGGCTTCACTGATGGTGCTTGCCACCACACCTTGAATCTCACCTTAGCTTCTTGGGTTCTCTATTCCCCAGCTCACAATTTGGTCAGTTCAGGAGCAGTTTGCGGTTTGTATTGGTCCCTCTACCAACAATATCGCCAAATATCAAGTAGTCATAGGTCTTCTGATTGAAGTTGCCTCTCGAGATGTTTGTAACTTGGTAGTTTTGATGGACTCACAACTAGTGGTTTTTCATTCAAACCATGTCTATACTATCAGGAATCCCATGCTTCTCTGTCTCTTATGGAAAGTACATTTACGAGAGAGTTCATTTGAAGCTATTACCTATAGACATATCCCTAGGGAAGACAATGCAGTTTCCGACTCATTGGAAAATTACATCCTAGACTAGCATATTTCCCATTCATGATGTAGAAATCAAACATGGTTCACTGTAAATAAACTGTAAAAGACACATAAAAATCATGTAAATACATTTTCCATTTGAGACATATAAACACCAAAAATAAAAGTCTGTATATATATATGTATAAAAGTGTTTTACAAAAAATAGGTCACGAGACCTCATCTGAAGCACTCAGGATTTCAGGAAAAATAACATCATACAAAAATCCTGAAGCTATCTATCATATTTTAGTAATACATCATGTGGCCTATCATCTAGTGATTCTCATGGTAACACATGACCACCCAGGCTACTCGACGTAGCAGTCTACTGAAACGACCCGGTACTCCTGTAGTGGGCCTTTGGTACCTCAGTGGGAGGTCATCGATCAAGGCATCTGGTATGTCTAGAGTTAACCTCTCGAGGTTCTCCTCTAGCTACCCCATCACATCATCACCTTGTGGAACAAAATGAGATTTGACTCTCCTGTCTAGTGGGGAGGATCCCCTATGTCATGCTGCTCTGACATCTGCATGAAAACATTTAAGTCTCATTACTACACATAAAAAATATAAAACTTTAAAACATAAAAACACAATTGCCATTTTAGGGTTTTTGTTTCTTACCAATGTCACCCCACTATGCACCAGGTGGAAACAGTAGATCAGGGTCACCCATGAAATCAATACCTGTGTATGCGTAGTCCTCAACCATGAGGAGCTGGTCTCTCAGCCATCAAAAAAATGGGTCTCCAAACTTCACCCTGCCCCTACCTTCTCTTGTGTGGGCCATGATATGAACCCACCTCAACATGTGAGGGTCTATCACTCTACACTCTGTGAATACTACTCAGGGTCTCAATTGGGGGACCCGCTCAAAAAATAAACATGCTAAAATGGATCCAAAACCGAATTACTTCAACTCACCCTGTCGACACTTGGTCAGCTGATCTTTGAAAACTGGTAGTAATGCCTCTACCCAGTTGAATACTGTGGGTTCCATAGCCTCTATAGAATAGAGCATATGCGCACTAGATGCCTGATGAACCCCTTGGTTCCCCACCACTCTCTACATGGTAAATAAGATTGTGCGAAGAGGGCCATCCACCACTGCTTTGATGGGAATTTTTTTCCCTGATGTTCTGGTCCTGGGAATACAATGGCGATTTATTAATTCTTGGGTGGTGATTTCCCTTCCACAAGAACTAGTCAAAGAGATGGGATCACCCCATCTTGATAGGCCTGTCAAGAAGTAGATATATTCTACTTCAATTGTCAATACATGAGCACCCACCTCAAAATATTGTTGCTCCAGATTCCACATACAAATAATATGCTCTAATAAACGCTCATGTGACATCATGCTAGGTGTGCGGAAAAAATTCAGAATACCATAGTCCCTCAATGTAGCTATACATCCTGCATTTTTTTCAGTAAATGCATCATCATTATCATGTTTCCTCTCTTTCCAAATAACCATTTTTGACCAATGGAAACCTGCCAAAAACAATCATAAGGCTAATTAGAAACATCATCAACCATTTAAATCATCATAAATCATCTATTTTGGCTTGCCTATGTGTTTTTTTACCCATGGCCAGCACCGCCCGAGTCTCGTTGAGGATAGGAGGTGGCACCGCCTGAGTGAAGTGTTTTAGGCATGCTTCCTGCGGGGTATCGCTTATCCCGAAAGAGATCAGAGCCGTGCTTGCATTCAAGGTTTTAGGGCTCACTCAAGTTGCCCAAAGCTCCCCCAAAAATAAAAAATGAGAACATAAAATGAAATATAAAAGTTCAAGCTTTCACATGGAACTGATGACACGTAAATCTGACGGTAGATACTCCCAAAATCACCAACTAAAAATCTAGCCAAGAAACTTCTCCAAAAGCTCTACACTATTCGTAAATGGTAAAATGTTTTGTTTTTTACTATTTACATAATTTTTTTAAGCATTCTAGGTTTTCGTATGTCATAGTTTTGTTTTAAAATCATTTCTTACAAGAAAACTATCGGTCATGATCCTTTAATGTCATTTATTGGAGAGTTTAACATTTTTTTTTAATTCATTGCAGGATAAAGAGCTATAGTAGTAAAAGTTTTGGGAGTTTGTTTTTGACTTTTTTGTACTACTATAAAACGAAAAAAGTATTTGAGCATTTATTGCAACACTTTGGTCATGCTCTCCAAACTTAGCATCAAAGGTCCGAGTCCTTTTCTAACTCTTTTTAGAATCGTAAAATTCCTCATCGTGAAAAGAGACCTAATGGATTCTTCTTTAAACTCTTTTCGGGCTCCTTAAATATGAAAATATTGTCGAGCAATCTTGTCTTCTTCACGCTTGTTAAAGCATTTGAAGAGTAGTTCATCTAATGGTAGGTTATCACTTTTTCAGTTCAAATGAACTATTTACAAAAAGGACCCTGTGGAGTCTTCTTCCGTGGTCGTTCAGACTCTCTAAATGTGAACGATACCAAGTTTACTTTCATTGTACTCGTTAAATTAAACATTGAGAGACCCTCTTTTGGGAACGAACCCCTCCTCTCTCAGGTTCGTAAAACATATGAGTTTGGACTTGTTTTTGCACGAGCTACAATGAGTGTTTGTTACCCTCTTTTAACTCGTAAAATCGAAAAGAGGCACTCATCAACCATGATGGGGAAATTAAGGGAAGGGAATCATTTAGCAAATAAATGGCAGTTTGTCATTACCTTTGAACATGGCACTTGTCTGCATATCATTTCAGTAAATTGGGTATTTAGCTGATTTCCATGATGATCCACTTTCATGAGTCATGTCACTCCTTTGAGTCTTTCAAAAGAATGCATTGTCCACTGTCACACTGTGTGTTTTTCTGGTCTAGTCATGCTACCAATTCTTTTGTCATGCTGCCCGATGTTCAAAGGGAAGTTGAAAAAGTTTACCTCTGCAGTCAACACAGTCTCTGTGTCAGTACATTTGAGTCAATCTTGTGGTTACCTCATTCACATCACTCCAGAACTTTGTTCCGAGTTTCATTTCATCGATGTGGGATTCATCATGGTCCTCTTTCGAAGAGACTATTCCTATTGACATCAGCTCAATATCATTCGGGAAATAGTCTTAGAAACAAATTTAGTACCTTGAGATCTATATGCCTCAATGACAGATTCTCTTGCTCTCGACATAGGTTCACATCATTGGAATTTGATCGACAGAGTCAACTGGGTGTTCGACATCAAGACATCTATTCACACTCAGTAGATTGTACTAGGGTACTTTTGGAATCATTGACATCAATGGTGATCTCCCTCATACTTGTTAATGGTTCACATCATTGGCCAGTAATCAAGTGGTTTCTACCATGTTCAACTTTAGAACATTGTAATCATGTGGATAGAATCATACCCTGTGGAAGATGAGACAAAGACCCTGGGTACTTGTTTAGTACTCATTGCTTTCCCCAAGTTGCAATGGAGTTTTGTATATCAAGCATGGATATCCACATTTGTATGGTCGCCGCTATGCTCAAATTTATACCTGTATGACATAGATCTACGTTGTATATCTGGTAGCTATGTCCAAGTTTGAGTCCTCTATCACATGGATCTACATTGTATTCTAGTAGCCATGGTTGTTTATTCCTCTCATGGATCTTCCTTGTATTGGTCTGCAGCCATGAGTTGGTTACACTTGTCTATGAGTCAAAATATTGATGTATTGCTGATGCCTACTTGATGACACTCTCCTATCAAGCTAACTCTTACCTCGAAGTGACAACTTGTTCTCTCAAATATCTGGCCTATTGTATCCCTCTAAGCCTCATGCTTTGGGGGGAATTCTGTTATACCCAAATCCTGTCACTAGTATGTGATAAGATCCATGATACCTATGTTTTCCCTAAATACCAAACTTGGAGTGGAAATAGTGCTATGGATGTCAATTCTACATAAAAAACCCTAGCACCAATTTTTCCCTTTAGTTGATGAGCAGTACCTTGTTCAGCACCGCCAGAGTCCTGTTATAGAGAAGCGATGCCACAACACATGGACTTTTCTCTTGGAGTGGTTCTTACCCTTCCCCGCTCTGTCATAAAGTTATATAAGCAATACCCTTGGTAAAATTAGAAAAAAAGAGGATTCTCAAGGTTTCTACAACATGATCCTCGTGTCCTCCCTTATCCCTATCAATCTGGGTTGGTTGGAATCAAGATCCCTCTTGGCAAGATCTTATGGACACCTCACCCACAATTCTCTCAACTATCCCCATCCATTGAGCCCTATAAATACAAGCTCATGTCCCATAGTTGAGGGGGAGAACTGAATGGTAATGTTATGCTATTGAATTGACTACCTATCCCAATCCATTGAAGAGCACAAGAGAGTAAGTTGGAGCTATCGGGGATGAGGTGTTTGTCTTGTGGATAATTTTGTCAACAGTAAGGAAATGGTTGTAAGATTCTTCATTGATTTCTTAATGCAAATTTGATTCCCGTCCCACATATCTTTTCTACTGATCTCGCATGTATATGTTACTGGATTCCTTAGTCACTAGTATGGATGTGTAAATAATTTTCTGGTAGCTTTGATGTTCTTGTTTGTTTGACATGTTTTGCAGGTACACAGGTTCATCATCAAAGCATTATTCCAGGTGTTTACAACATTCAGGGAAGGTTTTCACCCTTTGTCGTTCACTTATTTGTTCTGGATCTGAACCATTCAGACCAGAGGAACAAATTCTATCTGCAGAAGGTGCAATATTCCTGACAACACAACAACAATAATGACATATGAAGAACCAACATTCAAAAGGGGACATTTTGAGCAGAGTTTGACCTAAATTTTTGGGTAGGATAGGGCTTCAATGACCATAATATTCCAGCAATAAGAAAAAATGTTATTTCCAAAATTTTATGACACATTCCAATAACATATGTAACAACATGATTGAAAGGATTCTTGGATAATTGTGACCAACGTGGATTGTAGCTTGTCATAAAATATCCCTCAGGATTGAAATGGTTATCTTAACTTTGATGTATTGGCAACCTTGTCTAATAAGAGTCAACCTCATGTCATGGCAGCTTGAGATCTATGCCAACAAAGTTGTGATACCTCGGGTCCTCAGTACAAGAGAATCATTTAAAGAGGAGTTAATTAGGAATGATAAACATATATAGCATCTATCCTATGAGTAATTTCACTTCTATACATTGGGGTTTTGATTTAATATGTGGCACCTTCACTACATATTTTCAGGAAATTGGAAGTAACTTGGTACACTTTGAAGACATTTGATTGGATGAGATAGAAATTTGAGATAGACATTTGATTGCATGAGAATGGCACTTGATATCCCAATGATTAAAATGACCCATTTCCTTACATTTTCCCCATAGGTTTCTATTATTGCTAATGTCCTTCATCCACTTCAAATCTAGTTGGTTGAATTACTTTTCACGGTACATATGGATATGGTTTACATTCAACTAACTTTGTTTGCTTCAATGAGTGATAGTAGCAGACCTATTTTAATTTCTTGGCCTATGATCTTGGAATTCCCTCAAGGTTAACTCTCTAATGTATATGTTTGAATATTAATATACTCATGGATGTTTTGTGTGCATGGTTATGTTTTTTGATGGAATCGACAGGATGGTTGCATTGTGTTTAAATTCTATTTGTGAATGTAACTTAAAAATAAAGAAAAATAATTACAAGTTAGTAATGCAAACACATAAGACAACAATGTATGTGCAAACAACTTGGAGATTTGGTCTATTTATTGTTATCCTTGGTATTATTTTATAATATGGCCATATTAAACAACCAAGCGCTTATATGGTAATCACAACAACTTTAGAAATTACCTAAAAAAAGTGCACTCCACTTAAATAGTGAGCAGGGTTTATGCATGGAAAGGAGAACTTTATCTCCACTATTGATTTAGGTTGAAGGGTTCAAATCTTCTGCATGGTTGGATAAGGATTTTGTGATTTTTCCCAAAGATTATTTATGCAAATTCAAGCTAGGGAAAGAGGAGTACTCAACCTTATGCTTATGCATGAAATCTCAGTGATAAAACTAGTGCATCCCCCTCCATTTGACCCCTGAATTGATGAAGTTTTATTTTTGCTCAAGTGTTGGAAGTGAAGAGGCTTATTTCATTCTTCAAAATCATCTCCGTCTTCTTCATTTCTGACTAGACAAGGGGTGAAACGATGGCCAATTTTGAATTGTGAAACCACTAACTTGATTGGAAGTAGTGTTTGGGAATTTAGAATAATCTTTGTAAGGCATAATGACACATACAACAAGAAGCAGTAATGCATCCAAAGAAAACCCACAAGCTCAACAAGTTGAAGTACAATATCTTCATGGAAAAAATCATCTTTATATTTCCATAATATGGTGGTTGCGTGGGTTGTTTGTATGTGTAAGGCATACTATGGGAAGCCCTATTTGCTCTCTAAAAATCAAGCCATACCCATAGTTTTTACATGCTTCCTTATTTCCATCTCATGATTTGATCATGGTTTTTGTGGCCCTGGTGTTTTTCTTGTCTTGTCCTCACAAAAAAAAACATATATAGTCATTTTTTTGAGCCCATAAAGGTTGATTTCATCAAGACATTGCCTTTGTTTTCCGTATTGTATATATCATTTTCATGATTGCTCATTCTGTTGGTTTTGAGAGCTTTCTTTTGTCTTTAATACAAATATCCCATGCTCACTCTTTGACCCACGATTTGGCCTCATTCTATACTAGTTTTGACTGAAGGTATCTCACTTTCCTTGCCCATTATCCTGAGATATTTTAATGTTCAAGAGTGATGCATTGCTGGTACCATTAACCAATGCACCCTCTAAACTATTGTGGCTCTTCTATGCAACCATTGATTGAAGGTTTTCAATTAGTAATTGAAAAAATCAAGTGTTTGAATGGTGATAGATGAATCCATGCCTTCTATTTCAAATCACAGTAGACCTCACTCTTACAATATTGAGGGGTAGATTCTGACATGGTTTTGCAGATTGATTGGTCGTCGAATTATTTGGCCCAAACCTATGGTTGATGTTGTCACTGTATATGTTTTCGGTTATGTATGTTTCTATTACTCAATAGGAATTCAGTGTGTGAAGAGTAGTTGTAGCTAATATCCTCATTACCTTAAACTAATATGTTAAGATTATTTAGGAATTTATTTAGCTAAAATTGAAAGAAAAGTACCTCAACCACATATAACAAAGACTTTTACACTTTCTCAAGATCCTGCTTGAAAATTCTCTTTCCCCTTCTATGTTGCTCATACAACATGCTCTCTCTATGCATTTTTTTTAGAGTTTTAGACTTCGTACTAATTGTATTGAAATTAAGAACATCCTACCACCCATTTTTTACAACAAACCCATTTGGATTTTTCTAGATTTCCCTTCCCGCTAGTGGCTTTCTAAAGAAGAGAAAATGGTCACTTCGATCCAGTTAGCTTCATAAGATATTCCCAGAATAAGGGCAGAGAAGGTGGGCTAGTTTCTTATTCCATCATTTATTCTAAATTCACCAGCCCCAGAAACTTTTCTGGAAAATACATAACTGTTAATTCACTGAATGAGGGGAATATCATACATTCACGCCTAGGAAACTTCTGATCTGGCAAAGATAGTTACTGTTATTTGACAAAAAGTGCCCAAAAACTCAATAAATGACAAAGAACAAATTTAATAGATGAAAAATGTATGCCGATTCACCCAGGAAACTTTGATCTAGAAAATCTAGTAAATATATTTATTGTTATACATCGGGACGGAATATTCACATGCCCAGGAACTCAATAAATGAATGGCATAAATTTCCCCCAGCTAAAGGCTATCTAGCGAGCCCACATTAACTCATGTCTTCATTATTCCCAGAAAAAAGGATAGAGAGGGTGGGCTAGTTGCTTATTCCGGCATTTATTTAGAATTCACCAACTACTTCGCTACTTTCCGGGCCATACTCATAGTTTGTACCTAGTTGCTTAGATGCTAATAGTTGATGCATAGAGTGATTGGTGTCCATGTAAACTTACCAACGCATGTATTAAGGAATGAATGTATTAAGTAATGAATCGATACAACATGCGAATGGTAAAATCCCCCTCGATTCACATAAGAATAATAAAAAATGTATAAAACACACCTGCAACAAAAAAAATAGAATATTGACATACATACAATATTAAATACAAATATTATAAGAGAATTGTAATAGAATTGGCAGGAATAAAGATCAAATTTGATTGGTTCTAACTTTAATTGGAAGGGCATTTAGTCTTGGAGGCAAATTAACGAAACCTTTTTACAAAAAAAATGCAAAAAATAATTTTTTTTTTTTTTTTATATATAATTTTTAACAACTAAGCAATATTTAATATTTACATGAAAAAATGATATATTTTCAATAAACTTATTTTGAACACATTAAGTTGTCATATGTGTATCATTAATTTTATAGTTCAATAACATAACAACTATTTTATTGTATTTTATTTTTAGTTAGAGCACACTTCATTATACAAAAAAACTACTTAGACTATGCCATAACTATATTGGGGAAGCCACGTGCAATCCAAGCTTGAGATATGTAAGAATGATAAGATTTGGGCACCTAAGAAAAAATAATACACAACTCGGAAAACATTTAAAAAAATTTCCTACATACGAAACAAGTTAGCAAATCCAACATAACCGGGGTAGGACATCAATTTTTTGTGTTCAACACTTGTCATGAAAGCATACATGTATGGGATGGAGGGGCAATGGAATCAAGCCTAATTCAATCGAATCCTTGCAACTTAGTGCATGTCTGAGTCTCAATAATCTTCCTTTTAAATTTAACCAAAATATCAAAAGGACTTTATTAATGGCTAGATTTGAGAAAGTTCTAGGTGTGAGTAATTAAGGGACCGAGGCTCTAAAATTTGTTTTGTTTTGTACTAGTCCCCAATTCAATGAGTCAACAGTAATGAAAACAATTAATGTGTATACGTCTATGTCGAAAACATTTTCCATGTTGATGCATGCCACTACCCTTTTTATTGTATGACCATAAGGCATGATAATGAAGATATGGTAAATTTAATATAATACTTACTTATAGTTGTCTCTTACTCTTTGTGTCTTGACATATTTAATATTTTATGGTTGTCTCTCCTCCTTGACCCAATTTGTATTATAAGGTGAGTATGTGCATGCATAATAATCCTTAGTTATGACTATGAGATGAGGATTTAAAGGGAATAGGATGTAAAGACAAGTAAATTTTATATGTATTTTGGTGGCATTGAGGACAGATGTTGTGGGAAACCACAAATGTTTGGAAGGATAGAGGGAGATTACATCACGATCATGCCACCCATAAAATTGAAGACTATTCTTGAGCCAACAATTTTCTTTTTTTAATTTTATTAATAACCATTGTTTCTCCATATCGTGTGCCCAATGACACCTCTCTATAACAATGCATAAATCGATCTCTACACAGCTTGTGATCCTAGATACTCCTCTGAAAAAAGTGAATTTCAATAGTAGATACAAGGCCGAGAACTCTCCCTAAGGTCCCTGACATTAATTGATGATGATTTAATACATGGATCATAATGTTCTATGATGACATCCCACTAAAGTCCTTAAGTGACTAAAATTCGATCACTAAACAAAAATACAATAAAAATTTGACAAATATTTTCGAAAAGGATTAGCTTAGTGAGAATATCAAAACCATATTCTTATAGATCAAGTAAAGAACTTAGACTTCGGCTTCTCAAGAAACCGATAGCATATTCCTAAATAACTAAGTGGCCCTCTTGAATATGGATTCCCTCCTTGGAAACATTATCTATAGTTTGATTGACTTCTTTATAAATGTGTTAATAAATAATGCATGGAAATAAACATGAAAGATTTTGTAGTTGTTATACCAGAGGATTTAGTTGAGTGTTAAGTACCCTTAGAGACCTAGTAATGCAATTATAACTAATCCATAGTCGTCGAAAACTTGTAAGGCTTGTACTCCTCTTGAAAAAGTGAATTTCAATAGTAGATACAAGGCCAAGAACTCTCCCTAAGGTTCCTGACATTAATTGATAGCATTTTCATGGGCTAGCCACTAGATGGCTTGTCCCACTCTAAGGAACCATGCAATCAATTTTTGACTTCCCTATTAGATGTCTTCAATAGCTTTTTCTTGAGAATGTTTGAAAGTTGACTTCATTCCTACTGCCAAATTTCCTGACTCCCCATAGAAATCTAGAGCTAGCCCTCCCAACGGTTCAAACTCCATAGATTTTTTAGATCTAAGATTGTAATAATAATCCCCCTTGAAGATGGGGACCAATAGAAAAATATACCTCCCTTTCCATGGAATACTCATTCTTTAGGGATCCATTCTCAAAATCATCTATAATATTGATTAGGGTATCAACGAGAGGATTACAACCCTTTTTAGAGGAATACCCCTAAAATATTTTGTAAGGGAAGGAAGCATCAATTTACATATTTTAACACCTTTTTGTGGGCTTACAATAAAATGTAGGAGAATGCAATAAAATGAGACAATGTATTTAAATATTTTGTATAAATATTTTAAATTTAACATTTACATGACATATATTTTTTGCAAAGTAAACAACTATAACTATAACTACACACACACACACACACACACACAAATTGTCCATTTTATTTTACTAGTACACATAATAATACATGGCAATGTATTATAATATTTCTAAAAAATTCAATTACATCACAATTTTCAAAACTTTAAAGAAAAATGTTTTACAAAATAATAATGTTCTAAAGATAACATTAATAGTTTAAAAAATTTTATATATTTTTACTAAATTTTTAAGAATAAATGAAGTCTTACATTATTTTCTATGAGAGACTTAACTATAACACTCCTTTACAATAAAATGAAAAAAATGTTTTGCAAAATAATAATATGTTCTAAAGATAATATTAATAGTTAATTTTTTTTTTCACTAGTCAATTTTTAAGAATAAATCAAGTTTTATATTATTTTCTATGAGAGACTTAACTATAACATTCATTTACAATAAAATAAAATAAAAATGTTTTACAAAATAATAATGTTATATATATATATATACTACTCAATTTTTAAGAATAAATTAAGTCTTATATTATTTTCTATAAGAGATTTAATTATAACATTAATTTACAATAAAATGAATATACCATTTTTTTTTTTATGATTTTGATATTAACTTATTCTAATAATGCAATAAATATTATAATAATATTGTTAAAATTTTGCGTGTAAATAAATCTCAATTAAATCACATTAAAATTAAATTGATGAGGAATGTACTAAATATAAAAAGTCAACATAAATTAAAAAAATAACTCCTAAAATTATTTTTTTTTGTTTAATTTCATTTACAAGTTCAAGACAAATAAATTCTAAAGAACAATAATTTTTTGGGAATTTACAATGAATCTTAGTCACATTATTGTAGAGTTATTTTATTAATTTTATTTATAGTCAATTTAGAAAAGTAACTCAACCATGATTATTTATATTGTGAATAAAAAGTAGTGTAGGAGGTGAGTTGTCATATATACCTACCCCATAAAACCCCTAACTCATAATATTTTAATATATCTTAGATTTTTGTAGTGCATCTCTTAGGAGGCCCATTTTTGAACTCAAATTCTCTCTAATTCAAGGGAGCTATGGGACCCAAGAGAACCTTAGTTTATCATTTACACATTAATTTGGGTCATAAAAATATTAAATATGGAGAAAATAAAGTGGCATTGCTTTATAAGGACATTTGGAGGTCCATGGGGGCCTTGGGTGGCTAGATTCCTCCTTACACATGTCATGACTTAATCCCAAATTTGAAATTATGAGTGATGGAAGGTTATTGGAAGGTAAAGAGTCATAAAATTATATATCATGAGCCCAAGGATTTGAATGGGTGAGGAGGAGTAACTCCCCATAGAAGAGGAAGAGTCTAGGAAGAAACTAGGTGCCATGTGGAGCTAGCTTCCCTAAGCTTTATGACAACAATGACGGAAGATTCTATGACAAGTCAGACCTTATTGCAGACCTAATTTCTGAGATATGACAAATATGAAATGACAGAGATAAAAATAGCCACCAAGAGGTCGAATTTGGGAGTTAGAGGCAACGATTTGAATTAGGTGGAAGATGAAGGGTTGAGGAGAAGGCTAAGTGGCATGGAGGTTACTAAACATCAAGGATGAGGTGGAGGAAGCCTATGGGAATGAATTAGACCTTGGAGGACCTTATGAGGGTTATAAAATTATGTCATGAGGAATGGAAATGGATTTTGGTCATTTGTGAATTTTTCCTTTGCATTTGGAGAGCATTAGCTTGTCCTTTGCACAGTGAGTGCACACTTACCTTGCTAGTGAGCCAACTTCGAGAGAGTGGGATTCTCATCCAAGTTGGACATGGGAGAGGCCACTCATACCTATCATTTAGAGATTAATGGATTTTTTTATTGCATATATGAGACTGCTTCTGTTTGTTACCCATCTCTCCTCCTATTCTATCAATTTCCACTTCCATATTTCTATGTTTTTCTATGAAGGCACACTAGTGTGAATGGTGGTTTTTCCCCATTGAGTTTAGTTGATGCCCAGGATATGATGTATCATTTGTGGCTCCTTAATATCATGTTCACATGCTCTATAAGTTTAAATTAGAAGAAATAAATATGCAAATGTCCACATTTCCAAGCTTTCTTGTGACTAGTTTCCATGTAATGATTTTCTCTTTCAATGGAGATTGTGTATATGATGTATATTGTGACTTGGTTCAATGTTATATGATATTAGTGAGATATTTAAATTTATTTTAAATGGTATATATTCATATTTCTATGTTTTGAACCATTATATGCACCATTTATGAGTCGAAGTTGAGCTTTATTGTGTCATTCCCTTAAGCAATTATCATTGAAACTGTGCAGCTGAATATTAAGCTTCAATCCTCTGTTGTGGAACTCTTAACCACGTATAATTACAGTAAATGAAGTATAATTACATTCCCCATACTCTTTTCTTAAATTTTGGAGGATTTCTTAGGATTTGGAGAGCCATTTCTGCCCACACCCTAGGGGGAATTGCATCATAAATTTCTAGTAATTTTCCCCTTTTTTCCATCATTCCCAATTAGAGTTTAAGATGTCTATTAACTGTCTTAAAACTATCAGAGATTCAATTTAAGATTCTTAATACTCCCCATATCAGCCCCTACAAAATTTGAGACCCTCTTGAGCCATTCGAATCCCCCGGTCAAAACTAGTCAAGACATTTTTTCCAAAATTCTACCTTTATTGGGAATTTTTTAATTGGGACACACACACAAACACTATA